>CM065054.1:79374027-79744027 GCA_032883995.1 Coronaproctus castanopsis | reverse complement strand
TCGAAAAGTCGAAATATCGCCTAAATAGTTATTACGTAATTTAAGCGCCTACCTATTAGCTTTCGAACGATACCAAAAGTTTTCGAATCGGACGAAAATTCGATTTTTAAGACGAAATCCAAAATTGAAAAGTTCTACCCGGTTTTCTCTATACTTTAATTATGGAAAATGGCGTACGTTCCCGTTCGGACGGCTAATGACGTAGTTTAAATCGATTTTACGCCCTATATAGTTATTAGACTTTTCATTCTACATACTCGGGGCTTTCGCGCGATGTAAAAATTAAATCGAAAACTTTAACCGTTCTCCGGTTATCCCTCCCGAAAGTTCGCTGTACTTTTGAAAGTTTAAGCTAACTCTAAAATAACGTCAACTTTGAAGCTTAATAACTCGCGAAATATTAAATACGTCGAAATTATCGATATAAACCGTTTTCGAGAGAAACTAAAGAGCTTTCGAACGAATTAACGTTTTTCGAAATCGGACCGATTTTCGTTAAGCTACCGAATTGGCAAGGTCGAAAAATGGCGAAATGTCTGCTAAATTTTTGAAACGCCTTTAAAAATCGGCTATTCGAGATATTTCGACGAAATTTTCGAAATCTATTTTTAAAAAGACGTCCGAATCTATATATATATATAATTCGTCGAAAACCCAAAATCGACTTGCGTCGGGCCCCACCCCCCGAGGGGCGGGTCCGAAATTTTTGAGCTTAGTATCGATTCCGATTAATTCGACCACGCCGAATACGATGCCGTTGGCCCCGTTTCGAAATTCCCAAAATTGCGCCTTCCAGGGGGGGAAACGGCCATTTCCGGGGAAGGGAAAAAAAAAGTTTTCGATAATTGCGACTTGAACGTTTAATCGGATCCGAATGAAAGTTGCACCGTTCGAAAGAGCGTTCTTTCTACTCGGTAACTGTCAACTTTTTTTCGCTTAATCGCGAAATTTAATATTTTTAAAAAATTTTCGAAAAAAACGCTCGAAAATGCACTTTTTCGAAAATTGTCAAAAAATCGCGAAAAATGCTCAATTTCTCCCGGTCCCTTTAGAGTTAGACCCCGGGTGTCCCGGACTTTTTTCTAGCCCTATTAAAGAGCTTTTCGAAAATGTACAGCTTGCCGCGAACCGACCGATTTCGCCCGATGATGTTGTCGATTACGTACGCGCGGACGACCCTCGGAAATGACGGAAAATTAGCCGTTTTCGCTTAAAGCTCCGGAATGGTAAATGGTGGAATTTTTGCGTTAATTTCTTCGAAAAGACGATACTTTACGAAAGGTAACGCGAGAAAAATTTTCGATTTTCGTCAAAAATTCGCCGAGTTGCGCTCGATTGAAAATTGCCGTTAGAAATTGGGCGCGTTTTTCAAAACGCTACCTCGGTTTTCGATCCTTTATAAAAAATTTCAAAATTGTCTTAGACACGAAATTTTTTTTTCCATTACCATCGTTATAGTCTACCGTTTACGAATATGTAATTTTTACCTTTTAATTATCGAGCGTTTTCGAAATATAAGCGAAAAAGTATTCGTAATGACGTTTTTTTAAGTGTCGAAAATTTTTTCCGAACATTTCGTCTCCATTTGTCGAGTTAATATAAATTTTACGAAAAAAATTGTTATTTCCTTAAATACGTCTATTAATATGTACTTTACGACGCAATAATCCCGGTTAGATTCCGATCGATATTTCGGCCGTACGAGGTCAATGACCTTGGAATTCGAAAAAGTTTAATAAAAAACGTCGTAATACTTAAAAATTCGCGAAAATTTATTCGTAGACTGGCTATTAATAGACATTCTCGAGTATGAAAAGAAAATTTGAAAAAATTTTAAATATCGCGAGTTTTACAGGCTTATATACAACCGGAAGTGGGTTGCTTTCCTAATGTACGCTATTAACACGGCCTATATCGACGTTTTATATATTCGTATTAGCTAATATTCGAGACCGTTACGTAATATTTGCAACGATGTACGGATGACTTTAATCGGTAAAAAATTCGCCGAGTTATTCGAATTCGTATATGGCGGCGTACACTTTAAGCCGTCTGAACTAAAACCGGGCAAGCGCGCGTCGTAAAAATTTTTAAACGATTCCGACTTTACAAATAGTTATTTCTGTATCGGATCTATAGGATAAAGCGAAAAAACCGCGAAAAATAATTTAAAACCCGACTCGAAAATTTCCAAAAGGGGATCCCTGTCGATTTTTTTAAAACATCGATTTTTTCGCTATAATTCGCGAACGATTCGAAATTTCGAAAAATTATTCCAACGAAAGTTATTCGTCATTAAAATACGCGTCTAACGATGGTAGTCGCGTATTTTTATATCGAATACTCGCCGAGAAAATTGGGTTTATAGGGTTTTGGGGTTTTGGCCCTTTTTTACGGCCCCTATGAAAGATGGAGGGTTCGGGTTCGGTTTAAAAGAAATTAGATGTCGAGATCTATAATTTATGTCATATTGCAAATGTTTTAAAAATTAACCGGTAACGAGAAATCGCGAGTTGAAAATTTCATTTTCGATTTTTAAACATTTTCACCGTCATTTTCGGTCGCCCGGTACTACAATGCAATTAGCATGGGCAATGTTAATCGTATATCTATATATCGTTTGCATATATATATTCGATATTCCGGGACTACTAGCGCTCGCACGCGGTAGCGGAAAAAATTATAAACACTAACCAAACGGCTGGTAACCTATACGTTGGTAGCCTATATACGTACATATTAATATATATATATATTTTAAACATCGATTTTTTCGCGATAATTAGCGAACGATTCGAAATTTGGAAAAATTCTTTAAACGAAAGTTATGAAGGATTAAAATACGCGTCTAACTGTGCTATTCCGATATTTTTATACGCGATACCGATCGAGAAAATTAGGGTTAAACGGGTTTAGGGTTATGGGCCGCGTTTTAAAGGACCCTATGACAGACAGAGGGTTCGGGTCGGACTCGAAAGAAAATACACGTCGAGATCTATATTTTACGTAATAACGCGAATGTTTTAAAAATCAACCGGTATCGAGAAATCGCGAGTTTTAAAATATGATTTTCCATTTCTGGAACACTAGCGCTGGCGTGCGCCAGCGCGCCTTAGCGGCAAAAACTATAAATACTATTTCGCCATCCGGGTGGTAGCCTTATATATGTACGTATTAATATATATTTTTTTAAAAACATCGATTTTTTCGCGATAATTCGCGACCGATTCGGAATTTGGAAAAAGTGTTTAAACGAAAGTTATTAAGAATTAAAATACGCGTCTAACTGCGGTATTCCCGTATTTTTATACGTAATAACCGTCGAGAAAATTAGCCTTAAAAGATTTTTGGGTTTTGGGCTCTTTTTGAGGTCCCTGTGATAGTTAAAGGGTTCGGGTTGGATTTAAAAGAAAATACACGTCGAGATCTATATTTTACGTAATAACGCGAATGTTTTAAAAATCAACCGGTATCGAGAAATCGCGAGTTTTAAAATATGATTTCCGATTTCTACTAGCGCTGGCGTGCGCCAGCGCACCATAGCGGCAAAAACTATAAATACTATTTAGCCATCCGGGTGGTAGCCTTATATATGTACATTTTAATATACATATATATTTTTTTAAAAACATCGATTTTTTCGCGATAATTCGCGAACGATTCGAAATTTGGAAAATGTTTAAACGAAAGTTATTAAGGATTAAAATACGCGTCTAACTACGGTATTCCCGTATTTTTATACGTAATACCCATCGAGAAAATTATGGTTAAACGGTTAAACGGGTTCGTATGGAAATTTAATGTTTTCTCTTTGACCCGAAATAACTTTTCACCCCTGTGAGCTACGGAAAATTTTTTCAAACAAAACAATTGTCTCGCAACCGTCGCTACATTTTTAGCTACCGATCGACGCGATCTATAAACCGGTACCCATTGAAATGGGCACTCAAATGGGCCCAAAAAACGTGCAACGTGTTACGACCACCGTCGGAGATTCGCGCGTTTGACTAACTCGGGCACGCCCTTTCGAACGGTGAAGTCCGTATTGGGGTGTCTCAAAAACTGAGCTAGTAAAATGAGTTAAAATATCGACACAAAAATCGACTTTTTCGCCTTAAAACCCCGTTGAAAAATCGGCTATTCCAACTATCGACAATGGCGTCGCTGTTTTCGAAACAGCGATAAATTATCTAACGACTTTGTAGAAGACCCTTTTTCGATACGACCGACCCTAATACCCGTAACAAAAATTTAAATTCTAAATTTGATTTTCGAATATTTCGTCCATTTTTGCGAAAATCGACTTTTTCGCATATTAATTTCGAGTAAAACCGGTCGAATTTGGTATCGATCGAAAGTAGAATAAATTCCCTACAGCGCTTATTCTTTAGTCAAGTTGGCCAAAGTTCAAATTAGAGCTTTGGCACGAGCTTAAATTTGGGACATTGAGCCTTCCCAAAAAATGTCATTTTTACAAGAATCGTCTTAAAAAGAAACCCAGGGCCTAATTCGAAATTCGGCTCCCGAAGATTTTTACTACACCATATAGGCTAGCTTTTTTCTCTCTTAGTAAATTGTCGTACCGTGGCCCTAACTTTCCAAACAATTGGATATTTATAGACTACTAGCGCTTGCGTGCGCAAGCGCGCCATAGCGGCAAAATATAAATACTATTTAGCCGTCCCGTTGGTAAATATATGTACATAGTAATATATATATATATATATTTTTAAAACATCGATTTTTTTCGCGATAATTCGCGAACGATTCGAAATGTTGAAAAATTGTTCGAATGAAAGTTATGACAATCGCGAGTTTAATTTAAAATTTGATTTTCGATTTTTAAACATTTTATATATATATATATATATATATATATTTGATATTTCTATACTACTAGCGCTGGCGTGTGCCAGCGCGCCATAGCGGCAAGAACTATAAATATTATTTAGCCATCCGGTTGGTAGCTTTATATATGTACATATTAATACATATATTTGTTTTTTTAAAACATCGATTTTTTCGCGATAATTCGCGAACGATTCGAAATTTGAAAAAATTCTTTAAACGAAAGTTATGAAGGATTAAAATACGCGTCTAACTGTGCTATTCCGATATTTTTATACGCGATACCCATCGAGAAAATTAGGGTTAAACAGGTTTAGGGTTATGGGCCGTTTTTAAGGACCCTATGACAGTTAGAGGGTTCGGGTCGGACTTAAAAAAAAGTAAACGTAGAGATCTATCGTATATGTAATAACGTAAATGTTTTAAAAATTAACCGATAACGAGAAACCGCGAGTTTAAAATGTGATTTTCGATTTATAAACATTATTTATATATATATATATATATATATATATATATATATATATATATATATATATATATATTAATATATACATATATTGGATTTTGATAGACTACTAGCGCTGGCGTGCGCCAGCGCGCCTTAGCGGCAAAAACTATAAATACTATTTAGCCATTCGGTTGGTAGCCTTATATATGTACATATTAATATACATATATATTTTTTTAAAAACATCGATTTTTTCGCGATAATTCGCGAAAGATTCGAAATTTGGAGAAAGCGTTTAAACGAGAGTTATTAAGGATTAAAATACGCGTCTAACTGCGGTATTCCCGTATTTTTATACGTCATGTCCATCGAGAAAATTAGGGTTAAACGGGTTTATTTGTATTTTTTAAATTTACGTCATTTTAGTCACACTGCAGATGAAATGTAAACTATTTAAATTTAAAAACAAAAAATATGTTTTTAATTTGAGATGTTTAGAATAATTTAAAAATATTATGTATTTTTAATTACGAATAATCTTAATGATGATTAAAAATATATATAAGAATTTAAAAAAACAAAAGAGGTTTTGGTCACACTGTAGAAAATTAGTTAAAAACGATATATTTAATTACTAATTGTTCGAAATTTAATTTGTGCGAAATAAAATGTATTACGTTTACAAAATTTAGACACGATTAATTATCGACCGTGCAATAATGAGATTGTGAAAAAATTATAGTTGCATTTTTTAAAATTACGACATTTTAGTCACACTGGAGATGAAATGTAAACAATTTAAATTTAAAATAAAAAAATATGTTTTTAACTTGAGACGTGTAGAATAATTTTAAAATATCAGGTATTTTTAATTATGAATAATTTTAATTACGATTAAAAATATATATAAAAAGTTTTCTGATTTAGTGAATGTTATTTGTTTCGTGTAATCTATACGTGTTAACTTAGCCTTATGTACTACGTGCATTTACCTGAAAGCCATGTTGTTTTAATAACTATTTCCTCTTCGTTTATTTATTTGTTTTGTTAATTATCTGTTTAAACAAGAACAGAAACTACTTTGAATTAATTATTATTCTAAGTTTTGTTTAAAGTTCTTTGTAACTATCATTTAAAAGAAGTACATTTCTCATTGAACAATCAGAAATATTTGATTTGCAAGCCGAACGTTAATTTATTACGCTGTGATGTTTTCGTTATATAAATTGCATAATCAATAAGCGCGGCGATTTCGTTTTAATTGTACATTGAAATATTATTTGAAAATTGCAAAGTAGTACGCGTAAGTGCTTAATGTGAAATATATATTTAAAGCTCATTGTGTCGGTTAATAACTGAAACACAACCTGTAGAAATTTTGTAATTGCGAATATAAT
This sequence comes from Coronaproctus castanopsis, assembly GCA_032883995.1. NCBI lineage: Eukaryota > Metazoa > Arthropoda > Insecta > Hemiptera > Monophlebidae > Coronaproctus > Coronaproctus castanopsis. Next base: position 79,737,331 of record CM065054.1, on the reverse strand, counting down.
TATTAAAATATTTAAAATTGATAATTTGTTTATTTAAATTAAAAACGTTCTATTTTTGTTGTTTATTTGTAACAATGTTATTTAAAAAGTATAGTAGACGATTGTTTTGCATTTTATATTTAGAAAGAAGTAAAAGTTTTAATTGTGTAACAAATGATTGGTAAACATAAATATAATTTTTATACTGTATGTTTATGTACGTTAAATATTTTTAGATGTATTTTGTATTATGTTCGTTGATTGTTTAAACTGGAACACAACCTGTAGATATTTCAAATAGCGAATATGATTATGAAAATATGTAAAATTAATAATTTTGTTTTTAATAAAAACGAATAAATATTGTTTTGAGAATTTTATGAAATGTTTTGCGTGAATAATATGTATTAAATATGTAACATTGATTATAAATAGAATAAAGTATTGTTACGATTTTGAATACAGAAGTTTACTTTCATATTGAGCAAATTGATTTCTTAGTATTATTGCGGTGTGTATTGAATGTAATATATCACGATTTAAAAATTAAAAATGTTTAAATTCTGTTTATTTGTATGTTCAACGAATTGGAACATTGTTATTTGAAAAGTATAGTAGACGATTGTTTTGCGTTTTATATTTAGAAAGAAGAAAAATTTTAATTATAACAAATGATTGCTAAACACAAATATCATTTTTATACTGTATGTTTATGTACGTTAAATGAATTCAGATGTATTTTGTACTATGTAAATTTGCTTGATAAAATATATTTCTTTAAATGTAAGTCGTTATATATATATATATATATACATACATAGTGTGATATATATTATGTACGTACGCATATTTCCGTTTAGTGGGTAGCTTTAAATACATATATATATATATATATATATATATATATATATATATATATATATAAAATATGCAGCCGCGGGACGTTATTTAAAATTCCTTTTTATAATTTGTTTTGATAAATTATGTACATAAGTATATTTCCGTTTAGTAGGTAGCCTTAATATATATATATATATATATATATATATATATATATATATATATATATATATATATATATATAAATAATATACGCATATTTCCGTTTAGGTGGTAGCTTTAAATAACACACGCATATATATATATATATAAATAATATACGCATATTTCCGTTTAGGTGGTAGCTTTAAATACACACACACACACACACATATATATATATATATATATATATAATATGCAGCCGCGGGACGTTATTTAAAATTCCTTTTTTTAATTTGTTTTGATATATTATGTACATAAGTATATTTCCGTTTAGTAGGTAGCCTTAAAATATATATATATATATAAATAATATACGCATATTTCAGTTTAGTAGGGTAACCTTAAAAGAAAATATATATATATATATATACATATATATATAAATAATATACGCATATTTCCGTTTAGGTGGTAGCTTTAAATACACACACACACACATATATATATATATATATATATATAAATAATATTCGCATATTTCCGTTTAGGTGGTAGCTTTAAATACACACACACATATATATATATATATATATATATATATATAATATGCAGCCGCGGGAACTTATTTAAAATTCCTTTTTTTAATTTGTTATGATATATTATGTACGTAAGTTTTTGTAGGTAGGCTAAAAAATATATATATATATGAATAAAAACGATCTTTTTTTAAATATACATGTATAAATTAACGATCTTTTTCAGCATATAAAAATAACCTTATATAGCAGAGGGCATGTTGCAGTATGACGTCATTTTGACGAATTTGGTTTTTCTGATATCAAGATGTACACGAAAAATTATTCTGATTAAAATATTAACGTATGATCGATCTTTTTTTTTCCATAAACATAAATTTATATGTATAACATACATAAATATACATACATACATATATATATATATATATATATATACGATCTTTTATATATATATATATATATATATATATATATATATATATATCAATTAACGATCTTTTTTTTTAAAGTATACCTCCCACTTGCGGAGTCTACTCAAAGGGCAGGTTTACATTCCAACTGCCGCGCGCCTGCAAAGTTCAAGTTATGCTCTCGCCCCGAAAAACTTTCCTAACTAATGAGCGCAAGTTGTTGCGTATCCAGTGGCGCCTGCAATGTTTTGTGTATGCAACGGAATACGTTTGGCGCGCTTTTGAGCAGAAAAAGTACACGTCGATGGATTTTCGTGGATAACTCCGCGAATTTTGGTCGGATTTGGATGAAACTTTTTTTGTTCTACTCGTATTGAGCCCCCCATGATTAGCCCCACGAGTGGTAGCCCCTAGTTAAATATTCCCTAAGGAAATTTGCCTCGAACTTTTTCTCCGACGAGATCTCCTATACCGGGCGCCCGGCGGGCGCCCTGACGCGACCCGAAGGGTCGAGTTGTATTAGCGAGGAAAGTACCGCCCGTCAGATCGACCCTAAAACCCGTACGAAGCTTATAAGAAGCTTATGAAGGGAGGCATTTTTCGACCAAAGTGTTATGACCACTGTCGGAGATTTGCGGCTTTTACTAATTCGGACACGCGCTTTCACGTGGTGAAGTCCGTTTTTCGATATCTCCAAAATTGGGGGTGCTACGGGGCTTCAAAAAACGGCCTAAAACGGCTGTTTTTTTACTCGGCGCGCTCTAATAAATCGACCGATTATCCGATCGACGTGAAAACCTTATTTTCCTATTCGCGAAGGATCGCTCTACAATTTTCGTAATAACCTAAAATGTCGTACGATTCGCCGTTAAGGCTGAAAAACCTCGCGAAAATTGTGTCAAAATCGCGTTTTTTTTTGAACGTTTTTTTGAACGCGGCCCTTTATAGGGATAAATTTCGGATGACCGGTCGAGTTTGGTATCGACGGATAGATAATTAAATTTCCTTAAACTTATATTCTTAGGTAAAAACGCGTAAATGCGAAAGTCGAGCTTTTATCCGGGCCGAAAGTTGCGAAAAGTCTAGTAAAAATGTTAAGGAAAAAAGGGTAATTTTCACTAAAAACCGAATTAAAAAAAAACAAAGGCCTAAATCGAAATTCGGCTCTCGACGATTTTTACTACACCATATAGGCCAACTTTTTCCTCTCTTAGTAAATTGTCGTACCGTGGCCCCAACTTTCCAAACAACTCGACTTTTTTTCCATCAGCTTGGGTAGCAAAATGGTCCGACCCCCCTTAGTAGGTAGCTATTCGACGTTCTAATAAATCGACCGTTTATCCGATCCGAACGAAAGTTGCGATCTTTTTTTTCTCGAGTATTTCTCTACATTTCGAGTTATTTCGACCGAAACCGAAAAATCAAAATTCGAGCTTTTATAAGCTTTCGAACGGCTCGACTTGTAAATTTTAACATTCGCCAGTTACGACTTTAAGCGCTCATTACGGTAACAAATATCGCGCATATCGCTAATGTAGTTATTACGTAATTTAAGCGCCTACGTATTAGCTTTCTGACGATATCGAAAGTTTTCGAATCGGACAAAAATTCGATTTTTAATCCGAAATCCAAAATTGAAAAGTTTGACGAAATTTTGCCTAGTCGCGAGTTTTGGAAAATCGCGCGCGTTCGTATTTAAACGACGAATGACGTAGTTTAGAACGATTTTAGCCCATATACGGTTATCACACTTTTCCATCTACGTACTTTGGGTTGTCTTTCTATGTAAAAATTAAATCGAAAACTTTAACCGTTCCCCGGTTATCCCTCTTGAAAGTTTGCCGAACTTTGGAAGTTTTAAGTATATTTCAAAAATAACGTCGACTTCGAAGCTTAATAACTCGCGAAATATGAAATATTTCCGAATTATCGATATAACCGTTTTTCTAAAGCGAGTAAAGAGGTTTCGAACGAGATCGACTTTTTCGAAATCCGACCGATTTTCGTTAAGCTACCGAATTGGAAAGGTCAAAAAATGGTGAAATTTCGAGTAAATGTTTAAAAAATCGTCAAAAATCAGCTATTTGAGATATTTCGACGAAATTTTCGAAATGTATTTTCAAAAAATCGCCCCGATCTATATATATATATAAAATATCGAAAACCCAAAATCGACTTACGTCGGGCCCCACCCCTCGAGGGGCTCGGCCGAAATTTTCGAGTTTAGTATCGATTCCGATTAAATCGACCACGCCGAATACGAAGCCGTTAGCCCCGTTTCGAAATTCCCAAAATTGCGCCTTCCAGCGGGGGAAACGGCCGATTTTGGGAAAGGAAAAAAAAAAGTTTTCGATAATTGCGACTTGAACGTTTAATCCGATCCGAACGAAAGTTGCACCGTTCGAAAGAGCGTTCTTTCTACTCGGTAACTGTCAACTTTTTTTCGCTTAATCGCGAAATTTGAAATTTTAAAAAATTTTCAAAGAAAACGCTCGAAAATGCACTTTTTCGAAAATTGTCGAAAAATCGCGAAAAATGCTCAATTTCTGCCGCGGCTTTTATAGTTAGACCCCGAATGCCCCGGACTTTTTTCTAGCCCTATTAAAGAGCTTTTCAAAAATGTACAGCTTGCCGCTATCCGACCGATTTCGCCTGATGATGTTGTCGATTACGTACGCGCGGACGACCCTCGGAAATAAATAAAAAATTAGCCGTTTTCGCTTAAAGCTCCGGAATGGTAAATGGTAGAATTTTCGCGTTAATTTCTTCGAAAAGAGGATACTTTACGAAAGGTAACGCGAGAAAAATTTTCGATTTTCGTCGAAAATTCGCCGAGTTACGCCCGATTGAAAATTGCCGTTAGAAATTGGGCGCGTTTTTCAAAACGCTACCTCCATTTTCGATCCTTTATAAAAAATGTTAAAATTGTCTTAAATACGAAATTTTTTTTTCCGTTACCATCGTTACGTTCTCCTGTTTACGAATATGTAATTTTTGCCTTTTAATTTGCGAGCGTTTTCGAAATATAAGCGAAAAAGTATAAGTAACGACGTTTTTTTAAGTATCGAAATTTTTTTCGAATCTTTCGGCTTTATTCGTCGAGTCGGTATACATTTTGGGGAAAAAATTGTTATTACCTTAAATACGCTAATTAACGCGTACTTTACGAAGCGATGATCGAAATTCGATTCCGACCGATATTCCGGCCGTACGAGGTCGATGACCTTGGAATTCGAAAAAGTTTAATAAAAAACGTCGTAATACTTAGAAATTCGCGAAAATTTATACGTAGACTGGCTATTAATAGACATTTTTGAGCGTGAAAAGAAAATTTGAAAAAAATTTAAATATCGCGAGTTTTACAGGCATATATAGAACCGGAAGTGGGTTGCTTCCCTAATGTACGCTATTAGCGCGGCCAATATTAACGTTTTATATATTCGTATTAGCTAATATTCGAGACCGTTACGTAATCTTTACAACGATGTACGGATGACTTAAATCGGTTAAAAATTCGCCCAGTTATTCGAATTCGTATATGGCGGCGTACACTTTAAGCCGTCTGAACTAAGCCTGGGCAAGCGCGCGTCGTAAAAATTTTTAAACGGTTCCGACTTTACAAATAGTCATTACTATACAACATCTATAGGATAAAGCGAAAAAACCGCGAAAAATACTTTCAAACCCGACTCGAAAATTTCCAAAAGGGGTACCCCTGTCGATTTTTTTAAAACATCGATTTTTTCGCTTTAATCCGCGAACGATTCGAAATTTCGAAAATTAGTTCGAACGAAAGTTATTTGTCATTACAATACGCGTCTAACGATGGTAGTCGCGTATTTTTATATCGAATACTCGCCGAGAAAATTGGGTTTATAGGGTTTTGGGGTTTTGGGCCTTTTTTACGGCCCCTATGATAGATGGACGGTTCGGGTTCAGTTTAAAAGAAAGTAGACGTCGAGATCTATAATTTATGTCATATTGCAAATGTTTTAAAAATTAACCGGTAACGTGAAATCGCGAGTTGAAAATTTCATTTTCGATTTTTAAACATTTTCACCGTCAGTTTCGGTCGCCCGGGACTACAATGCATTTAGCATGGGCAATGTTAATCGTATATCTATATATTGTTTATATATTCGATATACCGCGACTACTAGCGCTCGCGCGCGGTAGCGGACAAAATTATAAACACTATTTAGCTAAGCGGCTGGTAGCCTATACGTTGGTAGCCTATATACGTACATATTAATATATATATATTTTAAACATCGATTTTTTCGCGATAATTCCCGAACGATTCGAAATTTGGAAAAATGCTTTAAACGAAAGTTACGAAGGATTAAAATACGCGTCTAACTGTGCTATTCCGGTATTTTTATACGCGATACCCATCCAGAAAATTAGAGTTAAACGGGTTTAGGGTTATGGGCCGTTTTTAAGGACCCTATGACAGATAGAGGGTTCGTGTCGGACTTAAAAAAAAGTAGACGTAGAGATCTATCGTATATGTAATAACGTAAATGTTTTAAAAATTAATCGGTAACGAGAAATCGCGAGTTTAAAATGTGATTTTCGATTTATAAACATTTTATATATATATAAATATTTGATATTTATAAAAACTACTGGCGCTGGAGCGCGCGCCATAGCAGCAAAATCCCGTTGGTAGATAGTAATATATATATATATATATATATGTATATTTTAAAACATCGATTTTTTCGCGATAATTCGCAAACGATTCAAAATTTGGAAAAATTGTTTAAACGAAAGTTACGACGGATTAAAATACGCGTCTATTTGTGGTATTCCGGTATTTTTATACATAATACACGTCGAGAAAATTGGTGTTAAAGGGTTTTAGTGTTTTGGGCTGTTTTTTAACGCCCCGTAATAGGTTGCGGGTTGGGGTTGATCTTAAAAGAAAGTAGACGCCGAGATCTATCGTTTATGTAATAACGTAAATGTTTTAAAAATTAACGGGTAGCGAGATATCGCGAATTGAAAATTTGATTTTCGATTTTTAAACATTACCCCGCCATTTTTGGTCGGCGGATACTACAAACCATCGGCAATACTAATTATATATCTATATGTTGTTATATACGAGGTATTATGCATTAGCATATATATATATACATATATATATATCCGTTCTTTTAAGGAACAAATCTACCATGTTTAAAAGGATTCGGTCAGACTGTAGATGAAATGTAAACTTTTTAAATTTAAAAACAAAAAATATGTTTTTAATTTGAGATGTTTAGAATAATTTAAAAATATCATGTATTTTTAATAACAATAATTTTAATTACGATTAAAAATATATATAAGAATTTTTTTTAAAAAAAAAGAGGTTTTGGTCACACTGTAATGAAATGTAAACAAATTATTTAAAAACGATATATTTAATAAGTAATTTTTCGAAATTTAATTTGTGCAAAATAAAATGTATTACGTTTACAAAATTTAGACACGATTAATTATCGACCGTGCAATAATGAGATTGTGAAAAAATTATAGTTGCATTTTTTAAATTTACGACATTTTAGTCACACTGCCGATGAAATGTAAACAATTTAAATTTAAAATAAAAAAATGTTTTTAATTTGAGATGTGTAGAATAATTTTAAAATATATAGAATTTTTAATAATGAATAATTTTAATTACGAATAATGTTAATTACGATTAAAAATATATATATAAAAAGTTTTCTGATTTAGTGAATGTTATTTGTTTCGTGTAATCTATACGTGTTAACTTAGCCTTATGTACTACATGCATTTACCTGTAAGCCATGTTGTTTTAATAACTATTTTCTCTTCGTTTATTTATTTGTTTTGTTAATTATCTGTTAAAACAAGAACAGGAACTACTTTGAATTAATGATTATTCTAAGTTTTGTTTAAGGTTCTTTGTAACTATCATTTAAAAGAAGTACATTTCTCATTGAACAATCAGAAATATTTGATTTGCAAGCCGAACGTTAATTTATTACGTTGTGATGTTTTCGTTATATAATTTGCATTATCAATAACTGCGGCGATTTCATTTTAATTGTATATTGAAATGTTATTTGAAAATTGCAAAGTAGTACGCGTAAGTGCTTAATGTGAAATATATATTTAAAGTTCATTGTGTCGGTTAATTGTTTAAACTGGAACACAGTCTGTAGAAATTTGTAATTGCGAATATAATTATTAAAATATTTAAAATTGATAATTTGTTTATTTAAATTAAAAATGTTCTATGTTTGTTGTTTATTTGTAACAATGTTATTTTAAAAGTATAGTAGACGATTGTTTTGCATTTTATATTTAGAAAGAAGTAAAAGTTTTAATTGTGTAACACAAATGATTGGTAAACATAAATATAATTTTTATACTGTATGTTTATGAACGTTAAATATTTTTAGATGTGTTTTGCATTATGTTCGTTGATTGTTTAAACTGGAACACAGCCTGTAGATATTTCAAATAGCGAATATAATTATGAAAATATTTAAAATTAATAATTTTGTTTTTAATAAAAACGAATAAATATTGTTTTGAGAATTTTATGAAATGTTTTGCGTTGAATAATATGTATTAAATATGTAACATTGATTATAAATAGAATATTGATTTCTTAGTATTATTGCGGTGTGAATTGAATGTAATATATCACGATTTAAAAATTAAAAACGTTTTATTTTTGTTTATTTGTATGTTCAACGAATGTTTTATTACGTTGGATATTGGAATATTGTTATTTGAAAAGTATAGTAGACGATTGTTTTGCGTTTTATATTTAGAAAGAAGAAAAATTTTAATTATAACCAATGATTGCTAAACACAAATATCATTTTTATACTGTATGTTTATGTACGTTAAATGAATTCAGATGTATTTTGTATTATGTAAATTTTCTTGAAAAAATATATTTCTTTAAATGTAAGTCGTTATATGCCGCGGGTACTTATTTAAAATTCACTTTTTATATTTGTTGTGATATATATTATGTACGTACGCATATTTCCGTTTAGCGGGTAGCTTTAAATACACACACACACACATATATATATATATATATATACATATATATATATATATATATATATATGTGTGTAATATGCAGCCGCGGGAACTTATTTAAAATTCTTTTTTTTAATTTGTTATGATATATTATGTACGTGAGTATATTTCCGTTTAGTATGTAGCCTTAAAAAAATATATATATTATAAATAATATGAAGCCGCGGTTACTTATTTAAAATTCACTTATATAAACTAAACACACGTCTCCTTATGCTGTAATAACCCTGGTAGTTACAAACAGCATATGGAGATTTTAAAAAAAAAAAAAAAAAAAAAAAAAAAAAAAAATTCACTTTTTATATTTGTTGTGATATATATTATGTACGTACGCATATTTCCGTTTAGCGGGTAGCTTTAAATACACATATATATAATATGCAGCCAAAGGAACTTATTTAAAATTCTTTTTTTTAATTTGTTATGATATATTATGTACATGAGTATATTTCCGTTTAGTAGGTAGCGTTAAAGTAAAAAAAATATATATATAAATAATATGAAGCCGCGGATACTTATTTAAAATTCACTTTTTATATTTGTTGTGATATATATTATGTACATACGCATATTTCCGTTTAGCGGGTAGCTTTAAATACACACAGATATATATATATATATATATATATATATATATATATATATGTAATATGCAGCCGCGGGAACTTATTTAAAATTCTTTTTTTTAATTTGTTATGATATATTATGTAGGTGAGTATATTTCCATTTAGTAGGTAGCCTTAAACTAAAAAAAATATATATATAAATAATATGAAGCCGCGGATACTTATTTAAAATTCACTTTTTATATTTGTTGTGATATATATTATGTACATACGCATATTTCCGTTTAGCGGGTAGCTTTAAATACACCCAGATATATATATATATATATATATATATATATATATATATATATATATATATATATATATATATATATATGTAATATGCAGCCGCGGGAACTTATTTAAAATTCTTTTTTTTAATTTGTTATGATATATTATGTACGTGAGTATATTTCCGTTTAGTAGGTAGCCTTAAAGTAAAAAATATATATATATAAATAATATGAAGCCACGGATACTTATTTAAAATTCACTTTTTATATTTGTTGTGATATATATTATGTACGTACGCATATTTCCGTTTAGCGGGTAGCTTTAAATACACACAGATATATAAATATATATATATGTGTGTGTAATATGCAGCCGCGGGAACTTATTTAAAATTCTTTTTTTAAATTCGTTATGATATATTATGCACGTACGTATATTTCCATGTAGTATGTAGCCTTATATATATAATATGCAGCCGCGGGCACTTATTTAAAATTCACTTTTTATATTTGTTGTGATATATATTATGTACGTTTAGTGGGTAGCCTTAAATATATACATATATATATATAAAATTCCTTTTTTGAAATTTGTTATGATATATTATGTACGTAAGTATATTTCCGTTTAGTGGGTAGGCTAAATAATATATATATATATATATATATATATATATATATATATATATATATATATATATATATGCATAAAAACAATCTTTTTTTAGATATACATGTATAAATTAACGATCTTTTTCCGCATATAAAAATAACCTTATATAGCAGAGGGTGTGTTGCGGTATGACGTCATTTTGACGAATTTGGTTTTTCTGATGGTAAGATGTACACCAAAAATTATTCTGATTAAAATATTAACGTTTGATCGATCTTTTTTTTTCAATAAACATAAATTTACATGTATAACATACATAAATATACATACATACATACATATATATATATATACAATCTTTTTATATATATATATATATATATATATATATATATATATATATATATATATATACACGATATTTTTATATATATATATACACGATATTTATATATATATATACACACACACGATTTTTTTAAAAAATATATATATATATATACAATCTTTTTTTTTAATATATATATATCAATTAACGATCTTTTTTTTTTTAAAGTATACCTCCCACTTGCGGAGTCTACTAAAAGGGCGGGTTAACATTCCAACTGCCGCGCGCCTGCAAAGTTCAAGTTATGCTTTCGCCCCGAAAAAATTTTCTAACTAATGAGCGCAAGTTGTTGAGTTTCCAGTGGCGCCTGCAATGTTTTAGGTATGCAATGAATCACGTTGGGCGCGCTTTTTAGCAGAAGAAGTACATAGATTTGGATTTTCGTGGATAACTCGGCGAATTTTGGTCGGATTTGGATAATTTTTTTTTGTTTTACTCATAAGGGCCCCCCAAGTCATGCCCCACGAGTGGTAGCCCCTAGTTAAATACCTATAAGGAAATTTAACGCTTTCTCTTCGACCCCCGATAACTTTCGTCGCCGCGGTCGGACGGAAAAACACGTCGTACGAAAAACACGCCGAATCACCGTCGCTACAAATCTGGCCGATCGTCGACGGTGCCCATTAGCGGGTAGACTACGATATGGGCCGCGAAATGGGTCGAAAAAACGTCGAAAGTGTTACGTTACCGGTCGCAGATTTGTCCTTTTCACCGAGTCGGACGCGATCTTTCGAACGGTGAAAACCGTTCGCGTCCATCTAGTAAAATGGGCCGGTTAAATGGGTTCAAAATTCGGGTCGAAAATCGACTTTCCTCCAGATAAACCGGTCTAGACGATCCCCCTTTCGAGCGAACGCGTTAAGGGTGGACTTTTTCGAAAGTAAACTCTCGACGCTATAACGTTCGTAGAAGGTGATTTTTCGAAAGGTCCGACCGTTAGGCCGTTAGCAAAAATCAAAGTTGAAATTTCGTTTTTCGGAATTTCGTCCATTTTCCGGAAAATCCGCTTTTTCCGACGCATTTCTCTAATTAACCGCGATCGAATTCGTTATCGATCGAAAACCGACCTTTAGGCAACCAGGCCCTAACTCGAAAAAAGCCCTCGTCATTTTGTACCCAACCCTATCGGCTATCTTTTCGATCTCTTGGTCGATAGTCGTACGATGCGCCCAACTTCCAGAACAATTCGGTTTATCCAGCATGTTGCTGGTAGCGAACTATCGCCACCTTTGGCGAGGCATAGCGAGCGACGTAAACATTTTTAAACGATTCCGACGTCGGAAATAGTCGTTACTGTATAAGATGTATGGTAAAAAGCGAAAACCCCGCGAAAAAAAATTTCGCCGAAAATTTCGAAAGGGGGCCCCCTTTCGATTTTTTCGAAATTTCGATTTTTCGCAATAATTCGCGAACTATTCGTAATTTGAGAAAATCATTCCAACGAAAGTTACGCGCGACTAAAATACGCGTCTAACCACGGTAGTCGCGTATTTTTATAGCGAATACTCGTCGAGTAAATTGCAGTTAAACGGTTTTGGGGTTTTGCGCCCTTTTTACCGCCCCTATGATAGATAGGCGGTTCGGGTTGGACTTAGAAGAAAGTAGACGTCGAGATCTATAATTTATGTTCTACGGTAAATGTTTTAAAAATTAACCGGTAACCAGGAATCGCGAGTTTAAAATTTGATTTTCGATTTTTCAACATTTTTTCAGGCATTTTTGGTCGGTCGGTTAGTAGCTATATATGTACGTGTGTATATATATATATATATATATATATATGAAAGTGTATCGGACCATATTTCAATCCGACCAATAGCGGCTTAGTAAATAAGAAAAGTTGGAACGATGAAATTTAAAGCTTTCTCTTCGACCCCCGATAACTTTCGTCCCGGCGGTCGGATCGAAAAACACGTCGTACGAAAAACACGCCTAATCGCCGTCGCTACAAATCTAGCCGATCGTCGAAGGTGCCCATTAACCGGTAGACTACGATATGGGCCGTGAAATGGGTCGAAAAAACGTCGAAAGTGTTACGTCATCCGCCGGAGATTTGTCCTTTTCACCGAGTCGGACGCGATCTTTCGAACGGTGAAAACCGTTTTCGGCTATCTAGTAAAATGGGCACGTTAAATGGGTTCAAAATTCGGGTAGAAAATCGACCTTTTCCCCTATAAACCGGTCTAGACGATCGCCCGTTCGAGCGAACGCGTTCAGGGTGGACTTTTTCGAAAGTAAACTCCCGACGCTATAACGTTCGTAGAAGGTGATTTTTCGAAAGGTCCGACCGTTAGGCCGTTAGCAAAAATCAAAGTTGAAATTTCGTTTTTCGGAATTTCGTCCATTTTCCGGAAAATCCGCTATTTCCGACGCATTTCTCTAATTAACCGCGATCGAATTCGTTATCGATCGAAAGCCGACTAAATTCTCCGTCGAAATGACATGTATGAAAATTTTCGCCAAACGTCGAAAACCGACCTTTATGCGAGGTCGAAGTTAGCCATTTTGCCTTAGTCGAAATTGACTTTTTTCACCGAAATCGCTGTAGAAAAAAAACCAGGCCCTAACTCGAAAAAAGCCCTCGTCATTTTTTATCCAACCCTATCGGCTATCTTTTCGATTTCTCGGTCGATAGTCGTACGATGCACCGAACTTCCGGAACAATTCGGTTTATCCGGCATTTTCTGGTAGCGAACTATCTCCACGTTTGGCGTGGCATAGCGAGCGACGTAAACATTTTTAAACGATTCCGACTTCGGAAATAGTCGTTACTGTATTAGATCTATGGTAAAAAGCGAAAACCCCGCGAAAAAAAATTTCAAACCGAATCCGAAAATTTCAAAAGGGGACCCCCTTTCCATTTTTTCGAAATTTCGATTTTTCGCAATAATTCGCGAACTATTCGCAATTTGAGAAAATTATTCCAACAAAAGTTACGGGCGATTAAAATACGCGTCTATCGACGGTAGTCGCGTATTTTTATAGCGAATACTCGTCGAGCAAATTGCGGTTAAACGGTTTTGGGGTTTTGCGCCCTTTTTACGGCCTCTATGATAGATAGGGGGTTTAGGTTGGGCTTAAAAGAAAGTAGACGTCGAGATCTATAATTTATGTCTTACGGTAAATGTTTTAAAAATTAACCGGTAACGAGATATCGCGAGTTTAAAATTTGATTTTCGATTTTTCAACATTTTTTCAGGCATTTTTGGTCGGCCGGTTAGTAGCTATATATGTATGTGTATATATATATAATCATCAAACCGAAAATTTCAAAAGGGGACCCCTTTCGTTTTTTTCTGTAAATATATAATAATATAATTTTGATTTTGATAATATTTAAAAAAATAATTTGTTTTCTCCATTGATGTGATTTTTGTTTTAATTATGATAAAATTAATTTGAGAAAATCATTCGAACAAAAGTTGCGAGCGATTCAAGTACGCGTCTAACGATGGTAGTCACGTATTTTTATAGCAAATATTCGTCGAGAAAATTGGGGTTAAAGGATTTTGGGGTTTTGCGCCCTTTTTACGGCCCCTATCATAGATAGGTGGTTTGGGTTGGGCTTAAAAGAAAGTAGACGTCGAGATCTATAATTTATGGTATGACGTAAATGTTTTAAAAATTAACCGGTAACGAGAAATCGTGAGTAATCATCAAACCGAAAATTTCAAAAGGGGACCCCTTTCGAATAATTTCGATAATATTTAATTAAAAAAATAATTTGTTTTAATTTTGATAATATAATACATAAAAATTTGATAATATTATATGTGTAAATATATAATATAATTTTGATAATATAATATATACATATATAACTGGGAGATTAGTAGCTATATATATACCTGTAGCCCAAAACGTTTGATCGATCTTTTTTTAATATATACATAGGAAACAGCAGCTGCAGAGGAATGTTTGGCCGGTAGGACATATAAACTATATACACGTACATATTAACTGTAGGTATCGCACGTACATACATAACTTTTTATTAGGCATAGCGAGCGAGGTAAAAATTTTTAAACGATTCCGACTTCGGAAATAGTCATTACTGTATAAGATCTACGGTAAAAAGCGAAAACGCCCTGAAAATAAATTTCAAACCGAACTCGAAAATTTCAAAAGGGGATCCCCTTTCGATTGCTTGCAAATTTCGATTTTTCGCAATAATTCGTGAACTATTAGCAATTTGAGAAAATAATTCCAACGAAAGTTACGGGCGATCAAAAATACGCGTCTAACGACGGTATTCGCGTATTTTTATAGCGAATATTCGTCGAGCAAATTGAGGTTAAAGGGTTTCGGGGTTTTGCGCCCTTTTTACGGCCCCTATGATAGATAGGGGGTTATATATAAATCATCAATATATATTAGGTTTTTTGCGCGATAAATCGCTTAAGAATGGGATATTCGACGAATTTAATTTATATATATAACACGCGCGTACATAAATAACGTTTTATAGCGGCGGGCGTGTCTTAAGTTCAACAGCAACTGCAGTATGACGTCATTTCGACGAATTTGGTTTTATCCGATGGCAAATTTCTATAGCAAAAATTAATCTCAGGAAAGCGGGCGTGTCTTAAGTTTAACAGCAACTGCAGTCGACGAATTTGGTTTTATCCGATGGCAAATTTCAGGAAAAATATATATAAATTAATGATATTTTTGTTTTATGTAGACTTCCCACTTGCGGAGCCCATTCAAAGGGCGGGTTTGGCGAATTTTAGTCGAATTTGGGTGAAACTTTTTTTGTTTTACTCGTCAGAGCCCCTGCACTATTTGAACGGTATTTAATCACAATTAATCCCCAACAGCTTCCCAAAAATAGGCACTAGCCCCGTTGGGTAGCAACCCCCTTGGGTAGCAGAGGCGGATAAACCCCTAGTTTAATATATAAGTAAACATTGTTTAAAATAACTTTTGTTCGGTTTACGGGAACATTAATAATTATATTTTTACATTTTTTTATACGGTTTAGTGTTTTTAAACTGCTTTTTATTTGTTTAACGTAATATGTTTTAATTATTTCATGTGAATATTTTACTGTTCGTACTGTTAACTTGTTTTAGTTTTGTATACTCTTTAAACGTTTTGTTTTCTTTAAAATAGAATTTTATATAACATTAATAACTATCTTTTTACATTTTTTTATACGGTTTAGTGTTTTTAAACTGCTTTTTATTTGTTTAACGTAATGTATTTGTTATATTTTTCTGTTCGTACTGTGTTAACTTGTTTCAGTTTATATATTCTTTAAACGTTTTGTTTTTTTTTTCGAAATATAATTTTGTATTATAGTTACTGTGGTATAAAACAAATTTAGCTTAAGATGCCATATAGATGTTGTGTTCCTAATTGTACCGGAAATTATGGTTACGGTGATGCGCCAAAGGTAACAGTTTTTTCATTTCCCGATAATGAAGATTTAAAAAAAACAGTGGCAGACAGCTATTCCAAGACAAAATTTCTTACCCTCTAAATGTAGCAAAGTGTGTGTGAATTACATTTTAGGAATGAAGATATTGTTCGAGTTAAAGTTGTAAAGGACAAAACAGGTAATATTCAGAATGTACCTTTAAAGCATGTTCGTTTAAACAATAATGCTATTCCATGTATTTTCCCGAACTGCCCAAAATATTTATCTCAACTTTGTCAGTTTAACAGAAAAAGTAGAGATGTAAAACTACAGGAGAATGAAAACGCACAGTTGTTATTGGCCTTAGCCGAAAGTAAATCTACTTTTGACGAATATCAGAAATCAAACTGTTCCGAAGATTTTCATCAATTAACCAATATTTTGGAATGCTTTTCTGAACCAAAGACATCGTTCCGTGTAAATAGTACAACAGACATTTCGTTTTTTAAAATAGATTATGAACCTGGACCTTGTACAACTTACACTGTACTTATTAACAATAAGTTATAATTAAAAACGTTTTTATTTGGACACGAATTTTCGGTAGAATTTGAAAAGTTAAAATCTCCTTGTAAAATAAATAGCTTAAGTAGTATTAATAATTGTTTGAATAAACTTGATGAATTAACTTCTGAAAAAATTACGCATGACGTTATTAATCATGTTATAAATATACTTGATTCTATGGAACAAAATGACACTAATGATTTATGTATGTCTTTTTTATCAGAACAGTTGAAACGTTATTAATCATGTTATAAATATATTTGATTCTATGGAACAAAATGACACTAATGATTTATGTATGTCTTTTTTATCAGAACAGTTGAAACTAATTTGTTACCTGTAATTACATATTTAGCTGGTTATTGTTGTTTTAAAATAATACAACATTTTAAGTGTGAAATATGTAAACGTAACTTAGTAACCGATAAGGAATTAGTTACAGAAGAACATTATAATTTAATATCAACTTTAAGCAGGGGTAGTTTGTTATTTCCTAAAAATAACATTGTGTATATAGTTTTAATTACTTACATTATCTTTAACAAAATTTTGCAAGTTCATGAAGATGAATTTTTGCGTATTCATAACAAAAAACATTTTTTTATTAATTTAGTATTTAATTATTTTTACGTTCATGAATCCGGTAACTGGTGAACTTAACTATTGTGAAAGTCATCAACATGAAATTACTTTACGGATGATTATAACAAGTGTAGTAAATACTTTACTAAAGAATTATTGTGAAAAATCAAATGATGTACCAAGTAAAAATAAGAAACGGAAACTTCAGACATTTGTTTGTAAATAAATACTATCGGACATAAATTTTTTACAATTCTTTGTGTTTTAATTATGTTTTTTTGTGGTTTTTGCTTTGAAATTTTGTTTTCCATAAAAAATAAAGCGAATGGGGTGCGACTGAAGGCTCAGTTCATGGCTGGCAGCCCCGTTTAAACAGGAAGCCTTCAATTAATTAAAAAAACATCGACTGAATTCGCAGTTCGCAATTAATTCATATAGCGTATAGCAAATGAGCGCTAGTGTCGCAGTTTTATAGTATGACTACTCCTGAAACGGGAGAAATCGAGCCATCAGGCCTTATTATCTCGGTGGCAACGACTCAAGCCGTATTATAGCATTAATCATGTATGTTAATAAAACTAAGTCTTTCTTTGGCAATTATTTCGGTAGTTTCACTAAGATTTGATCATAGCTAGAAGATTTACGAGAATTCATTAGATTATTTTTTTAATTTCTGCCGGAACTGTTGGACTTATTGGTTTTAATGTATCAGAATTTCTTGACATAGAAAGAGTATTCAAATTGTCTGCATTAGGTTTGAAGATACTGGCTAAATGTTTGCTAAATTCCTCTGCTTTATCAAGGTCTGTTCGAGCCCCTAATTGGATGTGCTGTTTCTTTAGGTTTTCTCAACGTACGTACTACTTGCCAAAGAAAGTAATTACTTTATTTCAGCGGTGATCGATTAGACAGATATTCCTTAAATGATTTATTAAGTTCTGTAATCGTTTTTTTTTTTTTTTTTTTAACTCTTTTTGTCTGATAATTCAGTGCTGCTTTATCAGAAGGATATCTATATCTTTGTCACCATTTTTCTTAATTGCCTCTTGAGGTTTACTTCATGCTTTATTTCTGCAAGATAGTAAATGGACGGTTTGTATTCACTTTTATTCTTGTTTGGTGTAGCTATCCAAGCAGCCTGCTGCATAAGATTATTGAAGTATTCAATAGAAACTTCAATCTGTTCCTTACTTTTTATTGATATCTTTGAATTAATGTTTTCTTCCACAGTTCGTTACGGAAAGTATCTCAGTTTGTATATTTTGTAAAGATCTTTGGTTTACATAATTTTCTAATAATATTTCTGCCTATTGCAAATATCACTGGTGAATGAAGTCATTGTCTGATTTAACATCAATGGAATTTAAAAAAAAAGTCTTGATCAGTTGGCGAATAAGTAAGAGTACCCGATGATATAACGATGGTTTTTGTTATCATCAATTGCTAATCTTAACTGCTAACCTGTTGGAAATTTAAGCCTAAATTCCCAATAAATATTCTTGGCGTTAAAGTTACCACCAATTATATACGTAGGTGCCAGAGTTTTTAAAAAAGCACTAAATTGTATTTTCGTTATATGACGCGTCGATGGGCAATAAACTGCAGACGCAAAAATTGTTTTAAGATACAATTTATTGCTACATTAGTTTCCTGTAGGCGGTTTTGCATATATGTTCCTAATTCGTAATGTTTTATATTTCTTTTTATCACGACTCTTATACCTCCGTGTGTTGCATTGTGATGATTAGTTTAGTAGTCATAATCGAGAAATGTGACATGTCGTATACGCACTAGATGTGTTTCAGAGAGCAAGACCTGACACACAAAATTGTGCAAATATTTAACGATAATCGAGAAATATCCGGAAGAAAATGTTTCATTTTATCTTTTATCACGGCATTGAAAAAATTTACTCGTAATAATATACGCATTCAAAAAACAAAAATAATTTTTTGTAGCATATCCGACCCGAAAATTTATTTCCGATAATAAAAAAGAAAAAAAAAACGACAAAATATTAATTTTTAAGAACAGGAAAAATTATCGCGGAAATTTTCCCAAGGAGCATAAACCCATCGAGAAAAAAATTCGATTATACTCCAAATATATCTAGCTCTCCATAGTATATGACAAACCATATAATTCACTCGGACCTTGGCATATGTCCAGTGCAAAAATAAATACGATTAATATCATTTTTAATACTAGTAAAAATGATTTTCTAAAACGTTGACAAATATCTAAATTATTTGAAAGAAAACTGATAACTTCATTATTAATCTGTAATTTTTTTTTTTTAACTTGAAAAACATTACACATTTTTAAATCCAACATTTGACACACAAAATATTAAGCACACCTTCTCGCGTAATGTTTTTTTTTTTTTTTTTAATTATACCTTAATTCCAGCATTGTGGGTAGAGCAAATGTATTTCAAATCAATCAAGCTTTATTTTTACTTTGTTATATATAACAGTTTACAATAACATGCTGCAAATGCGCGATAACGCGTGAATAGCAGCATAAACAATATAATTATTTTCTCAAATATACAGTGTTTACTACTAAAAATAAATTAAACAAGCTTATAAAATAATTATGAGATTGTTGATAAAAAAATAATAATAAATATGTTATAAATATTGCGTAAGTGTAATCTAATGTAATTTAGGATACAGGTGTACATACATATATTAAGCTAACCCCGGCATTTTCAAATGCATACACACACATACACACACCGCAGTACGCAACATATGCATAGACATAAATTTGTAGAAAAAACGCTAAAAACCAACAAAGTTCTATTTTACTTTTTATTTTTTATGTACCTCATTAAATGCTTGCGACGCTTCTTAAAATTTTTAAAGTAGGTTTTTACATACATGGGCAAACGTGTTATAAATTACAGCACCTTTATAGATAGCTTGAATTCTGCAGTGATACTTATTGAACTACGATATTTGTACCATCCCTTCTCGATTTGATCTCGTAAAGTGTTCCGTGGTGGGCAACATATTGTAAGGATTATTCTTGAAGACATAGTCAAGTAATTGTAATTGGTATATCTCTCGAATACTTAGGATTATGTCGTGAGAAGAAGAATTTTTTTCGGTTAAAACAAATTTTACCAATCTATTTTGCAGCGTTTGAATTGGCTTGATATGTTGTTTAGCCGCCTCTCCCCAATGAATTGTTCCATAACTGAGAGCAGGCTGGTACAAGGCGAGATATAAGCGTTTACGATGCTCAGCAGAAAAATATTGCTTTAGGTACCCGAAAAAAGGGTAATTCAATTTCCTTAGTTTTTTAGGTAGGTACAGAAGATGTTTATTCCACGTTAACTTACAGTCAAATTGAATCGCTAAATATTTCACTTCATGCCTTCTTTCTACTTCATATTTATCGTTTAGCATAAGTTTCATACCATTCCACAGATGAGGGGGATTGATAACTGTAAATTAGATATTTTGTTTACTTTTCGTTAACAATTAGTCGGTTTCGCTTTAGCCATCCATCCAGCAATTACATTGACATCAGCTTGCGCCATCTATTTAAGAATATTTGAGTGATGGGAAGTAATCATTAATGCAGTATCGTCTACGTAGCTAAATATCTTACAGTTAACCGTAATATTACACATGTTATTTATATGTATTAAAATTTGGGGAAAAAAAGTGTATAAACGTTTCAAAGGAACTAGTGTGCTATTAATTAGAGTGTGCAAGTGTAGGTATAAAAGAAATAACGTATTAAAACAATAAAGTGTATGCATGTGGTAATTGGTTGCACTACAATATAAGAAAAAAAACACCGTTGAAAATTATCTGCACTGGTAAAAAACTAACGCATTAGCTAAACGTGAAGTTAAACTAATAAAAAGGAAGAAATGGAAAAGTTTCCTATGCAATTCAATCGACAAACACCAATCTCGAAGATGTGGGAATTATCTAAATCACTCAGGTGTCTAACAATATAACGAAGTGAGACAGCTATCAAAAGACAGCATTTATTACTTTGTTGAGTCACTAATAGTGTACCCAAACTAGAGGAGGTTATACAATATGAAAGTAACCCCTTTCATCACTTATTAGAAGTTCATTCCACTGAAAATGAGGTAGCCGATATTTTAAACAGGAAGAACTCAACAAGGCTGGGTCATCGTCGATGAAAGTGGTCGTGTACCGCTTTATCATCGACCGATGTGTTGTCGTCGTCGCGTGTATATATAGACGCGCGCACATCGTTAATTATAACGAAAAAAATTATGGCCCTATCATGGCCAATAAATAATACTACACTTAATCTACCGTACAGTAAAATAGTTGAAAAACAATCATTTCATGAAACCAATGATGAAAATAAAACGAAAGAAATTCCGGACTCAATAATCATCACTAAACAATTCAAAATTTTTATTAATGCAGAAGATATTAAATATAATTGAATAACGAAGAAAAACGCAAATAGAACAAGTGAAAAAATGCAGCACTCTACCACTGCAGAAGAATCCAGTTCCATAGAAGAGTTAAAGGTGAGCGAATTAAATAAACTCTTATTGGCAGCATCTAGTTTAACGAGCCTTGAAGAAATGGAGATAGAGGAGCCTAATATATATATATATATATATATATATATATATATATATATATATATATATATATATATATATATAATATATGAAAAAAGATGTAATAATTTTTGTTCACATTTGAAAATGACATAACTGTCGAAAAGCCTCGCGATTAAAAACTTTTGGTGATTACTTTTGGTGATTGTATTATATTTTGTTTGTTTATAATTATATATATACTATCTATCTATATATATAGCGCCACAAGAAACTAACGTAGAAATTACAAAAATCATACAGGAGGAAAAAACAGATAAAAATAATACCGAGCTAACTAGCATAATTAAAACAAAAAATAAAAATAAATAAACAGAATGCAGTTGAAAAAATATTACTACCAATTAAAGGCACGATTGAAAAAATTTAAACCGGTAAAAATAGAACGTTAAATTTTGAACAAGAATGTGAATTAATAAATAACATAAATAAAAATCAATGCGCAGAAGAAACATATTAAATCTGATAATGAAAAACGAATAATTTAATTTGAACGAAATAATAACGCAACCTCAAATAACTCACGAAAATATTATGGATAAGAGTACAAAAATGAGAATAACTAAAATAAAAAGTGAAAACCCATGAGGGTACTTCAATATAACGAAAATCATTCTAAAGAGACACTAGGGACATATTATTGACAAACATAATTAC
Source organism: Coronaproctus castanopsis (assembly GCA_032883995.1). Lineage (NCBI taxonomy): Eukaryota > Metazoa > Arthropoda > Insecta > Hemiptera > Monophlebidae > Coronaproctus > Coronaproctus castanopsis. The sequence continues at coordinate 79,714,702 of CM065054.1, read as the reverse complement.
AAAGAAATTAGATGTTGTATTCATATAAGGCAGATGCAAAAATAATATACCGAACAACTATAACAAAATAGTACACAACAAGCGAATTATAATAGCTAAACCTGAAATAGCAATAAAAACAATCTATAGTCATAATGAATATTTCTAATAGTTGAAATAAAAAATATTGTCTTTATATTTACATACATTCCGCCGAATAAATTATCAGATGCATATATTCATTTAATTAACATGTATATAAATAATAATAATAATATTAAAAAATTTGTATTACTCGGTGATTTAAATTCGAGAAATACTACATGAGAAAAAGTAAACAACAAAGAGGAAACGAATTAATGAAACTAATTGAACTGCATGATTTACATATACTCGATGAAAAAAATCAGACTACGTTCAAAAGAGGACATCAAATCAGTACAATAGATTTAATAAGACACAAACTTCGAATGGAAAGTCAGCTATGAAATAAATTTAAGCGATCACTTCAATATTATGTTCAACATGAAGTCAAATAACGTAGTTCAAAATCAGAACGGGGTTAAAGTACTAGATTATAATAAATTAGACTATAATATCACAAAATACAAGCACATAATAGATAAGTAAATCGCAACACTAAGAAAGACATTGAGAAGTGGTTAGAAAATTTTCAAACGTACGTAAATATAATATTAAATAAGTCGTATTGTATTAAGAAAAGAAGTAATGTGTATTGGTGGAAGTCGGAATTACAACTATTCAAGGATATAGCAGAGATAAGGCTTATAGAAAATATTACAGATGTAAAAATATAACAAAGAATATAAAACGCACTTCAAAAACCTATAAACATATGATAAAGGAAGCGAAAATGAGTGCGTGGAAAAAATTAGAACGTATTTGGATTGAAATGCAAAATATTATTAAACAAAAATAAAAGAGTTGAAATTCCGACATTAGATAAATACGCCATTACAGATGAGGACAAAGTTAACTTATGCAATAAACTCTACATAAAAAACCATTTATACTAAAATTTAATGAAACCACGCTTGTACATCGCGAGTTAACAATGATGAAGTAAACGAAATTATAAAAAACTTAAATAATAAAACATCTGCAGGTTTCAGACAAGGTAACCAACGAATTGCTTAACATGTTCAATATTAAGCTACCGGAAGTAATAACTAAAATGACAAATGTAGTTTTCCGACTAAATTTCTTTCCAGAAATATGGAGAATTCAGTTATACTACCAAAATGCAATAAACCAATAATGGGCGAATCATATAGAATCTTTACTTTCAAACATAAGCAAAGTTTAAGTGTATACTTCTGAAATTGAAGAAATTCAATCTAGAAAAAGAAATAATTAACAAAGACCAATACGGAGGCTTAGAAAATAGGTCAACAGAACTAGCTGTATTCGAAGTAATACAAACGATGAAAAATTCAAAGATAAAGAGTATAAGGTAACCCTGGTGACACTGGACGTTATTAAAGCTTACGACAGCTTAAATACAAACAAATTAATCACGTTATTAGAAAAATTGAGTTTTTATCAACATTTGCTAAATAGATTAAATCATTATTTTCAGAACAGGTTTACTTTAGTAAATATTGGTACATTCAACAAAAAACATACATTGGTCAGAAGGATAATGCAAAGATTCTGTATTGGGTCCTTACTTATGGAATATAGTATTTTCAAGAATGTATAAAATTAAACTAGCGGCAAATGTTAATAACATTCATCGACGATATAGCTACGATAATAGCGGATAAGAATGAAATCTTTGGGGGGGGGGGATATGCAGTACATACAATGAAGTTGAAAAATTCTTAGTTATAATTTAAATATTAATATGTCAAAATCGAAATATATGTTATTTAGTAAAAAAAAATCAAAAACAATAAATTACATTTAATAAATTACAATATCAATATCCAGTTTTTGACAAGCATAAAATATTTGGGTGTAGCAATCGAAAAAAAAAAATTAAAATTTTACGAGCATATCCGTATAATGGAAGGAATAAAATTAGTAAGTTTTTGCCCGTATTTAATAAACTATACAACAATAACGACAAATTAAATTATAAAAAAAAAAGGATTAATATTTTATAAATCAATATTACCGAACTTAATTTACAACAGTAGCATTTATTATGAAATGTTAAAAATCAATCATATCAATAATAAGATATTTTCAAAGAATATGCGCAATTAAAATGATTAAATCATATAAAACTATTAGCTATCGAGCATCAATTGTAATAGCATTTAACCCATAGATTTAGAAATTCGTAAACATATCGATATATTTTTCATCAAGAATAATACTAATATAAATCATGAATTTTTCAAGTAAAATATTTAAATAGAAAATTCATATACGAAAAAAAGAAACTAACGCAAGTTTCAAGTTATACTAAAGCGACATTATATCGAGACATCAAATCATGTGGAATACGTATAATATATATCAACTTATCAATATTTCCAAAATTTAAATGATAGATTCGATAATAATCATTTTATTCCTAACTTTTATCATGTTCGATTTATCACCGGTCATGGCTGTTTTAAAAAAAATATTTAAAACGTTTCGGAATATCAGAAACTGAAAATTGTAGAGTATGTAACTTTGAGGATACGGTTTATCGTATCCTGCAAGGTTGTAATTGCAAACAGTTTTAGATTGTAACACGATAGAATTAGTAAATAATAAATATAATGATTTTAATAACTTAGCTATTCAAGAAATAAGAAATAGAAATAAGTATAACTTAGCATATTAATAAGATCATTTTTCAATGTCGCGTATATCATCTTAATTTTCAGAAAAGTATTATTATTAAAAAATGTAGTTGAAAGATTGTAAATGGAACTTATGGTGGCAATAAACTTAACCTTTTAAGTTATACATTATAAAATTTTGACACAAACCAATCAATTTTATACAGTTGTTTGTTATACAATACTCCCTTTTTAAGTGAACTATAGATAATTTTCGATGTATTTATATAAATATTTTTTTAAATAGTGACATTTCATATCAATCAGAAAATAAAACATTTTGTTCGAATGAAAATTTCATGTACCGTATAGTGGACATCTTGACTGAATGTTTTAAAGTAGCATTCCCATTTGGGAACACTTTGACCGAAAGTATTAATTGGACTGTCACCGTAAAGTTTCCATAACATATATTTCTGTAATTTTAAATAAATGTACTATTTTTTTTTTTTTTAAATAAAAAGCAACAACGCAGGGTCATGATGACCGGAAATGAACCAATTTCTTTACCCTATTGTTTTAGTAAAATTTGGGAATCCTTTGTAGCTTGGCAGTCCAACTGACAGAACATAATGAAATCCTTCTCGCTAATATGTATCGCTTTCGTAATAACTCAAGTCCATTGGATTGCGTGGGTGATTTACTCAGTAATATATATAACATCCTCATTAATAAGAAATTTAATATTACTGTCGTTCTGGATATTATGGAAGCCTATTATAATAATGTACACATTCCCACTTACATTATGTACTAAAACCAACGATTTAGATAAATTATCTTCTGAAAATATGAATAAAATGAATAATTCGCACTACATTTCTATACTGTATCGATACTACATTCTAATAAACCAAGATACTTACCGGAAAATGATTCCATAATGTAAAAATTAAAAAATGATAAGTATTGTAATAATGGGTTACTTAAGGTAAAATTAAATGCTTCCGTAAATTCCACGAAGGCTATTTTTATCTAAGGCTACAGAATTAGTAAATTGAGCAATGTTAAAACACAATCAAAAATAAAGCGTTCCTGGAGGATAAAAGATAAAACATATTAATGGGAAATGGTATACGAAAAAAAAAAAAAGTAAGCTGTTGATAAAGAACTAAACCCGAGAGGTTGTGTAATTAGAATATTCGAGAAAAATTTGATCAGCGTTTGCAATGATGCAGAAATCAGAAGAGTAGGAAGAATTTAGAAGGGGAATTAGGTTCATTTTAAATAATCAGGAAGACGATTTCTACCAAATGGCAAATGTTAGAAATAAAAGTACATAGTAGTTGTGAAGGAAAAGAAACACTAACAAGTCGAAAAAAGGTGGGAATATTCGCTCAGATTAATTTATAATGCGGAGCTCTAGATACGGATTGGACCATAAAGAGGTTCAATATTCTTCGTGGGAAGTTTTTATTATAATAGATACAATATCTAAACAGGGTATAAGAAGAATAAATATATTAATACCTGTGTGGGATTTGGCAAGGCTAGAATATCGTTGTTCATCGTAACAACTATATTGCACTCTATATATATATATATATATATATATAAAGTTCTCGACTATATACAAACTGTTGAGTATAATGCAAGTAAAATTTTAAACATTCATTTTATAAATGAAAAATAATTTGCAAATTTTTATATTTCTAAACACAATATACCGCATCGATATGAATTATTTTATAAACATGGCATCAATTTTCAGTTGCTGCACTTAACAAATGCAAAAATCGCGTAATTACACTTACGTACCAATAATGTAAAAATATATATTTAAAAAAAAAACATACTTTGAAGGTTTCTTTTAAGAAATCGAATGTTACATTTTACCCCTATATCGTATTTAAGTATACTTGTCGCTTGATATTTATCTGCATCGACTAGAGACAGTTTTCTTTGTGTAAACAACGGGACGCTGTAATGTAAGCCCCCCCCCGGTATATATACACTCTGAGATAATGATATTTCTTTGCTCGTGCGATTAATAAAACAATCTACATCGACTACATACAGTTTTCTCTGTTTAAATGACATAATGCTATCATGTAAGGCGCCCCATTACATATATGCATTCCGTATATAAATTATGTTTACAAGATATCGGCGTCTTTTTATGAAATTTATAGTTTATAACGTTCATTACGTATTATATAACTTTTTATATGATTTATATATTTTTTTTAACAATTATTAGTAATGTAAATACGATAAAAAAAAAAAATAATAATAAAAAAGTCAATCACGTTTGTACACCTCGTATAATAATGCAAATATCGAGTTTATTACCTTTACAGAACCGATTTTAACTCCACCAATCCAAACAATACGACTCATTCCATTCTGTCCTTCAGATTGTCGAGCAGATGTTGCTACAGTATATTGCACAGCGGAAGGCGAAATAAACTGTAGTACGTTAGCGCCGTTTTCATTTACGTTTTTAAATTTCCATTCAAAATCTATACCTTCTAAACTAGAGAATTCGTTACCTGTGTAAATTTTTGTAATAATTTAGATTAATACTAGAATAAATTACAATTTTTTAATAATCGTTTATTTTCAAATTTCAAAAACGTAACTCCGCCAATATATTTCGTTTAAAATATCCCAATACTAATAATCACATGCGTAAGTTTTTTTTACAAATGCACAATATATATATATATATAACAAAAAATACTTAAGACCGCGATATTATATTGTAAACACTGTAAATAATTATGAAGTATATACTATTTTACCATACCATATTACGTTGGCTTTTCAAATATTTTGAGAGATCATAAAAATGTATATATTCATATGCACAAAAACAAATATGGTGCACATAACACAAAAATATAGGTTTTACATTTTTATCGAAGAAAATCATAAATGATATAATCATTGAAATTATGCGTTACTTATACTTACGTACTAATGAACTTTAAGAAAACAGAATAAAGAAACTTTACCATACAAATCGTATGCGCGAACTTCAAACATCTCGGGTGTTTCGTCCAAATACAGACTAATTTTATTAAAAATATTTTCATAGGGATGTAACGCCTACTGATATTATTCAAGTAAGCCTTCTAGATGTCACCCATCGGATAATTTGCGGCAATAAAACATTGGTTGAGACCGTAACAAAACAGTTCACTCGAAATGCAGCTGTAATTTTCGCTGAGGATGTGGTTTCAGAGGAAGTATTACGTTGTGATGTGATCGTTGATGTGATATCGAGTTTAAAAATAATTACGTGTCATTATTTTTAAACTCGATATCACATCACAACGTAATACTTCCTCTGAAACCACATCCTCAGCGAAAATTACAGCTGCATTTCGAGTGAACTGTTTTGTTACGGTCTCAACCAATGCTTTATTGCCGCAATTTATCCGATGGGTGACATCTAGAAGGCTTACTTGAATAATATCAGTAGGCGTTACATCCCTATGAAAATATTTTTAATAAAAGACAGTTGTATTTGAGTAATCGTCATTATTTTTATACTCGATATCACATCAACGATCACATCACAACGTAATACTTCCTCTGAAACCACATCCTCAGCGAAAATTACAGCTGTATTTCGAGTGAACTGTTTTGTTACGGTCTCAACCAATGCTTTATTGCCGCGATTTATCCGATGGGTGACATCTAGAAGGCTTACTTGAATAATATCAGTAGGCGTTACATCCCTATGAAAATATTTTTAATAAAATTAGTCAATCAACACCCATAATGTGAATATTTTTTCGTACACGAAAAGTCGTATTTTAATTTCCATCTTCGAGAACTAAATCGTTATAATTTTACAAGATTATATATTTAGTAACATTGATCACTTTACAGAAAAAATGTACACAATTAAAAACAATTACAAAAATTACAACTATCAGTTCATTTTTAGTGAGTTTTTAGAAAGTATATGTTTATAACAGTGTGTATAATGCCGTTTAAGCAAAATACTCAGTACTAAAGTTGTAATCATTTCAATGTAAAATTAAACTTAATATTTATTGGCGATTTTGTCCGTTTTTATCTTACTTCGTCACCAAATAAGTGACAAGAAACAATTATGCTTTGCAGTTAGTAAAGTACAATTTCACAAATCACATATACATCTGTAACATTTAAATTATATTTATTTTCAAGAATATACTTTCTACTACTCATATTTTATTATTCGTTGTCACTTCGGAAAAAACAATAGAGTGCAGACAAAAATTAACGAAATTTAATGTTGATGTATTTTTGTACTTTACAAGTATGGCGAAACTTGTACGAAATAAATATGACATTAATACGTGACAAGAAAAAATCCGCACCAATCGTAACAGCCATCTTCGGAAGCTTCCAAAATGTAGCTAATGAAGGTTGATTCTAATAAAATGCGAGGAACATTTAACTTTGAGCTCGTACAAATAGATAGGAACAAAATGAAAATAAAACGATACATTTTTTAAATAAATAATTACACCATTAATCAATCATGTTTTTTTAAAAAACGACCAATTCAAATACAATTACGGTTACTGAAATACACTAACCAATAGCAATAACCATTACCGACAAAACCATGTTAGCCAGCACGATGCTAAAAGTCACAGATAATATAACATTATTTTAACTCTCCGATAGCGAGGTGGAATTAAATTAAATGTTTAATGACCGACTGCAACTTAAGTGGATTTTATATGAAAATTTGCAATATTTAAATTATTCAACACTTGATTATTATAAATGTGTAGATGAATAAATTTAATTCACCGTAACCTATATAAAATCAAAAATAACATCCCCCAAAAATGAGATTAAAAAATTATAGGCCAACACAAAAACTATTTATAATAATACTGGCGAATTTCTGAACGGGGGTACAAAACAATTGAAATAAATGTTAAAATTATGAACTTTAATATGTACCATAAAACCCAAAATTAAACATACATGTATAAAATTACATATAATACATAGAACATATGATTAAACTAAGCATTCAAATATGAAAATTACAGTGATTTTTATTTTGAAATCAAAATAGTATAAGTAGTATACATATTAACACATTCTTTGCAGACTATGTTTGCATGCTCGAGACACATATATTTATGGCATTTTAAACAAAAGTACTTTGTCTTCCTGTTTTTCTTTGACATGCACTCTCTACACCTTCCAGAACCAGAAGCTGGTTCATTGCAATTATTTCCAGAATTTTCTTGAATGGAATATATTTCTTGAAGTCGTTCTCTTATTAGCCTTGGGATATTCATCATCGCTGCCCTTTTAATTGCATGATTTTTCATCAAACCAGTGGCTAATTCTGTTAAAAATTTCCTTCTGACCGTTTCCACTGTTTGCTTGTTGTAACGAAAAACAATCTGAGAATTTATTCCAGGAATGTTAATCAAACTGAAAAATATTACCATGGGCCAACGTGCAGTATTTCTGGCACAATTATAATTAGAACTGAGCTGATCAACGGTATTAACACCATCTTTGTGCTATTATATGCTATTATCATTTCTGGCTTTCCCGTCGTTTCATCTATATTGTAATCGTCATGCATAGAGCTAATGAGTAAGACATTCTTTCCTTTTTTTTGGAATGTGTGATTACTAAAGAAGCGTGGTATTTTCCCAAAAAGTTTAGCGGACCAATTTCTCGTCACATGATTACAACATTAACTCAGCTTCGTTTAAATCATTGTTGTCTACCTTGCATAGAATTGGAATGACCGAAACCAGCACCTACTCTCACCCGGATGATACCGATATGATTCTGGATTCGAATCATTTGTTTTTTAACTGTTCCTCCTACTCGGCAGAACAATCGCGTTTATTTTCTAAGCTTTATATCTTTAGGCCATCGGCCTCCTTATATCTTAAATTCATTACTTTCCTCAGATGATGCTTGTATATATTATTATTTATTTCAATTTATTTTAGAATGTAAAGTTACTTTATCATGTTTATTTTTTTATTTTTTATTTTGTTATGTTTTATGTTTTTCATGGACAGATTGGTTAATTCCAGAGTCCAATTTATAATAAATAATAATAATAATTAATAAATAAATAAATGTGTGATACTAATGTATAATTTTTCCGAAAACCAAATATTGTAGGAGGTATAGGTCTTGATAATTGTTGAACAAACTCTTTAGGAAGTTGTCGTTTATTTTTTCTTATAGTACCCAAAAGAGTAATGTTGTGCTTATTTAGAAGCTGTTCACAAAGTTCTACACTGGTGAACCAATTATCGGTGGTTACATTCCTGCCAGTGCCACTTATTGGTTGACACATTCTTTCAACAACTGCTAAACCAGAATTAATTGATTTATACGGTCCATCTGGTTGTTTACCAACATAAACTTCCAGATTTGACGTATAAAAAGTTTTTGCATCACATAATGCATACATTTTAATGCCATATTTGTTAGGTTTCGAAGATATATACTGACGAAAATTACATTTTCCTCTAAACCCTAACAACATTTCATCAAAGGCACAAAATTGTGACATGCTGTAATGCATTTTGCAGTTCCTTACAAAAGAGTCGAAAAATTCGCTAATTGGAGCAAGCTTGTTAGTGTAGCTTTTCTCTGTTCTCTTGTTGTTATATCATCAAATCTCATATGTTGCATGATGAATCGAAATCTTTGTAGAGAAATTACTAAACGAAATATTTCTGGAGAACTTCCATCAGTTGCGAATAGCTCGTCAGCAATCAGACGATTGCACTTTTTCTACCACCACTTAAAATCAAAATTCCAATGAAGCTTCAATTTCATAATGATCTGTAAGCCTAGTATGACTACTATTTCTATAATGAAAGGTAGCTTTTTGTGTTATATGCTGATTTGTGTATCTAACGATCATTTCTACCATGGATTCATCAAAAAACTTTTTCCAAATTTCAACTGGATTTTCAAGGTTTTTAACAGTTGCGCGACATCCAGGAAATTGTTTGACAATATTTTTTTATCTGGTTTTAACAGCTTTCGTTCCGCAATGTATTTTCCACTTTATCATATCTTTCTCAAAGTAAAAAAATGAATTATTATTTTCATTACATTCTTGTTGCCTGTAACTTTCAAATTACAATTCCTGCCCGCTTCCTGAATCTTCTTTACGAACTTCCATTGTATCAATTCCTTCATCACTACTATTATCATCTTCTAGGCGATTTTCACATTCAATTTCTTCTCCGTCAATTAATTCAAGCATTTCCGCAGATTCAGCTTCATATGGACAAGTCATTTTCTACGCAATCAAAAAGTATATAAGTGTATTAGTTTGGAATGTTTGTTGGAAATATTCAAAAGGAGATCTAGCTTAAAATCCCGAGGCAGTGTGAACATATCATTTTAGACTATATTTCAAATTTATAAGATTCAGAATTATACGTATTTGATATCTTTTTATAATAATAGAATAAATGTAAAATATTATCTTACCTCTGTCTGAGTAGAAAACGTAACTGATGAGGTCGGTGTCTCAGACCGTATACAAAATTAGCGAGGCCGGTGTAGGAGACCGAAATACACGACTGCTAAATACACTAGTGTTGGGAGAAAAAGAACTGAACGGTTCAGTCAGAACTGTTCTTATAAGTGGAATGAATGAACGGTTCTGTAGAACAAAAAAGAACCGTTCTTTTAAAGAACGCATTTTTTAAAGAACGCCTTTTTTAAAGAACGCCTTTTTTTTAAAGAACGCCTTTTTTAAAGAACGCCTGCCAGTTCAGTAAAAATACAGAACGTCTTTCTGTACCTTTCGGCTATTCTCGGCTAATTTCCCGAGTTTGTTCGAACTTTCTCCTTGTCTTACTGCGCTTTAACTATATTCTACTTCATTTTAATTTTACTTAGATGCGTTGTTGTGTTGCGCACGTCCGGAAATAAAACACTGCTCTTACCAGAGGCGCATACACATACATAAGTGTATGAAATGTATACAACGTCAATGACGAATTAGAACCTAAATATTTAAATACTTCTATAGTAAAGTACTATGGCAGTGGTCAGCGGTCAACTGTTCATTTTTTTCACATAATTTTTTATTTTTATTTTTTACTACATCAGCAGTTTCTCCTTGTCTAACTTATTTAAGTATATTCAATCTCATTTTACCTAGAAAAGAACTACAAATGTTGTTTTAAACGTAAAACAAATCCAAGGGCGTATATATTTAAAGCGTTCTTTAAAGAACCCTCCGTTCTTAACAGAACCGTTCGACCACCCGTTCTTTAAAGAACCTACGTTCTTTTAAAGAACCTACGTTCTTTAAAGAACCCTCCGTTCATTAGGAACCACTGAACAACCCGTTCTTTAAAGAACCGTTCATTAGAACCGTTCTTTTTGAGGAATAGAACGGGCGTTCACATTCTTCTAAAAGAACGGGAATGCCCATCTCTAAAATACACAATGACAACACAAACTGGTTATTAAGGTTATACGTATGTGAAGTCATTTCAGGAAGATAGCTGAATGTACAGGTCTCTTACATAAAGGAGAGAAAAATAATCAGTCTTTTTTTATTGCATCGGTCTGTGAGACCTGGCCACACTAACGGAGGGTTAAACAATCAAATCACGCAAAATATTTATGAAAATTTTTTTAAAGAGGTAAAATAAAAAATTATTCACATGAAATAATAATATTTTATTTTATTCATGTCATAAAAATGAATATCTAATACATGAATCTTACCAATATACGGCTAATTTTTTTTTTTTTGTACCAATCTATATGAAGATTATAAACACAACTGCGAAAAAAAAATAGAAAAATATCAGATAAATAACATATCCCAATGGATAATATTGTTTTGTTTTAGCGATTTATATTTATTTTCCTCCATTTTATGATGACGTAAGCGCATCCTGACATTGACCTTTTTTTAAGACGTCTGACAGGGTTATCTGGAAGATGTGTTGTCGACATTCGTGATATTAGCGAATTTGAATTTTCACTGATTGTCATATGCATTTTCCTGTATCGCTGTCTGTGATTTGTTGCAACGGTTGGTATTCCGAGGTCATGATGAATGATATCGTTACGAACATAAAATGATGCACTTGTCATAAATTAATCCTTGATACCTTCGACTGAAACGATTGTATCTTATTTAGGTTGGTTTTGGACGTCGAATCGTACACCTCGAGACCACATTTCCGATAGGAGCAATTACTGTGTTGTATAAGAGGACTTTGTTTGCGAGATGAAGTTGCGATTTGCGCCCTATTAACGGATACAACTGGCGCAGTAGGATGTGTTTTATGCGCCTATGCTTATATCTTTTATACCTGTGTCGTAAAGCTTGGTAATCGTAATCCCCTATAGAATTTACCATTGGAATGTCGGAATATCTACAATCGGCAAAAATTTTTTCGTTTTATCCTTAATCATTTCCTGTACGTAAGGGAACTTTAACGCATCATGGGGAGATTTTATTGAAGTAAATCGAGGTTTATTCAAAATTATTCGAAGGCAATGGTTTTGCACTCTTTGCACGTGGTTTATATTACTACTACTAGTATAAGACTACACTGGGCAGGCACAGAGTAGCTTTGGTAAAATTACCTTTTTGTATAATAAAAATTTGTTTTGCGTTGAAAGCGCAGATCTTTTATTAAATATAGGAAATAGACAACACATTTTCCGTATTGTTCTACTTATACAATCATTAATATGTTTTGTAAATGTGAGTCTTCTGTCCATGACGACGCCTAAATGCTTCACATGTTCCTTCTAGTCAAGTTCAACGTTTTTTATTTTAACGAAACGATTTAATGAAGGCCTACGTCTGGTAAAAATTATTAACTCTGTTTTCTCATCGTTAACTTTTATTTTCCATTTATGGTAGAATTTAGACATGACATCAATTGCTTTAGTTAATCTATTACTTATAGTGTCTATTCTATAAGAAGATACCATTAGAGAAATGTCATCAGCATAGAGACTTATATCTACTCCTGGGATTGTCGGTAAATCATTAATATATATAATAAAAAGGAATGGGCCTAAGATACTGCCTTGAGGCACCCCAGCTTTAACGTACCTTATATTAGAGTTATGGTTTTTCAGTTTCACATAGAATTTTCTATTCATCAGATAAGATTTAATAGTAAAAACAAGATATGGGGGGAAATTATATTTAATTAATTTATATATGATTCCATCATGCCATGTTGTGTCAAACGCTTTTTCTATGTCCATCAAGACAACACCCGAATGTTTATTCCGGTTAAAGTTATCAATAACTTTGTCACAAACACTGTTGGATTGTCGTACTTAGTGTTGGTCTAAAACCGTATTGCGAATCAGCTATGATGGATTCTCTGTCACTAAATGCCCTCAATCTTACTAGTATTATTTTTTCAAAAACCTTACTTATATTACTGAGTAAACTCACAGGTCTAACATTTTGAACCGAAGATGAATCTTTCCCAGCTTTTGCCAAAGGTACCGTTACCGATACTCTCCACGACACAAGATAATAGCATAGGCGTAAACATGAGTTAAATAGAACCTCCAAGGCGACTATTGCTTTTGTTGGTAGCTTTTTAATCATTTTTATGCTAATTTGATCGTGACCAACTGAATTTTTCAGCCTGAGGTTGGAGATAAGGCGTTTAACCTCTTTAGATGTTGTAAGATCTACGAGTGAAATCACTGCAGGAGTGTTAAGTGATTAATTGTTTATCGTCTGCTTCACCTTACGTTCATGATACCGGGTTGACATCAACACATTTTGACTGTGAACAGTACTAAAATGCTCAACTAAGATTTCTGCTTTATCTTCAACGGAATAAGCTATCCTACCCAAATTAATTGGGTCTTTAATAGGCGGTAATTCGGTTTGGCCTCTACAGAAGTATTTATTGACTCTCCATAAACTATTATCAATTGGAGAGAGGTTTTTGAGGAATTTATCATACTGTAAATTTCTTTCATTTATTAACTTTGTTTCGACTACCTTATTTAATTTGTTATACAGCTTCTTATACTTGAACTTATTTAGATCATTAGATCTTTGATAACATTTACGAACGTAGTTTTTAAGTTTAATAATAATTTTTATATCTTTTGAGAACGAATTCACTTTCTCCTTTGTAACAACCCGCGGAATGGCACTGCGCGCAGCTTGCATTATGACGGAATTTAGATGTAGAATGTATTTATCTATAGATTGCGGATTAAGTAAAGTTTTTGGTATATTAATATTTTTCTGAATGTGTTCTTTAAATATGTTCCAGTTTGCCCTGGAATAATTGAAAGATTTAGTTAATTTATTGTACTTTAACTTAATAGATATAGTAAACATTATCGGATTATGATCCGATGATAGTTCACTTAAAGATAAAGGGTTACTTAATTGATAGTAGTTCTTGGCAATGACAATATCAACGATGCTAGGCAAAGAAGTTGAATTCCCAGGGAAAAATGTAGGCTCTGATGGTGTTTTTATCTGAAAGTTTAGTTTGTTGCACATGCTTAGGAGTATGTTCCCTACTCTGTTAGCATTATGACATTTCCAAACTCTATTCTTTGCATTTAAATCTCCAATTACTAAGACATGTGTTGATGTATTTAATAAGGATCTGATATCACTTTCGAGACTAGTAGGTTTTATCGGCGGTCGGTATGCTGCAAAGATAACTAATGATTTGTTTCCTAGCTGAAATTTCGCTCCCACAGCTTGTACCTGACTGGTATGAGGTATTGGCAGGGGGTGTAGTGTAAACCGTTGTGAACTATTAAGGCTACTCCTCCCATTTTGTTTGTTAAATCATTTCGGAGTATTTTATAGTTAGATAATTTAAAATTAAAATTTCCATCAATTTTTGTTTCCGAGAGACCAACAATGTGTATGTTATTGCTCAGCATAAACTGTTCTAGTTCTAATATTTTATTTCTAACAGAGTTAGCATTCCAGGCAATTACATGCACTCCTTCTTCACACATATACAGATATACACATTTATATGAACGTGTCGGTTACACATTCGATAATTATGGTAATTACGATAACTATATCAGTATCACGATTTGACTTTAGTTTTGATATGATACTTTTGATGCATCGTAATATGTTGCTAATACCTAGTGATTTAAACGCTGTTATAATATACGATAAGTCACTATTACTCTCGCTATCACGATTGCTTTCTATACATATATTACTATTTAGAGCCTGTGCATAAGTACGTGTCGTTTTATTAACATTTGTTTTTCTTAAATTATTATTATTATTATTATCATTAATATGATTATTTCTAAAATGATTGTTATTTCTATTGCTTATGTAAGTTGTACTGATGTTAGTATTATTACGGGCGCTTTGAGATATGATACCGTTGTTAAAATTATTATTACTATGTCGGTGCATATTTTTTGTTTTTGAAATAAATTCTGTAACACGCATATATGTAGGAGAGTCTTTAGAATTTGCTGTATGGTTTCCCATACAGTTTACACATTTTACGACGTTCTTTGCGGTACATACTTTAAAAGAGTGAGACCCACTACACTTTAAACATTTTTCAGTTTTAAAGCAATTATAGGATACATGACCAAATTCTAAACATTTAAAACATTGGATGGTAGGATTTTTTGATTTGTATCTTTCCCACGTTATTAAACAATAGCAGATTACTTTAATGTTTAAAATTTCCTTTAAACTAGTGTTAGCCGGAAAAAATTACCGTGTATACAGGTAAGTAAGTCACCTGATTATTTTCTAAATTCTTTTTCACGAATTGTTTTATATTTTCTATTTTAATTTTTTGTTGATCGATGTCTTCTTTAATTTCTTCTACAGTTATGTTGGTAGGTAATCCTTTAAGTATCGTTTTTATTAGTTTACGAGTTTTTGGTGTATGAGTGTAATGCTCGATATTTTTAACTTGTAAAATTTTTAATACTTTGTCCTAATCACCGATATTACTGGTATATAGAATATAATTATTTCGTTTTGTCTTTACTTTTACGTTATATTGTAACTGATTGTTAATTTGTGATATAAAAGTATTATGGTTTTCCTGTAGTGGGCTTCGTAATATAATCGGCGGGGGTATTTTACACTGTTTATCCTTAATATTATTTGTTACGTTAAATATAGTTTTGTTTTTTTTATTTTTATCTGTGTGTATAACGTCCTGTACTATATTAGTTAAGTTACTTGATTCTTCATTTGACACATCGATATGTTGTAGCGGAGTAAACCGGTTTTTCGTTTGTATGGTTTCTTCGCTGATTCTTTTCCGTTTCGTTAAGCTTCTGCTATTGTGCTGCGATGCAGATGACCAAGGCAACTCGGATAATGAGTCTTCGTCGCTGCTATCTGAAAAATTCCCGCGTTTTCAGAAAGCACGTACTTATTTCTGTTGGGTTGCTGTACGTCGAAATGTTGTGAGGATGAAGGTACAACATGTTCCTCTCCCCAAGTCTCCAACAATATGTTTACCTCTGCGCTATCGCCGTTTGAGCATGACGCAGCCGTTAAGCCTATGGATGGCGGGGGAATACGAGCTGCACGCATCAGGGCTACGTGAGCCGTTAACAGTATAGAAATAATAAAAACCGAACGCAGAGACAAAAGATAACACCAATACGTGTGTTCCGTGTATACACATACACATATATACACACATATATATATATACAAATTGAAGGGCGCAGGCCCTAGCGTGACCCAGTCCCTTTTTACGCAGGCGTGTCGAGCTGTCATAAACTGTCAACGGAGGCAATAACAAAATCGTAAAAACAACACCGTCGAAATTCGGTATTTTAACCATCCGGTTGGTCTCGCTGTGAAAAAGGACGCTTATAGAAGTTTACTGTGTATAACAAGGAAAATGAATGCACAGTGAATAAAAATACATATATATATATATTCCTTATTCTCCTATTAGGGGGTTTAAATGTCCGTTCCTTATTCGTTACTTTTGTTACTTTCTTAGTATCAATACATCGTGAAACATTACACACACGCCCACATATATGCACACATATGGCTGGACATATATACGTATGTTATTGAAGGGGGGATAACACCAATTCGAATACGTCAATCATAGGCGTACATGGAATTTACAGAATAAGTAAATATTTGGATAAATTTGATATTCAAATATCATAAATCGAATTAAATTGATATCAGAAAACTTTTTTAGTTTATAAATTGGAAATATATAATTTTAAATTATAATAATGTTTAATCATTACAACGAAATAGTACAAACTAGTTTTTAAAAATCTTTTGTTATAATAAAATAAAAAAAAAAAGATTTATTCAAATCACTGTAATGACGTTATTCGACATCAAAATTATAACCTTACGACTAATTTAAATTCTCCAAATAAAAAATTGATTTTAATATCGATTATGTGGATTCATTTTTCATCAAAATATCCAATATCGAACACTCAGGAGTTATATCGACTGTAAAAATAATTTATTTCATACAGAAATTCTGAGAAAAATGCGTTTAAAAATAACGATTATATTTCTTAACACGAAGGTTCATTTAATATATTTCGTATTATCGGAAATTTATCATTATAATAATAAACCAATTCACCTTATGTTAAATATAAATTATCTATTTCTATATAATAGGCAAAGTTCGCTTTCAAATGATTTTGTTTTAAAAACACAAATTTTTTATTTTATCATAAGTGTTTGAACACTGACTTAATTTTATTTATTCCCTCGTAAATCTGATTCAATTTATCCATCACACACCTAAAACTCACATATATACACATTAAATTTGCAAAAGAAAATACAAATATATATATATATAATTAATAAAATGCGCAAGACCTGACGATATACCGCAGGAACTGATCAATGCGATGTCGAAGGGTAGGGCAGTGACGATTCCCCGGTCCAGATTCTAGCGACCTCAGGTGTAGCCGACGCAGCAATTAATTTAAATTTACGCATATATAAATTAATCTGACTAAATATTAACCAACAGGTTTACATGTATTCCAATTAGGATACGCAATGATTATGAATAAGCAATAACATTTTGTAATTAAATGAATCTTTAGTGACTAGATTTAATTTTTTTTCTTTAAATACTATTATATTCTCGGTTTCTTGCTACAATTAGCGTATGCATAACAAAAATTTATAGTTCCAGACATCATATACGATTAAAGAAATTTTAGTAATAATTAAGCAACGCGTATTAAAAAATATTAACGAATACGTTTAAATATTCCGTCCTTATGTTCTCGAGCAATGTAACCTACTCGACTTTTCCTACTACTACGAACGAGAAAACCACGAGGCTGGTCATTGCACACTTATCTCCTCCGGTCGCTATATCAAAATTCCCAATAATATGTTGACGATGTACATAGCTTAATTTCTTTCAAATACCGAAATACCGTTTTATGTTCTCGAATTCTATTATCCTTATTATACTGATCATTGCTATTTATAGCCGTATCGAGGAATGTTTATAATTCTATTTCTATATCGACCATCAACCTATATTATCAGATATATATCGTTGGTAAATAAACAGATTTTTTTAAACATATAACTTCCAATACATTCCACTACTATTATGAATATTTTTATTTCAATTTTAATTTTTAATCATTATTGTTTATTTTATAATGTATTCTCTTGCTCTTAAAACACTATAAATCTCTCCATTGTATACATTGATTTTTTGGGTGGTAATTTGCAAAATTAATTCATCGAATACGTAAAAGGATTAAACTCCGCTGGAGTGGGGTACATCGTCATATAGATGCATTCTCGGATGATTCAGGTTCAACGACGGTAACGGCTATCATCAACACACGTTTAAATTCCGTTGCTCACCAAATTAAACTTTCTCGAGATAACATTAGTTCGACGAGAGACAATACCAGTTTAATTTAACATATATTTATCATTGGTGAATACTAACCTTTATACCCGCTGATTGAATGACTATGTTGTAAAGACGATACTAATCATCATTATTATTTTTCACGGTGAAATTCCTTATCTGTTGGAATATTTGTCACCTGATAGATACGGAAGTTCGAAAGTTATTATCATCAGGGTTTTATACTTAATCGTACTTAATTTAATGCTGAATTCGGAATTCAATGCCTATAACCACTACTATTAAAATCGACTAATATTTATATGATGCTCTGTGTGTGTGTGCGATTATTATTATCGATTTTACCCATATACGTTACCGACATCTATATAGACTATTTTGGTTTTATCCGGATTTATTCAATGTATTATATATATATATATGTGTGTGTGTGTGTATGCACGCATATGTATAAAACTCATGTGGAATATATATACATATGGAATGGTTTAAAACATGAAGAAGGTGGACATATATTTCCAATGAAAAATTAGTAGCAGACGTTTTTTCACTATTAAACTTTTCTCTACTTTACAGAATGGAAATTTAGACGCAGTTAGTTATTTTATATATACTATTTTATCTGTTTTGTGTCTAGACGAGTGTTAGTTTCAAAAATATTTTACGATCTTATTTTATATATTTTTGAAATAAAAACTGATCCAGACATATATATATATATATATATATATATATATATATATATATATATATATATATATATATATATATATATATAGATAGATAGATAGATAGATAGATAGAACGAAGTAGCGTCGAATAGAAGAAACTGACGCTTCTTTGCGGTACGTATTGATTTGTAGAGGCAATTTTATTATTTGCTATTTCCGTCTTTGTCACAAATAAGCCGCCTTAAACAGAAATAAGTCTTAAGAAAAATTCTAAGTGTAAGGAAAGAACACATTAGTTTGTTTAGTATGTTCATAAAGGTTATTCGGTTCTCAACTTTAGTGCTCGAAGCTTGTCCGTTTTTTAGTGTTTAGTGTAAAGAATTTTTATAAATATTATTTAACATTTAATAAGTATAACATTTTCGTTAATATTTATAATATGTCGATAATCATAACAACAGGACGTGAAGGGAAAAAATGCATTTTTCATAATAACTTTAAATATCAATTAAGACGTAATCGGTGCACGAATTCATATTTATCGTGGCTTTGTGTTTATCGTGAATGTTATGTTGCCCTGAAAACTAATATTGATATAACGGTAGTATTGTGGGTCAGTGAGAGGTCGCACAATCACGAAATGGTAACTGAACACAGCATAGAGAAATCTACGGTAAGTAAATTATTGCATATTTCTTAATTTAAAATAAATATATATATTGTTTATGCTAAACCAGTTCAGCTCAGAAGTTGTTTTATATATATATATATATATATGTATATATATATATATATATATATATATATATATATATATATAACATATATGTATATATTTAAAAATCATTTTTATTTTTCAATAATGTTGGAATATTTTGTGACCTTTCTAAAAAAATTATATCATTAACTTTAAAATGTTATGTTAATTTGATTTTCGTGAAATTACATAGATGAAACTGTTGTACATAATGAATTCCTTCATTTGAAAAGTGTTGAATGATTTTTAAAAAATAAAACAACAAATTTATAAAAATATTAATTTAAATATACAATTTACAAAAATCAGCAACGTGAAAAAATAGTATTTTTTTCTTAATTAATTTCTAATTTCGATCGTAATTGAGTTCATCCAAAAATGTAAACTTTTGTTTTTCTTGTTTAAAATAATAGTTGAAACTGTTTTGAACATGACTTTAAAGGTACTATTCCTCGTTCGGAACTTTTCACTATCGTTTATATTATTTCGTTTTTTACTAAAACGTAACGTCCTATTTGTAATTGAAAAATATCGTCCCATAATAGCAGATATGATTTGGTAATTATAACCACTAATAATAAAGTTACGATTGTATTTGAAATTCCAGTAGACACCATATTGTGAACATAAGTTATTATCATTATTTAATTTACGAAATATTAAAATAATTCTAATTTTTTAATTATAGACCCTTCAAGCAGTAAAAGAACGCGCTGTAAAAGATTTGCGTTTGAAACCAAATCAGATTATTCGCCAAGGTATGTTTTATAAGATCTAAATAGTTAATTATAAATACACGAGGTGTTATTAGATTACATAGTTTTACCAAATTCAAATTTAATTTAACGGACAAACATATAAATTTATTTATTTACATTCTATCACAGTATTTTTTGTTAACATATTCAGCAATTAAAATATATATGTATGTGTGCGTGCGCGTTTATATATATAAATATGTGCGTTGGTGTGTTTATATATATATGTATATGATTGATAACAATTATATATTAAATTATTCGGGAATTTTATAAAAACATTTATTCTATTATGATTACAGAAATTAGGGGAACGAACAACTTACGGATGCGAGACATAGAACATTTACGACGTGCTGTTCGTCGAGCTCGTACTTCAATTATCGGAACGCAACCATCATCATTAACACAAGCTATAGATCATTTATGTAATATTCAAAGTAATTTCCGAAATTTCAAAAATCAAAGTTTCCTCTATGTCGACAGAGATCACCAGATAGCTGTCGTCACATGTTATTCAAACATGTCAATCTTGTCAGATTCGACAATAGATATTTTTGCCGACGGAACATTTAAATATCGACCAAAATTTTTTAGTCAGCTATATACCATCCACGGCTATAAAAATTATTTATATATTCCGTTGGTATATTGCTTCCTGCCAGGAAAAGGGCAAGGAGTATATACTGCAATGTGGACGTTTTTATTCAAAATTGCATTGTCAATGAACTTAAATTTTAATCCAAGAAAAATTACTTTAGATTTTGAAAAATCACCCCAAAATGCTATTAATGCAGTTTTTCCGGAGTGTGAAATATTTGGTTGTCGTTTTCATTTAGGTCAAGCATGGTACAGAAAAATAGTTGAAATCGGGAATTTAAGAAACGATTACATCAGAAATACGGAGGTGGGACAATGGTTAAAGAAATTTTTCGGCCTAGCATTTTTGCCATCAGATCAAGTTTATTTCAATTTCTGGCAAATTGCCAGACAACCACCATCAAATCCTTCAGCCACGGTATTTACAAATTATGTGTTCGCTAATTATATTTCCCACACATCACCTTTTCCTCCTCAGATATGGGCTTCTGCGCCGTCGACGAGACCAAGAACAACAAATGGGCCAGAATCATTTCATTCGGACTATAACAGACAGTTTTATCATGTATCTCCTTGTGTTACTTCTGTTCTAGAAGTAATAAAGGAGATACAGTCCGAATCAGAGATAAAAATTAGGGATTTCCACGAAATGGAAACGGATCCAGATTACCAAGCCATACCACAGCGGAAATCTGAAATCGATAGACAATCGTTTTGTATTAATCAGTATCAAAGATGGCAGAACGATGAAATCAGCATATCGCAGTACATAGATATCATGGGACATAGGTTTCATGGAAGAAATTTGAATGATGCCTAATATTCCGAGCAGGTACATTGAACATATATGTGTATAGTTTAATATATATATCAATATGTGTGCGTATTTATACGCGAATTAATATGTGCGTGCATATAAAGGGTGTAATCACAATTTGGTGAGGTAATGAATATTGTATTGTATAATTTGTATGTAGCATATATATATATATATATATATATATATATATATATATGTGTGTGTGTGTGTGTGTGTGTGTATGACTATATTAGTGTATATAAATGCATTTCATAGAAATTCATAATTAATCAATTTAAAA
Source organism: Coronaproctus castanopsis (assembly GCA_032883995.1). Taxonomy (NCBI): domain Eukaryota; kingdom Metazoa; phylum Arthropoda; class Insecta; order Hemiptera; family Monophlebidae; genus Coronaproctus; species Coronaproctus castanopsis. The sequence goes on along the minus strand of CM065054.1, from coordinate 79,692,185 downwards.
ATAGTTAAGAAAATCTTAATTAATCTTTAAATTTATTTGTAGGTACCACACACAGGACGATCGTCTTACTATATAGATCAATGAACTGATTTCTCGAATCTGCCGTCCATAGTAATGTTTAAGGCAAAATGCTTGTGTATCAATCAATGTCGGACTTCTGTAGCGCTCGATAGTCCGGATCTGCTTGTATTTCATGGAAATTTCTAATTTTTATCTCTGATTCGGACTGTATCTCCTTTATTACTTCTAGAACAGAGGTAATACAAGGATATGCATGGTAAAACTGTCTGTTATAGTCCGAATTGAAGTATTTTGGTCCATTTGTTGTTTTTGAGTACGTCGATGGCGTAAAGCCCACATCTGAAAAAAAACGGTACGTGTGGGAAATATAATTAGAGAATAGAAAATTTGCAAATACTGTGGCTGATGGATTTGATGGTAGTTGCCTGGTAATTTTCCAGAAATTGTAATAAACTTGATTTGATGGTGGAAATGCTAGGCTGAAAACTCACCTCCGAATTGGTCGTGTAATCGTTTTTTAAATTCCTGATTTCAAATATCGTTGTATACCATGCTTTACCTAAATGAAACCAACAACCAAATATTTCACACTGGAAAAACTGCGTTAACAGCATCTTGGGCTGATTTTTTAAAATCTAAAGTAAATTTTCTTGGATTCAAATTTAGGTCCATCGACAATACAATTTAGAATTAGAACGTCCCAACACCTTGCCCTTTTCGTGGCAGGAAGCATTTGTAGCCGTGGATCATATATAATTGATTAAAAAATTTTGGTCGATATTTAAGTGTTCTGTCGGTAAAAATGTCCATTGTTAAATCTGATAGGATTGACATGTTTGAGTAACACGTGAATCTGGTGATTTTCGTCAACATACAGAAAGTTTTGATTTTCATATTGGGAGATACTTGCAATGATCTATTGCTTAGAAGATGATGCCTGATTTGTCTAAATGTAATAGAAGCAACCGTACATTTTAATTCCGTCCGGGCAACTTCGTTCTTAATAACATAAATCTTTTTAGTTAATTTGATGATATTAATGTTATGTTATTGATAAACCCATATATTTGAGTTATCTTAACTATTTGAAACTGACGAATATCTAATGATAGTGATAAATGTTATGAAAATTTAAGAAATATTAATATCCATGATTACTAACTTAAATTTAAAAGTATAAATTATACATTTGAGTATATATATATATATATATATATATATATATATATATATATATATATATAATTGGTAAGATTTAATTTCACATGTATACGTATAAATTTGATTTATTTTATTATGTGGTAATAATTATTATTTTAATGTAATAATGTAAATTAATCTATTTTTTTTTTCGCAGGTTCTGTAAAATATTTGTATTATTTTGTATAGTTTTGATTTGTTTATATGTTAGCAGAGGTCTAATTATTTTACTATGTAAAAAGTAATATAAATGAACTTTCAATTATTACCCGGATTATTTTCATATTTTTAAATATTTTACCAAATAAAAAGAAAGCTAACATAATACTCAGAATGTTATATACTTGATAATTTCAATCGCTTACAATGCCTATTATTTTCATGCATTTAATCCATTGGTTATTTAGTGTGTTTTATTTGGCTACAAATATGAGCGCATACATCTGTTAAATAGTTTGAAATAGTATGCACGCATTTTATAGAACTTCTTAAATAATTTATACAAGTACAAGTACACTATTAATTAAAATTTATAAAAAATATAAATTGAGTATGACGACTGAGAAAATATGTCTGCGCAATTAGCCATATTTTGAAGTGGTGCAAACGATTAAAAGTTATAGAGATTAACGTACAATGTGGGATAACAGTCGAAAACAACTTAAAATTTTATAATCTCTTCCATAAATTAAAAAATGAAATAAACAAATTAACGTTTGTTTCATAAACTATATAATAATAATAGACATAATTTAAAAATGGATTTTTACTTTTTAAATCTATAATAATACTGAACATAACATAATATTATTAATGCTTATTATACGTTTAAAACTAAATTTAACCTTTTAAAGTGAATAAACAATAAGAAAATATTTGGAATCAAAATAAGAGATTAACTTCACAAATTTAAATGGACGATTTTAAAGGAAACAGGTTACCTCAATTTTCATAATGTACAATTTGTCGTTTGTCACGTTAATAAAAAAATTCAAGTACTTCAATTTTATGTTAATGAGAACTAATTTTATAAATATGTTATAATAAAAGTTTTCTATTCGATTAAATTGTTCAAAAATGTTTGATAATAAATTAATATTAAGTATAAAATATCACAAAATTGTCAGATACTTGCAAAATATCGTCAACATACACTAGAAGATAAGTACATCTCCCATTTGTAATTCGTACATACAAACATCTATCCACTTCTGATTGAATAAAACCTAATTGTGACAATAATTCATGTAATCCCCCATTCCACGACTTTGATGCTCTCCGCAGACCATAAATTGCCTTGTGCAACTTACATATACGATCCTTACCCTTCTCAAAACCGGGTGGTTGTTTTATCACAACTCTATCCTTTATCAAACCATTAAGAAATGAGGTTTTAAAAGCCAATTGACGAGTATGCATATCACGTTCGTTTGCTACAGTAGTACACTTCGCATTGTAGTTTTTTGTTACACAGGCGCATACGTTTGTTCTAAAGGAACATTATTTGAAGTATTATGCTCTTGAGCAACCAATCTTGCCTTATATCTCTCGTTCTTACAACCTTTGTTCTTAATAGAAAATACCCACTTCGTTCCAATTACCTTATCTTTCTCTTTTCTCTCCTCTAAGTTCAATACATTATTTTCAACTATTGACTACAATTCCTCCAACATAGACTTATTCCACTTTTCCCATTCCTTAGAGTTCATCGCTTCTTCATAAATTTGTGGTACTTCATCTAAACTCACATAATTAATCTCCAACTTATAATCATCAAATTTCTTTGGTATAAACCTCTGCCGGCTTTCCTCTTCTTTCTGATCTCTCTTCCGACTCTTTTTCTTCATTTTCACTAACCTCTTTCTCATTCTCTTCCTTATCATCATTCTCTTTTTCAACATTTATCAAATTATTTACACACCTAACATTCATATCCTTATAAATCTTTGCTTCATCAAATTCTACATTACTCGTAAATTCAATTTTATTTTTCTAGCACATGATATCAAGGACGAAACTGGTTTAAGATTATTGGCGACCAAAGCATCGAGAATTACTTTATTAGGGATACATGTATGAATATTTGATAAGATTAATTTTCTCGAAGTTTTAGCAAACTTTTCAGCCGGTATGAATTGTTTTTTTTTAATTTTATGCCTTTATGAGTGCAAATAAATGTATTTAGTTTTTCTACGGAATCGGGTTTTAGAGAGTTTAGAGGCGAATAACTTTTTTTTTATATTACCATAAGCAATTATATATTCTTGTAATTTTGTGTTATCGAGAGAAGAGAAGGCAACTACTTGATTTTTTGTTACAAGTTTTGCAACATTCGAACAGAATTATTATAAAAAATACTTTGTTTGCCTTTTTGGATTTTCATAACAATTAGGAACCTGTTTGAAAATTTAACTAAAGAACTTAACAAATTAAAACACAACTAGACTTAAAAAATTAACGCGGAAAACGAATGTATGAATCACATCGACGCGTGTATGTTTATTTTATTTTCGTTAAAATGAACATCTTTCTTAACGCACTCGTTGTGTTATATTCACAAACTATTGTAAACATACATTAAAAAAATATGTAAATTACAATAAAAATTGTTTCATATTTTAAATGATCCTTATTAAATCCTGATCTGAAGCCAGCCTGTTATTTTGGCTGATTGAAATCAATTTGTTGTGTTATTCAACTCATTATTTATTATGCGAGAAAATAATTTATACATTTGTGACAGTAAAGTAATTAGTGTGTAATTGCTCAGATTGCGCATATCTCCGTTAAAATGTATAAAGATTACTTCTGCTTCCGTCTATGTGGTTGGTATTTTAAGTTCTTCCAAACACCGATTGAAACGTTGACAAATTTCAGGAATCATTGTGTCTCCAATATATATATATATATATATATATATATATATATATATATATATGTATATATGTATATATATCCTATATATTTTATTATTAAAAGTATTTATTTTAAATTTTATATTTTAATTATTATATTTTATTTTCCAACGTAACCCTTTACTCTAAACTCGCTATAATAAATATGTATTTACATATATATTATATACTATCCTTGTTTGTCTTGTAAAATTGTGTTTATTTCGAAAATATATTTGAATACGAATTACACATTATTAAAAACTGTTATATACATAACCATAACTACTTTAATCGTGTGGAATTTCATTTCATAAATGTGCGGACTTATAACCAAAAATGTTCGTTTTGACAAGTATCAAAATTGACATCCGAAATGTTGTTTTGGAAATTAATTTCGAAAATTTTCGATGAAATACTTCCCCCGAAATGATTCTTTCATTGATTACAAAATAATTTTACAACGATGCGATACCTTAAATCGAAATGGTGCCCGAGACATAAAATTATATTTACCTATACATACTGTAGAAAGCAAATTTCTAAGCATTTGAAATTTTAATGGTTAATGCGATCGAGTCGGACTCAATAAGCATTTATTAAAAGACGACGATAATAAAATATTTCGAAATAATTTATAATTTCCAAACAGACCTTTTTTAATTACGTATATGTACAAAACTTCAGCCGCTTCTATTATACTGAATATGTACAACTACATATTCGTATCACTAGTCTTTTTTTAGTTATAAAGTATATAATTTAAAGTACCTAATTTGGTACGATATTTTCAAAAATGTCTATTTGCTTTTGGAGAAGTATTGATAAAAAATTAATTTGTATTACAAAATTATATTATTAAATCTAGTAATGCACAACAATTCCCGTAAGTATCTTTGTGATAATTTCTGTCCTACCTATTCTAATATTTTTATAATTCTTTTCTCACTAAAACAAAATTATGGAATTCAATGAATGAAAATAAAAGAAATGAACACGAACGTACTCATTTTGGAAATACATGTTTGTAATTAATGCAACTTTCCTCGTTATCTATTCTGCCATGTTAACTTTTACTCCTCTGCAGTACAATACAAAATGTTCAAAAATGAAAATAATTTTTATTTTGTTCTCATCATATATTTAAATTATTTGCCCAATAATCCACTGTTAACATATTAAATAAAAAAATTATATAATGATACATTTATTAAATATTTTAAAAGCGTAAACATAATAAGAGAAATTAAAATCGCAATGAAATTTCATAAGTTATGCATATATTTAATATGTAAAAAGAACAAAAAATGGGAAATTAAAAGCATATTTTTTGCATAATGTAATAATCAATTTAACCATTAAAAAAACGTAAAAATTTGATGTTATTTACGTTAGAACGTGAAAATGTGATCTTACATTTTCGAGCAATGTAGCAGGGAAACCGTTGAAAACAAATCGATTAAAAATTATAATGGCAAATTGATGATAATTTAAAAGCGTATTAAGTGCACGTATTTATAAATATATTAATAAATCAAAAAACGAGCAATGAAACTTAAAAAAAAAACATGAAAATAAATTAATTTAATTCGTTATTATTCACATTACTATAGCCATGTAAATAAATGAATTGAACTTTTGCGATCAGTAAACGAAATATAAATATGAGTAGGTACTATCGCTGAATGTCTCCAGTAGTTATAAAATCAAGCCTATAATTTATTATCATTTTTATTATTTAGGTGTAATATTAAAAATTAGAGTATACGCATAATTCTTTTAAATCTATAAAATTAGCTGTACACCAGCTTAGTAAATGTACGCGATATATTATTTATACAGTATACCAAGAAACATATAAAAATCAAGGTTTCTTGTACGTCAAGGATAATAATCAAATTGCGGTGGTGACGTGTCATTAAAATGTGACAGTTCTCGCAGATTCTACGGTAGATATTTTCGCCGATGGTACATTTAAGTATCGGCCGAAATATTTTAACTCAATACAAATCACGGGTATAATAATCATTTATATATTTCGCCGGTTTACTGTTTCTTGCCAGGAAAAATGGAAGCAACGTACACTACAATGTGAACATTCCTCGTTCGAATCGCATTGTCGATGAATATAGACTTAAATATTAGAAAAATTACGTTAGATTTTGAAAAAGCGGCGCAAAATGCCGTCACTTCAGTTTATCCGGAGTGCGAAGTATTCGGTTGTCGGTTTCATTTGGGACAATCATGGTATCGAAAAATAATTAGTATCGGAAATTTAAGAAGAGATTATACGACAGATTCCGATGTCGGAGGTGGTTAAAACGATTTTTCGGACTAGCATTTCTGCCTCCAAATTTGGCTTATTCCACTTTTTGGCAAATTGCTAGGTAACCACCAAATCCTTCAGCCAAGGATTTTGCAGATTATATATTCGAAAATTATGTGGCGTATACATCGCCTTTTCCTCCTCAGATGTGATCTGCTGCACCATCTACGAGCCCAAGAACAACGAATGGACCTGAATCTTTCCACTCGGATTATAACTGATAGTTTTATAATATTTCCCGATGATCTGCCTGTATACATATACCGGAATGTATTAACGTATTTTTGTCGTGAATAAGCAGCAGCATGTATTTTGCCATTTACACATTATTGCGAATAAGCGTTTAATTTTATCATAATTTGAAATAAATTATAATTTTAATTTGAATAATTATTATTATTATTAATATACGTGTTATTCTCTTTATTATTATTGTTAAATAGTCAGAAGTATTATTATTATTATGTTATTCTCTTCATTATTATTATTATTGTTCATCTTTAAAGAACTTTCGCTTCTAGCTGCGTATGTCGAATAGATTTTTATCACTCTCTAGTATAAATTAGTTACATATTTCGACTTCTTTTCAATTCACAGCCAGTGTGTAATATTCTCCAGTCAATGCAAGTATGCACGTGTAGGTTAGTTACAATAATGAACACTACATCAGTCCTTTTCTTACATGTACTCTATGAAGTAGTTTTGTTGTATCCTAATATATACATATATATTAATGTATATAATAGGCACCATGTTGAACACCTAAGAAAGGCGCAGGCGAACGAAACACATTATATATATATATATATATATATATTAGCAGCTAATTCTACCCTTAGATAAAACTACCTTTTTTTTCCATATATATATATGTTATGTATATATATGTATATGTTTTTGGGTGGAACGAATCACCAGAAATAATAATAATCATAAAAGACCACCGTAGAATCTTGCCCCATCGTTTAATTTGGCATTTACACGACAGCTCCTAGCTGGAGTTCAAAAAGGGTCATGGTTCTGTTTTGGATCACGGTCATTTTAACCATCCCGTTGGTCTCGCTGTGAAAAAGGACGCTTATAGAAGTTTACTGTGTATAACAAGGAAAATGAATGCACAGTGAATAAAAATACATATATATATATATATATATATATATATATATATTCCTTATTCTCCTATTAGGGGGTTTAAATGTCCGTTCATTATTCGTTACTTTTGTTACTTTCTTAGTATCAATACATCATGAAACATTACACACACGCCCACATATATGCACACATATGGCTGGACATATATACGTATGTTATTGAAGGGGGGATAACACCAATTCGAATACGTCAATCATAGGCGTACATGGAATTTACAGAATAAGTAAATATTTGGATAAATTTGATATTCAAATATCATAAATCGAATTAATTGATATCAGAAAACTTTTTTAGTTTATAAATTGGAAATATATAATTTTAAATTATAATAATGTTTAATCATTACAACGAAATAGTACAAACTAGTTTTTAAAAATCTTTTGTTATAATAAAATAAAAAAAAAAGATTTATTCAAATCACTGTAATGACGTTATTCGACATAAAAATTATAACCTTACGACTAATTTAAATTCTCCAAATAAAAAATTGATTTTAATATCGATTATGTGGATTCATTTTTCATCAAAATATCCAATATCGAACACTCAGGAGTTATATCGACTGTAAAAATAATTTATTTCATACAGAAATTCTGAGAAAAATGCGTTTAAAAATAACGGTTATATTTCTTAACACGAAGGTTCATTTAATATATTTCGTATTATCGGAAATTTATCATTATAATAATAAACCAATTCACCTTATGTTAAATATAAATTATCTATTTCTATATAATAGGCAAAGTTCGCTTTCAAATGATTTTGTTTTAAAAACACAAATTTTTTATTTTATCATAAGTGTTTGAACACTGACTTAATTTTATTTATTCCCTCGTAAATCTGATTCAATTTATCCATCACACACCTAAAACTCACATATATACACATTAAATTTGCAAAAGAAAATACAAATATATATATATATAATTAATAAAATGCGTAAGACCTGACGATATACCGCAGGAACTGATCAATGTTGAGTATTAGTGTTGTGATGTGAACGTTGTGTGTTCTATGCGCAATCTGGCTAATGCTACTTCTTCTCGTCTAATTCAAACGATGTTATATACTAATTTTGGTTTAATCTGATAAAGGTGTGTGCCAGTGTGAGTGCAGTAAGTTTCCCAATGTTGTTGATATAGTTTTGTGATTTTTTTAAGTCGAAATATCTCCAGTAAATTATTGTATCTACGGCGACGATCTTTCAATATATATTACTCACATGGCGAATTAAAATTTATAGAATCTTTACTTCGAAACGCCATAAATGATCTCAATCAATGGGCCATATCGCAGGGTTTCTCATTCCGTTCAAAACAAAACATATCTCATTCGGTAGAAAACGTAAATACACCTCACTTATAAATAGGCTCCGGGGAAGTAATAAATACGGACACCTTACAGATACTAGAATTGACCCTCTAGATAGAAAGTTAAATTGGAAAGAGTGTATATAAATTAAAAATAAACTGCAATCAAAAACTAAATATGTTGAAGTTGCTCAATCATTCATCTTGGGGATTGGATAGAGAAACAATAATAAAATTATATAAATCGTATATATTAAGCATATTCTCGATAGCGTACTGTACCCCCTCATACCACATTAAATTAACACAATTCAAAATACAGACTTTATTAAAATAGAGCCTTTCGTACGAGCTCCTACATGATTCGTATGAAGAATGAAGTTCCATAAATGTTAATAGCGATAACTGGTCTGTTGCCTCCCTGAAGAAAAAAAAAACCAACCCAACGTTCGTTATTATAAATAGAAATAAATCGAAAATAACGATTGAAAACTAAACAGCAAATTTGCCTCATATTTACTTACTTTCCGTTTTCTGATACTTTATGTGTCATCGCCCAATATGTAGTAGATGTGGGCTTTATCGTTTGCTGCAGTTCGATCATCTGCATCGCAGTTCTGACCCATCATTGAACGTTGGAGTAGATGATCGAACGTTTTTATTTCCTCGTAGTTGCACTTATCGTTTTCTGCTATGCCCTTTTTTTTCTCTGAGATTCACATCGCGTGGTTCGAGTTCTCAGTCTGTTGAGTGATCGCCAGGCTTTCCGGGTTATGGCCAGATGGAGAAACTTCCTGTAACTTGACCGCATTGTTTGGTGCAGCTTCGTTACACATCCGAGTATACATTAAATAATGTAGTCGAAAATGAAGTCTAATGCTAGGAATTGTCCGAATTAAATATAGAGCTCGAGACATATATGTAAATGTAAAAACGCGTATATTTGACATTATATTAAAAAGTTATTATTTAATGTACCAGAACAAACGCCCTCTCCATTTATGAAAGTAACTAATAATATATTAATTTTTTATATAATGTGGAATGTAGTGATTTTTTATAAAAAATCAACTGAAAATTAGTTAAATCACTAATATTTATTTTCTTAAGGAAAACACAAAGCTTTTCGGCATTTACGCCATTATCAAGTGAAAAATTTTTAAAAAATCATAATTTTAAAAATATAAATTAGATATAATTACTTAAAAATATGTGATGGTAATTGTGAAAATATGATCCAAAAATGATGTCTGCTTCTGTCGGTCTATTTTTTTGATTTGTTGAAATTTAATATCAATATATTTGTTTATTAATTTAGTTTTTTTATATTAATTTTTTCTTCAATATTATTTTCCTGATTCTGTAAAAGTTGTATACTGTTGGAATTTTAAATTTTTCATTTACTATTGCGATGTATGATGTCCAAACGTAAAATATAAAATATAAAAATATACAACCACAAAATTTTTTAAAAAACACAATTTTACAAATAAAATGAAAATAAATATTAAAAATCTGATCAACAAATCAAAAAAATAGACCGACAGAAGCAGACATCATTTTTGGATCATATTTTCACAATTACCATTACATATTTTTAAGTAATTATATTTAATTTATATTTTTAAAATTATGATTTTTTTAAAATTTTTCACTTGATAATGGCGTAAATGCCGAAAAGCTTTGTGTTTTCCTTAAGAAAATAAATATTAGTGATTTAACTAATTTTCAATTGATTTTTTAACTAACAATATAAACTGGTAAATAATAAATATACAACATATAAATAGTATTGATGGTCAGACTAACCCGTCACAAATTCAATAGGTGATTTAAAAAATAATAAGTTTAATTATATAACGAATATGTTCGTTTATAAGTAATGGAAACGAAAGCAAATTATAACGTTACGAGAATAATACATTAATGCGTCCATGCTTATACCCTTAGTACATTTATGTAATACTCAGTTCCATATGGGATCGTAATTTCCTATTGCGGGAAGTAAATTATTACACGGTGCACACTACAATTGAGAAAAATTTTTTTGGATAGTTTAAGGATGTAGTCTTTTACATATATGGTGTATGCGTATATGAAATTTTAGTGTATAACATTGAGGATAAGACATCTCGGACTAATTGCAGTCTATTTATTACTGAAGACCAAACTGGACAAGAATATGTTAAAATAGGCCTAATGATTGACTTGTACATTATTAGTTTATTATCAATATTTAAGCGAGATTTACGTTTGAAAATTGTGTAAATTGAACAGATTGCTCTGTTTGTCTTCAATGATGTATGACGGTTGGAAGAGGTTAGTCTCTTGTCTAAAATGACACCAAGATAGCGTATCTGGTCAGACGAATATCAACGTATATGAATTAACGAGTGTACGTATAATTATAACACGACAAAAATTATAGTTGACACTCGAACATTATAGAGTTACTATAGATACTTTAAATTTACATAAGATAGAATACCACATTTATCAAGTCAAGCAGGATAAATCTTTTTGTAATAAAATACGTTCGTTCATCTACGAACAGCAATGCTATGAAAAAATTTCCCTTGTCGTTGTAAATCTTACGATGTTCAATCTGTTTCGAATATTCGAAATTACAAATAAAAGCTCTTCATTTCCGTTCGATACAATGATGGGACCTAAACATAAACTGACCAAAGAAAAACAACGAACCAAATAATATTCATCTAAACAAGTTGAAAATAAAACAGGATTTCAAAATTCTGTTATAGATTACTAATGTTCCTTTCTAAAGAATCATATTCCCCCGCCTGGAATAAAAATTTTATCGAATAAAAGAATACAAATACATTGACTTAGTGTGATAAAGCTAAAACGCATACCAAAAAGAGAATTTGTACTATTTACATCTATATGTAGACACTCGATAATCCATACTCTTCATAGTGGAAAATGGCACACGTGTTAAAAATTCCCAAAAACAGGAATATCCACTAGTGAAATGTGCTTCTAAACCTATTGTTACCAACGTTATCAAAAATTTTTAAAAATTACCAATTTTCAGACTTACACCCATTCTGAACAGTTCGATAATAATAGTTCCTGACTCCCAGTTTTTGACTTTGCACCGAAACGTACTATGATAGAACAAATACAAAAACGTTTCAAAAAAAAAAAAAAAAAAAAAAAAAAAAAGGTATGTTATTCAATATCTCTTTTCAACGAGATATTTGACCGTATACGTATCAACTCTTCAAATTGAAACACATACTTCCACGCTCATTCTATTTATTATTTCCAAATGAAGAGTAGGGTGATGGAAAATTTGAATATTCTTAATGTTGAATGATCAACGTTAATATTGAAAGATACGAAGTAGGTGAATATGCACGTGACTTAGCATTCATTTCTAATGATATCGATGCCATTGTAGGATCAGAGAAATAGCAATCTGGCTTACTTTCCAAACTGAGCGCACAGGTGGAAGATTTACATAAATAATATAAAAAAGAATGTAACAATTCACAACCGTGTTTTTTAATGTGATAATTTGCGTATCCTTCGTTATAATAATTCGATATGTTAGTTAAACGTTCGCGGTAAAATGACTATATTTCTGATTAGAAATAAATTATAGTAAAATTGTTGCAACATATATCAGTTATCATGAAAAAAACAACCTGTTATTAATGATAGAAATTCGAGCGGAATACCAAAAAAATATTAAACGACGGCTTTTTAAAATATTGTCGAGTGTTGTAAAGTTTGATTTTTATTTATCTATTTTAAATTTACGTGCCACTCTACCGACTACGGATAAATATAATTATCATCATCATCGCCTGGTGTAACAGTCCGTGGACTGGTTTGCCCTTGTGCCTCATGTTATTGGCCATCCTTTTCATTTCCGTGTAACTGGAACAGGCGGAATCCTTCTTCGTATCTGTCCAGCTTAATCGCGGTATAACTCTTATTCGTTTTCCTGGGATACTTCAATTGCATTTCGCAGCAATCCTCCATGTTGCTACACATGTCCCATTCAACATAATTTCCCGTTTTTTAATCTGATTTAATACTTATCGGCTTTCATCGGTCCGTTTCAAAATATCTTTGTTCTTTTTTCCATTCGTCTCCAGTATCACATTTCAAATGCTTCTATCCTTTCCTCCTCTCGTTTTATACGCATATATAAAAAATAACACGTTAAATACGGGATTCATATCGCGTGGCGGAGTTTTGCATGGTGTGGGAAATTCAGTACGTTGGAAACGATAGTAAGATCATACGAAATGATAGCAGACAAGGAGGAAGATTACTTAACCTAAGGAAATTAAACTGAGAGGGGGGACATTCTGCGAGGATATGGAGAAAGATTGGGATTACATATGCTGCAGAGTGAAGACGGTGTCTTGCTGTAGGTAGCCATGCGTGAGTTGCATATGCCCCTAGCAAAAGTCGAATAATGATTATATCATTTCTTTTTCGATTTAGGTATGACTTCCATAAACATGCCGTTTAATTCGACGAATTCTGTTCGTACACGCGATGGATGGGCAAACATTGTCGGTTCTATAGTGAGTCCGAAGCTAATTTTAAATAACGAACAAGGTCTGAGGCTGAAGCTGGACTGTATAGAACAGGAAAAATCGCTGTGGCTTTCATAGCTGCTCTATCAGCTAATTCATATCCAGGACTGCCCGAGTGACTTCGGATCCAGAAAAGACGAAAATCTGAAGTTTGTGACTATTGATGGGCGTGTTGTTCATCAATGAAGACGTCGTATACGGAATTTAAAGCCTCAAGAGAGTCGGAGAAGATTAAATTCTGAAGTGTTTTTTTTTTAGAACTGAAGCGTTAAGAATATGACGTATAATTTATATGAGATGATGAAACGTTTCAGGGACTCCGTATTAGTACGACATTTTCTTTCTCGAAGGTATGATCTGTTAAGGGGACCGATGCGTTACGAGCATATGACGATATTTTTTCCTAACTTCCTCGGAGATGGAATTTACGCTTCGTCGACAGTTTAATAATCCAACATTTAGTTTGACTGGATTGTATTTTAACTCTTGATGCAGTAACGCTGCAAAATGTATTTATTATATATATATATTACATGTTCCGGATGTTATTTCAGTGTTACACTTTTTAATATAGATGAGTAAACGATTCCTTCTATAAGGAGTTATATCCAACGAAAACATAAAAGAGACTACTAGATTACTTTAGTTCGCTCTTCTGGTAGTCCGTAATGTTCTCAGTTCATTGGCTCATGAGAATCGTCAGCTTAAACTATTTTATCTTCGGCTCTTCTGTTCATTCCGGAATCAGTTCGGCGAATAGCCGATGATGATCGTTATCAATGGTGATAATTAGCACAATATACAAAAGAATACAAAACAATTGATTTAAAAAATCTCAGACCGATCAGCATTAGTTTACTTTTTTTTTTCAATGTATTTCATTACTCACATTTTTATACGTTTTCAAAATTTAATCACGCATGCACATTATATATGTGTGTGCGCGCGCACGCGCGCATATTAAAGGAACAAAGTCGAGAGCCGATTAAATGAGCCGATTCATTACTAGGTGAGTCGGTTTCGTGCCGTTACATCAATTTCTAAGGATACCCCGTACGAAACGCGACGAATTGTTGAAAAATTAGTTGGTCGTGTTCTAGTTGAGGGACAAGGAGAACAGCGGCAGAAAATCTGTGGTAGTGGGATGAGCGGGCTCAGCGGTACAGTTTCTGGGGGAAGTAATCTTATTTCTCCCACTACCGACGGTAAATGTTGGACTAACGCAGTTTTGCTGCGATTCTATCGCCGTTTCGACCCCTTCAATCGATAAAACAAGAAATGGTTGTGTAACGCTGCTCATAAACACGTTGGTTTCGTGACGAGTATGTGTAGATTGTGGCGTTTTAATTTTTACAATTTTTACACGTATTCATATATATATATATCGCCGATAGTGTTGACTTGATCTTTGTAATAATAATATAAATATTTCTGTGTGTTTTATTTGCGAATTTGTTTCGTTAACTTCGGTGAATTGTACCGGCATTCGATTTGAAATCGTCGACGTGAAAATAAATTCTACTTTCATTATTTTCGCAATTTTATCAACAGGACGATGGCTGGTACATTACGAAATTGCTTGAACGAAATTGTAAGTTATTTTAATATTGAAAATTTTTAATTTGCGCATTAGAGTTTAAGTTCATTTCAAAAGTGAACTTTCAGAGCTAATTTACGATGTGTATGAATTTCTGAATAGAGGAAGCGCCATAATGAAACATTATTTTTATATGTGTATAAAATAGATATATATATATATATATATATATATATATATATATATATATATATATATATATATATATATATATATGTAAAATTCGGTTAAATACATAATCAAAATAAAAATTATGAAACACAGTATATATTAAAATTAACACAATATCCCGTTTTTTGTAAATTAATTCGATCATTCTATTCTTTGTAAACGTATCTATTACATCATCGTAAAAGGATGGTCGTTTTCTAATGTTAGATAGTAATCCTTTTTCAACAGTAAGAAAAGCTAACGAAGATAATATCGCTTCTGATCTTACGTATTTCATATGTACGTTTTTATTCGTTTCAATACTGGGAACGATCTTTTTGCGGATGAAGTGGTTGCTGGAATTGCGGTTATTAAATGGGGGAAAGCTTGTACACTTCTGGAAAAACAACTGTTAAATCTGAAGCGGTCGAATATTGAAGCAGATCCAGCACAGTGTCTTTACGCGCGTCTAAATCTTTATATATAACAGGAAGTTATCACTTTTTAAACTTGAAAAATCAAAAAAAAAAATAGGGAGACGTTTACAATGAGTGCCTGATCTGGAAATTTATGAATTTTTCAACAAAAATCACATTTCAATAATAATGACTAGTAGTGAAGTTTGACGTCAGCGCTACGTTGCGGACGAAATTTTCACTACTAATCATTACTATTGAAATATGATTTTTGTTGTAATGATTTAATTGAAATATTAAAATAACATACTTTAATCTTCGAATTAATCTAATTCGTCTTGTGTATTCGTTAATTTTTCGAAAACACCTCATGTAGTATAATTTTCGAAAACACCTCGTATAGTACACAGTTTTCGAAAACACCTAGAGTACTGATCATTACTATTGAAATGTGATATTTGTTGTAATGATTTAATTAAAAAATATTAAAATCACATACTTTAATCTTCGAATTTCATTAAATTCGTCTATGTTGAACAAAAATTTAAAATCCAGAACTAAACAGCAAACGATAAGTCGAACAAAGAATAACAATTTTAACGGTTTATAAGAAAAAAATAACGGAAATCATACCCCCAAAATCGATACTCGCCTTATTTAAAATATATTTTGAAAATTATAACCTTAATATAAAAAATTAATTGAAATTTTAATATAATACTAACCTTTAATACCTAATAATTTAATATATAATTAGATAACTAACAACACCTAATAATTTATTTCCGAATAATATATAATTACACAATCAACGTTAAATTTATTTAATTAAATACCTAACATTTAATGCCTAATAATTTAATATTTAATTAGATAACTAATCTTTAATTCCTAATAATTTATTTTTAAATAATATATAACTGTAAACAAATCTGAAATATTTCCTAATAATTTTGTAATCGATCTTATAAACGATAAATCTTAAAATTTATTTCAGACAATCGATAATAAAAAATTAATTGAAATATTAAAAACAATACTTTTTTTTTTTTTTTACAACATTTTAATTATTAAATTAGATAACCTAACCGTTAACGTCTAATAATTTATTTTTAAATAATATATAATTAGATGACAAATCTAAACTATTTCCTAATAATTTTACGAATGCACGATACACGATAAACATATCTTAGTCAACACTGAGTAACTATCATTTTCTTCGGTTTCCGAGGGAATCATATTAAAATATCTTTAGAATATCGTAAAAATTGATAAAAATAATTTTTACTCTAATTTTATGTCATTCAACGATTTTAGTATCTATTACGTATTTAAAAGTTACACCGCAATTATTATTAAATGCCTTATTATACGGAAAAATTAGTACTTCTGTTCAGCGACTCATTTTAAACGTTAGCCTCGAAGAAGTTCTCAATAATTCTGTTTTAAATTTAAAAAGTCTTCTTCCGGAAAGATTTTTTGAAAATTTAAAAAATCTGTCGTATTTAAGAGATTACAGAATTTCAGTTTAGTTACGTCATTAAATCTATTGAACGTATTAGTTTGCGTGACATCGGTGATTTCTAAAAATATTCTTCTTTATTATAGATTTCTGTCTTAAACCAGAAATCGAATCAAGTCTTATAAAGCAAGTTCGTGTTTTTCTAAAAAGCGTGCAACTTTTATCATGTAAAAAAATAATTTTTCTATTGTTTTTTACATTTTCATTATACATTTGAACTGATAAACGGAACTGATCACTTAGTTTTCAATACGAGTTTTTTCCAAATTGTTTCAACTGTTTTAAAAAAATAACACGATTAACAGATAGTTTATATCGTTTCTGTGCATTATGCAGATTATTCAGATCATCAAAGTCACTTGCATTCCGTACATTTATTTCTTGGTTAAATCACAAGTCCGACAAAACAGTTTTTTATTTTCTTACAACCGCATAAACATTGGAATTTTGTGCATAAATTCGTTCGAAAATGGCGATTAAATGTTTTATGTCCTCTTGATTTTGTAATCACAGATTTTCTAAACCCGGCATCGGTCTATCATTTTGAATAATATTAATTTTGAAAATTTAATGCGCTAAAACTAACCGGTAGAAGTTTTTCAATAACGCAATTGCGTACAGCTTCAATTTCGGAACAGATTGTGTTACGATTAAATTATCTGTTTAAAATTAATATTTAAATCTTATATTTAGAATACTACTATTTTATAATTACATCGTGGTAATACTGATAATTGTCACGCGTTGTAGTTAATTCGTCGTTAACCTTTATAGATAAGATGGAGGTCGTTGTATAATATGTCGATGTGTCGCTGTTCGTTCGTTTTATGTCGTGCTCGTCTTTTCTTCCTCGTTTTAATTTGTTCTAAAATGTCGTTGTCGTAATTTAATGTAATTAAACGTTTACTAAATGTCGTTTTCGTAATTTAATGTAATTAAAACGTTTATTAAATGTCGTTTTCGTAATTTAATGTAATTAAATGTTTATTAAATATTTGTTCGTAAATTAATATATTTTGATCGTAAAACATAATATTCCACGAACAGTTTATAATAATCCACGAACATTTTTTGGTCCTCCGGGCCGGATTGTTAATTTTGTTATTGTTAAATATGGATAAACTTAAGCGTACTAAACGCATCGTTAAAATAAATTTACTTAAAGATAAGGATGAAATTAGTAACATTTTAGATAATCCTGTTAACACAGAAAATTTATTAAAAGCTGATGAGCTTATGTCTAATTTTCGTAAATATAATATGAATTGTGAAGAATTATCAATGCAAATTTGTCAATTACTCGATGAAGATAATAAAGAACATCGTCAATTGCAAGAACAACTACTGGATGACGATGCACAGATGCGAAAGGTTTATGCCAGTTACTGCGCAAAAATTAAAGCATTGCAAAATTCGATTTCGTCCGAGAAATTGTACAGTTCATTACTAGAAACAACGTCGGTAAATATGAAACCTAAATTAAAGGATATTGATGTTCCCAAGTACAACGGTAAGGAAGAAAATTTTTATGATTTTAAAAATTTGTTCGAAAATTTAATACACAATAATAATGATTTATCAAATGTTCAAAAATTATATTACTTAAAACAATCTTTAATCGGTGATGCACACAATATAGTAAAAGATTTTGAATTAAATGAAACAGCTTATTTAGAAGCTTGGTCGAGATTTTTAGAAAGGTATGAAAATCGTCGGTCGATTATACGCACTCATTTTCGTAATTTGATTAATTTACAATCAATAAAAAATGAATTTGGCGTTCAAAAACTTGTTGACCAAACTAATTCTATCGTGTCGGGTTTAAAAATATGCGGTGAAAATATCGAAAATACCTTTTCACGGTTTATTACATACTTAGTTAGTACGAAATTAGATTATAACACACAAAAAGATTGGGAAAATTCGATTTTAACTAATAAAACATTTCCGAAATATGAAGAATTAAGCAAATTTTTGCAATCTCGTTCATTCGTTATCGAAGAAAGGCATAAACACAATTCGTTTTCGGTAAATTTAAAAGATTATAAAAAACAACAACTTGAAAAGAAATCGTTTATTACAATAAATGTAAAATGCTCGTTATGTTTAAAAAATCACTATTTGAATCAATGCACACAGTTTAAAGATAAATCACCCCATGAAAGATTCGAATATGTAAAAAGTAATCGTCTTTGTTTAATATGTTTCGCTTCTAATCATATCGCGAAACAATGTACATCAAATTATCGTTGTAAATGTGGAAAAAATCATCATTCGTTGTTGCATTTTCCACTTAAATTAGAAACCGCATCCAAACATTTAACAAATTCCGTAATAAGTAATAATAATTCGTTAGTAACTGATCAGACAACCGTAAATTCAAGCGAATTATCGTCGTTATCTTGCTTACGAAGTATTAAAAATAAGTTTATACTTTTACCGTCGGCTCTCGTTAAATTTGAATGTAATGGTACGGTCGGAAACGCTCGTATTTTATTAGATAGTTGTTCGCAAGCAACTTTAGTATCGGACACATTTGTTAAAAAATATGGCTTATCTATTTCGCCGTTTAAACCTAATTTTTCGGTTCGTGGAATCGGTAGTTCGGTAAATATTAACGCGTCGGTAAATATTACAGTAAAATCGCGTGTTCAGACTTTTTCGTTAGAAATAGAAGCGGATATCGTTCCATCTTCAGCAATAGCATATACCGCGTTCGTTGAAAATGAGATGAAATTAAGTAAAGATGTTATTAAAGGATTAAAATTGGCGGATCCAGCTCTTGCACAAAAAAATATCGCTATTGGAAATGTTGACATTTTACTGGGTGCCGAATATTATGAAAAATGTCTTTGTAATGAAACTAGAAGTATCGAAGGTCTAACTCTTAGACTAACCAAATTCGGATGGATCGTCTCTGGTCCTTTGTCGTACGTCAAAAAAAATGACATTAATTTTTCTGGTTGTTGTACCATACAAGACATTTACAATAATCTAAATAAATTTTGGGAAATGGAATGCGTCAATGAGAATTCACAGAAGAACATTCCGATAAAAGATAAATGTGTTGAGCATTTTGAAAATAATTATTCAATAGCCCCAGACGGAAAATTCGTTGTAAAATTGCCGTTTAACACAGATCGAACTTTGGTCGCTAATAATCGTAGTAAAGCGTTATCAAGTTTGTTTAGAATCGAACCAACACTTGGAATAGACGTGAAATCTCTTTATAATAATTTTTTACGGGAATATTTATCAAGCGGACACATGTCACGAGTCAACCCAGTCAGTTCGCCTGTTTACTATATTCCTCATCGTGAAGTTATTCGGAAGGATAGTTTAACTACTCCGGTTCGTGTAGTTTTTAATGCATCATCAAAAAGTAAGGATCAGAAGTCATTAAATGATGTATTGATGGTCGGTCCAGTGCTACAGCGTGATTTATTTGATATATTGATTTCGTGGCGTTCGTATAATTACTGTTTTTGTGCAGATATAGAAAAAATGTATCGAATGATATGGGTTGCAGAAGATGACAGGGATATGCAGAGGATATTATGGAGAGAAAATATTTCCGATGCTGTCCAGGAGTATCGATTAAACACGCTCACATATGGTACCGTTCCTGCTTCGTTCCTAGCCACGAAATGTCTAAATGTCATTGCTGAGGAAATAAAAGATAAACATCCTGTAGCTTCGAAAATAATAACGGACAATTTTTATATGGATGATTTATTATGTGGTGGTAAAACAGTAGACGAGATGATACGTTTACAAAATGTGATCCATAGTAAGCTAGAAAACCATGGATTTCATTTAAGAAAATATGCATCGAATTCGATAGATTTTTTGAAGAAGTTAAATTCAAATTTGTTGTTAAATAATGATGCTCGTGATTTTGAACAAAAAATTCAGGTTTTAGGTATATCGTGGTTGCCTGATCAGGATAATTTTAAAATCAAATTAAATGTAAATTCTTGTCCAATTGGTTCAAAGCTTACAAAGAGGATAATGCTGTCCTGTATATCGCGCACATTCGATCCTCTAGGATTAATATCTCCGATAACAGTTAATGGCAAATTGCTTTTACAAGAATTGTGGAAAGAAGGTGTATCCTGGGATGATTCAGTTTCTGAAAAATTATCAGAGCTTTTTACAGATTATATCGTCGATTTAAGTAAATTGGAATCTTTCGTCGTTCCTCGACTTCTTTCAATGACACCATCGTCCGAGATCATAGGATTTTGCGATGCTAGTAGTAAAGCAATTTGTTGCGTCATTTACCTTCGTACAGTTGGGCACCTCGATAATGTAACGTGTCAACTTGTTTGTTCGAAAACTCGTGTTGCTCCATTACGACCACTTACTATACCCAAGATGGAGTTGTTGGCTGCAGCGTTGTTAGCCACAGTGGTTGATAAAGTTCGGAAAATTTTGAACATTGATATTTCAAAAGTTTATTTATTTTCAGATTCAACTGTTGTCCTTTGTTGGCTGTCGGCACCTTCGACAAATTGGAAGACGTTTGTTGCTAATCGTGTTACCAAAATCTCGAGATTATTACCCTTTCGTTGCTGGCATTACGTGCCTACAGCTGAAAATATTGCTGACATTGGTACTCGAGGATTGAAATGTAATGACTTTCTGTCATACAAGGCATGGGTACATGGTCCCAAATTCTTGATGATGTCAAATGCATTTTCGTTACATCGAATTCCGAATCTTGATGTTCATAGTGCTTTGGAAAGGCGTAGGATAAAGATTACGTGCAACACTGCTGTGACATATAATTTTATTGATAAATTTTCGTCGTACTCTCGGTTGGTTCGAGTCGTTGCATATATGTTACGCTTCGGCAATCGTTCAAAAATTTCAATAAAATTTGAATCGTTGGTAATAGACAATGACGAATTTAAGCGTGCGTTAACAGTTCTTATTCGTCTAGAACAACAATCGTCGTTTCCAGAAGATGTTGATCGGTTAAAAAATGAATTTCCATTGAAAAAGAAAAGTAGACTACTATCATTGACACCGTTTCTAGATGTTGATGGCATTCTGCGTGTTGGCGGTCGGATTCATAATTCGTCGTTTTCAATGGAGAAGAAACATCCAATTATTTTGCATGCTCGATCACATCTTTGTCGGATCTATATAAGACATTTACATGAAAAATACTTTCACGCTGGTCGTTTATTTTTGTCGTCACACATTCAAGCAAAACATTGGATTGTCGGTGGTCTGACAAATGTGATCAAACTCATTATTAAAAATTGTGTTCATTGTAACAGATTAAGAGCCCACACGAGTCAACAAATAATGGGTCAGTTACCTGCCGCAAGAATCGGAATCGATCGTCCATTTGCCAACACAGGTGTAGATTTTGCTGGACCATTTGCATGTAAATGTGTTGGACATTGAACTACTCGTCAGTACAAAATATATATCGCAATTTTTGTGTGTTTCGTTGTAAAGGCCGTTCATATTGAAATCGTTTCGGATTTGAGTACAAATAAATTCTTGGAAGCATTACAGCGGTTTATTTCGCGAAGAGGAAAGCCATCAAAGATTTATTCGGACAATGGTACCAATTTTGTTGGAGCTCGCAATTTTTTTAAATTGAATGAAGATGAAGTCAAAAAGTTCGCCTCTTCAGAAGAGTTTCGCTGGGAATTTATTCCACCGTCAGCTCCGCATTTTGGTGGTATTTGGGAGGCAGCGGTGAAGTCTGCTAAAAAATACATGATTCATGTTACAAAAGGAAATGCTCTAACGTTCGAAGAGTATAATACATTGTTCGCTCGGATCGAGGCTGTCATGAATTCGCGTCCACTTTGTTATGGTCAAGTGAACCAACATGATGAGGAAGTTATAACACCAGCTCATTTCCTGATTGGTGACTCGTTGTTGTTTGCGCCTTTGTTTGATTTGTTGGATGTATCCTTACCAAAGCGGTTGCAGATGTTGCAAACACGACTCTCATCGTTTTGGAATTTGTGGAGTAAGGATTATTTAAACCAATTACAACAAAAAGTAAAATGGAAGGCTACTGTCAAAAATTTACATGTTGGCCAAGTTGTTTTAGTAAAAATACCAAATTGTAAGGTATATCAATGGCCACTGGCAATAGTTGTCGCTGTACGACCAGGCAAAGATGGCATTGTTCGTGTCGTGGACATAAAGTTAAAAGGATCCATTTATAAGAGACCAATTTCATCATTAATAATTTTACCCACCTCTGAACAATAGTTCAGCCGGGGGAGTATGTTACGATTAAATTATCTGTTTAAAATTAATATTTAAATCTTATATTTAGAATACTACTATTTTATAATTACATCGTGGTAATACTGATAATTGTCACGCGTTGTAGTTAATTCGTCGTTAACCTTTATAGATAAGATGGAGGTCGTTGTATAATATGTCGATGTGTCGCTGTTCGTTCGTTTTATGTCGTGCTCGTCTTTTCTTCCTCGTTTTAATTTGTTCTAAAATGTCGTTGTCGTAATTTAATGTAATTAAACGTTTACTAAATGTCGTTTTCGTAATTTAATGTAATTAAAACGTTTATTAAATGTCGTTTTCGTAATTTAATGTAATTAAATGTTTATTAAATATTTGTTCGTAAATTAATATATTTTGATCGTAAAACATAATATTCCACGAACAGTTTATAATAATCCACGAACAGATTGCATTTGAACAAACTGGTGCGTTAGTAGTAACGAACGAGTCGGTACAGTTTCATTTGAAGTGGTATCGTAGACCGCGACGTGCGGCCGATAAGCGCTTCCACAGTTCCACCATTAATAAACAGTATAGTATATCAAACTAAAACGTGTCGCAACTACAACAATACCACATGAATATACGCAGCATACCGACGAGCTGTATGTGACCATAAAAGCGCTTTTCCAGATCGACATACACGTGTATCTTTTCTTCACTCTTAATACACACACACACACACACAGTTGCGATCGTATGGATAAAAATTGGCGCAAATATAACTGCGTATGTGATCTCGAACGCGGCAGAGCCTAGCGCTTCCAATTGTGCGCTCAGCTTTTTTCAGTTATCACTAATGTACGCAGATTGTTCGTAGACAACTCTAGCAAGTAATAAAGTGAAATATTAGACGTGTAGTTATTTCGATCACTTACTCTAGTAGGGTTTTTTCTAATACTTTTTAATTTTCGTATAAAATTATTCAACACGTTACTTTATTTTCTTTCTATGACTAATGTTCTTTTCATAGATACTACAAAACAATTACATTCATAATTTGTTAAGGGAAGCGGCGCTTCCATCGCTCTTCCATTGACGCTACGCCCCTTGTATTATATATATATATATATATATATATATATATATATATATATATATATATATGTTTTACCTTGCTTTACCCCTTTTCTGATATAAAAATGGTTGCCTGTTTTTTCTGCGAGTACTCCAACTTTTACGTTTGTGTGTATATCATCTGCTATTATTTTCCGATATATGCCCGGAACCCGTTGATTTGCAAGTGCATTTAACATAAATTTATGTTTTGAGGACTCGAATGCCTTAAAGCAGTCTGAAAAAAAAAAGGAACGTGTACTATTGTCTGCTTGATTTTTGTATGACCTGATTTATATAACAAATAAGTGATCGGTAATGTAGAAACCTTTCCTAAAATCTGCCTGTTCAACTGATAATTGCTCCTTTATAATATTTTGAATTGTTTACGCCATTATTTTTTGAATTTTTTTTATTTTTATTACTTTTTTTCTTATGGAGTAGGATTATGTTCGTTTTTTCCATTCATGCGGGATTTTTCGAGATCATATTAAATAATACATTTTATTAGACTCGAACCACTGAATTTTATTTGTTCATTTGTTATTTTGTCAAAACTTGGATTTATATTTGTCTTTAACTTCGTTCACACATCCCTTATTTCAAATTACGTTATACATAGTTCTCGTTCCGTTTCTAAAGCAAGTCAAAAATCTCTTCGTTGTATAGTTCTGCATAATAAGCCGTGCATTTTCCGATCGTATATTTTAATACTTCATCAACAAGAAAATTCAATCATTTATTCCCTATAAATAATTATGTCACATTCATATGAATTGACTATTGATTGATTGATTGATAAATAGTGTATTTACAAAAAATAAATATATGTTACTTTTTGTAAATACACTTTTTATCAATCAATCAATCAATCAACAGTAAATTCATATGAATGTGACATAATTATTTATAGGGAATTTTACTATGTTTTACACTGACGCATCTCTCTGTTCAATGAATTTGCGAGCTGCTCAGTTGTCATAGATGGAGCAATCATCGTTCAATATTCTCCGTCATTTCAGGTGAATTATAAGTGATTTATCTCGCTACGGAATCCGTTGATCAACCTTCAGACACTCTTTCAACATTCCGCGCTCTCTGTATCGTTTTCAACCATGATCAGTATAGCCGAAAAAGCGATGAAACTCTGGTACTGATGGGTTTGAGTAGTGACGTTTCTACGGATCTCAGCTCATGCTCCTCAAGAAATGCAACATAAATGGACTTTTTGCATTACGGCGGGGAAAGTGACAGCCGACGTCACAAAGCAACAAACTACTCATACATTCCGATCTTTGCATAACTTCGTTTCCGAATCGCAGAAACGGTGTGTAGTCATCATCGGATTGCGCCTGAGCCTACGCGTCTCGCTCGTGCGTATCTTTTTAATAAAATTTCGCCTCCATTTTGTTCCGTTTGTAACGTTATTCTTTTCATTTCCCTCATACTCTAGTAGATTGCCCCTCATACTCCTCGCTTAGTTCTCCTTCGTTTCATCTACTCTTCAAAGATGGCCATGTTTCATCAACGGCCCACTCTCTATTCCTCAATCTAATCCTCTTTTCCTACCGTGTTCTTTATTGATTTTGTACTTTTCGTGCTTTCTAATATTGATTGAATCAGATTTTTCCTTCGCTTCATTTAATATGCTTAGCTTATTTCTTAATAATTTATAGGAAACGATTAATTTTACTTTCCTAAATTGTTCCAATTTACTGTTTTCTTAAAGCTTTCCCTTTATTCATTAATGACTTTATATATATATATATATATATATATATATATATATATATATATATATATATCGATATCCTCCGGGTCATCTCCTATTTAAATTTTGTCGCTTACCTTATGCTAGATATTTTCTCACTAGATAATACTTCCGTGATGACTTATATTCCGAACGTTACTATCCCTTAGTAATTTATTTCATTCCAACTTCACAAATCTCGGCATTATCTTTACCTATATTTTTACCCTTCTCTATTTTCTCGTCATCGGGAAGCGCCAGCGTGTAAGGATATACACACTATAATATTCAAGGCAAATACCGTCTTCGATAATATCGATCCACCCACAACTAGTAAAGGCACGAGATCGGATAGCGAACGTAACGCAATGGTAAATTATAATTATAATTTCACGAATATTGTTTAGACGACGCATGCCCATTTTATGCGTAAAGGGTATATAGGTTGTAAGTGGAGAGAACAATATGTCAAAGTGAATATTCGACATACTGCATTTGGGTGAGAACTTTATAAGTGTAACTTTAATCGGAAATGTGTAATATACATGTATATATTATACATAAAGATAATAATAAATACATATATACATAGATTATACCGCTAAAGAGTTTTATAGGTGAAATAAAACATAAATGTTACCATCGATAATACGTGTTTCAAACTACACTGGTTGGAACAGACAATTGGTATTTGTCGATAATGATATTTAATAAATTCGATATCAAACAAATAATAACAAAATATCGTAGGGTATTCTGTGTATCGATACTTTGGTTTTATATATATTACATATATATATATATATATATATATATATATATATATATGTAATATATATATATATATATATATATATATATATATATATATATATATATCATAGGATTTTTGCGGATTTTTTTGTAGGCAGGTCCTCAAGCTGCCCATCTGCATCCTCGTGTCTCTTACCCTGTCACTACTGGAATCACCTGCCTGAGGCTTAGTAGCCGCTCTTGGTCCGGGAACTAAAATTCGGACTTCTTATGGGGAACACGACGCATGGGCATTAAATGACGGAGATTTCAGAGCGATTAAACAGATTTTCGAATAAGAACTGATGAAGCTGAACGATGTTGATAAACGTATCGGTACAGCAGCTCCGGCGATAAAAATGGGAGAAAAAACGCAATAGAATACATTTATTAATAACGTTTAATGACAGAACTACGAACCAAGCGCCAATTTTCTTATTGGACTTGAAAATCTGTATAAATTGGAAGGAACCCCGTTTTAATTTTTTTTTCAAAAATAGAAGAGGTAAAACCAGAGGAATTATACGTAACTTTGTGAAAAGTATCTCGTATCTACATTATTAATAAATAAAGGATCGAAAAAAATAAGGAGATGAATAGTTAAGTCATGATAATTGGAATGAAGATTTACGAAGAATGGGAAGTTTATACGATGAGAACCTCCATTTAAATCAAATCAAATCAAATTTATTGTTGTATATATAGTATTACAATAATTATATTCGCTATTTCTATGATTACAACTGCCTGTAAATGCGCAATAATGCGCGAACAACAGGCTAATAAAAAAAGAGTGCATATACATATATACAAGACATACATACATATGCGCACATACGCGTACACAAATATACACGTGTTGTACATATGAAACGGTTGGAGACCGGAAAGGTATAATTGTAGTTATGAATTCAAAATAACTTAATAATTAATTTACAAGTACCCGTCGAGACACGAACAACACCCGCACAATAAGCAATACAACATTTCGTATTTATATGTATAGGCTCTTAAAAATTACAATTATATTTTACTACGAATAAACACATGTACAAATTAAAACCTTAAATTATTGCCTTACACACACACACAAAACATATATGTAAACTATCTGAAACTTTTTCACTTAATAAACTAAACAGAGACTCCTACTGAAATAGACATATTACATGCAAAGCGGTTATTATATTCCTATATATTCAATTTCATAATTGCTCAAGTCGACTCCTACTAACAAGTTTCTAGTAACGTTTTTCTATAGGTAAGTTTCAGATTTTAGACAGTAGAAATTCTTTCTAGAACTTTCTTCGTCATCGTTTTAATTAAATAAGATCCGTTCTTAATTGTTTAGGCGGAGCTTTAGAAGCCACGGCGCCGGCATAAATCGCTATGCGAATCGGTGTTTTATTAAAACGTGCAGCAAATATTCTTCACCTCTTGAATCGGTATTTCCTTCGTTATTCGATATAAGAAATTTATCTGAATTTTTTATAACGCAACTGTAATTTGTATACATTAAAATATTTTATTTCGTCATCTGTTATTTCACTAAGATTTATTACTCGCTGTAGCGCCGATTTCTATAATCTCCGGATAGGTGAAATTTCGACATACCACCCCAATGTAATATGCCATAATAAATAAACAAAAACTTATCATATGACTGTTATGTATTTGCGAAATTTCGTACAACAAACTGGTCTGTTAACAGGCTTCTACGAGCGTGAGAAAGAGGTATATTAGACAATCGGGAGTAGGAAGAAGTGCGCCCGGGCGCTAATGGAGGTATTTTGTAATGTAAAATATCTAGAGACAAAAAAAAAAAACCCTTATAAAACATACCGTATTCAAACACACCGCACGAATAAAGCATTCATATAATAAAATTAATGTTAACGGAACTTTGAAAACCTTTGTATATTACGTATTGAATATATAAATTTCGTTTAAGCATCCTATCTTAAATTATACCTTAAACGCCGGCGTGAAGTACAAAAAAAAAAAAAAGGGATTTAGTTCGGGATAATTTAATGATAAAATGAGGTTAAGTTGTTTACAAGAAAAAAAACCACGTTGGAGTGTATTTATTACAATGTAGAAAAAAATTATTCAGTAAATCGAGAACTTCAGCGGGACTGCGATGATCAGACTATTCTGTAACGTTATCAGCGTACGATACATCTGTGAACATGGAATAATGAAAGAATGTATATATTAAAAAGAGTCGGAACTGGTATATATATAAAACCTTGAGTCCTATGCGTCGACTTGTAGTTTCGGAGAAGGAACGTACAAAACGTAGCGCGTGATAAAGAAACTGTACCAAACATTGGCGAAATCTGAAGAAGTACGCAAATCTCACAAACGGAATCGAGGGTCTTATTAATATTCAGAAAATTCTCGAAATTAAGCCTCGAAAAACGTATAATAATTTTTTCATCATTATATAATTCTTTTGAGACGGCAGTTACTTCGTATAACACCATACGCGCGCTCATATCAGTTACATCTAAATTAGTGCCTCGATATACGTAAAAATAGTCGCTACGTTCGTGACGAAGATTAATGATATCGCGTCCATAATAGAAAAGTAAGTGGAAATTTTTCATTTTTGGGCGATTATAACGCGGCATAACTTTAAAATGTGAGTTGTTTAACGCAGAAAAATGTTACACGTCTAATGCGAATCTTTACACGGCGGCGTTTTGTCACTACTTTTTCACGGAACGAACAATTAGCAAAGTGACGCGTTTAATGCGAATCTATTATAGATTGTAGTTCTCTTGTTGAAAACCGACCGAAGTTAACTATTGTCTAGACAGAACACAGCCACAATTAGCACAGTTCCTTCAAAACGATTAGTAAAATTACAAGTCGTTCTATATGCCGGTTTTCCACTGAAATATTATATTGTCAGAAAATTATCGTCTTTTATATACACAACTGTAAATTTCGTTTCACAATTACCGTAGAAAAAGGAAGTATTTGCAAAAGGGGTAATTTTTTTATGCGAGTTGTTTTTTTTTTTAATAGCCCGTGTAGAAATTTCCCCCCCCCGATATTATAGTAAAAAAAAAAAATATTAAAAACGTCTCTACTGTAAAATTACTCTTTTTACACTAACGTCGTTTTTCTATTATTGCACGTTTAATTTATAGAACAATTTATTACGGATTTTTTAATCTAAGTTCTAGTTTTTTCCTATATATATATATATATATATATATATATATATATATATATATATATAATAGTATCTATATGAAATTAATCTACATTCGTTTTAATGCAGGTGAAATTTATTACGTTGCCGTTCAGTCTTTTCAATCGTAACGCTAATAATAATAATAATAATAATGATAATAATGATAATAATGATACCGAGAAAAGAGAAGTCGCGAAAAAGACCGATAATCATTCTTACTCCGGCGCCGTTCTAACATTACCGACGTTATCGGCGAATATAATGACGGAGTTGAGAAGCTTTAAACAATGCGGCATCTGTTTGGGGTCGTCGGAAAATATAGCGATCGTGGACGGTTGTCTGCACGTATTTTGTTTCAGATGTTTAAGTATTTGGGTAAAAAGCCACAGACATTTTTGCCCTTATTGCAGATATCCGTACAAGGTAATGTACTACAATGTAAAATCGGCCATCAATTACAAAAAACACGTAATAAATACAAACGATCCCGACTCGGATTCGGACGATGAAGCCATGTACGAATACGCTAGAAATCAGTCTTTGTTAAGTTTCGACCAAGTTCGTAATCCGAATAACGATTCTGCGCAGCAGCAACAACCGTCGCCGTCATCATCGGTTGTCATCCGTCGTCACGACGCTGCTAATACCGCCGTCGTTAACGTCGCCGATAATGGAGCTGCTGCTGCTGCTGCTGCTGCTGACGATCATGTTCAGAGTTTTTCTGGAGATGTACTTATTCAACCGGACGATAATACTAACTCGCCGGTTAATTCGGAACATAACGAACAGGCTGATGATCATTCCGAATCATCCTATTCGTCGGCCGATGATATGGAAAATAGTCCGTCTGGCCAAACGGCGAAAAGAAGTGCCGAAGATGTGACCGAAAGTGACGCGGTTACTAAAAGATCGAGACGTTTTTAAATCTATTTCCTATATTAGTATTATTTGAATATACAAGGGTGGGGTGACCCACAGAAGACGGACGGTTTCGTTTTGTTTTGGAACTTTTTCTTCTTTATCCTAGTCAGTACGACTGTTGTCCCGTGACAAATATATCTTCATTGTGTTCTACGCCATCGATATTTTTTTATTGTACCTAGTCCATCTCTTAACGGTGGTCGTCCTTTTCTTCTCTTGTTTGACATTTTACCTAACAATACCGTCTTTTCTATTATCTCCATCTCTTGCCATGCGTCCGAACAACAATTTTGCAAGTCGCACTGAGCCTTATCTCGTCTATTATGACAGCATTAGTTACGCGCGCTGTCCGTGGTATTTTCAGGACTCTGCTCCGCGTCCTCCGTAATTCGAAAGCATCGATACTTCTTTCATTGTATCCGCCGCGTATAATACAATCGGGAAAACCGAATTCTTCGGTAATTTTTTCCTCGTATCCGAGCGTATTTCTGCGTTTCGATCGCGTTACGGCGTTTCTTCCGAGGCCTATTTCCTTCGGTTTTGGAAAATGCCGCGTACTCCACGTTTAGCGTACATAGGAGAAATTCGTTTTTTATCTAGTTTCAATTACGCGTTTCGCGTGAAACATTATTTTTTGCGTGTGAATCGATTACGGGGCAGTGCAAAGAGAGTTTTGAAGTTCAAAGTTACGCGATATTAAGAGCCCGCGTTTAATGAATACTCGACATTTATCCGAAAACTCGGGATTTCTGAAGAAATTTCAAAAATTCAACGACCTCTAAAACTTACGAAAATGCTGTCAAAAGACCGAACGAATGTGTATACAAATCTGAACGATATTGCGTTAAACGATTATAAGCTAATCTCTAGTTTTCCTATTTTTAAATGAAATTTCATTCAAAAAATGTCGGTCTTAATTAAATCGTCCGTCATCTATGTGTCATCCTATATAAATAGGTGTTGTAATATCGCTCTAAAGTAGATTATTCCGACGTGTTAGTATATATATATATATATATATATATATATATATATATATATATATATATATATATATATATATATATATATATATATATATATATATATATATATATATATATATATATATATATATATATATATATATATATATATATATATATATATATATATATATATATATATATATATATATATATATATATATATATATATATATATAAATAAAGAAAACGGTAGTTAAAATCGTTAAATTTTCGCATATAAAAATACCGTATTTCGTATGTCCGTTATATCGAGTAAAAAATAAAATATTAATTATAAAAGTATAAAAGTGAAAATAAGATACTTAACCGGTGTCCAAGGTATATACTTTCGGATTTTCTCTAGCTAGACTTACACAAAAAAACTATATATATATGCCTAATGTTGTAAAACTGTTTTTATTCATAATTTCTTACTATTTTCACTAATTTATTATCTACTTTCGAATATATCGCGATTAAAATATGTATGCGATTTATTATAAAAATATAAAAGTGAAAAAAAAAATAATTAACATACTCCGATGTATACTTTCGGATTTTCTCTAGCTAGACTTACACACAAACTATATGCCTTAGTTAAAACTGTTTTTATTCATAATTTCTTACTATTTTACTAATATTATCTACTTTTGAATATAGATTATCTTTTTACGTATCGACTTAAAGAGAGAGAGAGAGAGAGAGAGAAAAAGAAAAACTCGGAAAATATTTTAATCGGCACATTTCTGATCATCTAAAGCCAACAAACAAATTTTTATCGTTGCTACGTGCGGGTATTAAAAAAAAAATTAATGTATATACGTGTACGATCTTAATACGGCCGATTAAATAAGTACATGCGTTAGTAATAGAAAAAATTAATCGAACATGTACGGGGGTTATATTCCAGCGAGTAGAACTGCTTGAATTATTAAGTTAGTGATATTGTTGCTAAACAAGATCAGTTGGATGGGGCTAACACGTTTAAGTCGTCTGATTTATGTGGTAGGTAAAACTTGACGCGCTTCTCCGCATTCATATACTTAAGCAATGAAGGATTAACTTAGACGTACAATATTACGAAAGGAAAAAAAAGCACATTCGCTATCGGATTATTTTATAAAATCTGTTTTGTTTTTTTTTTTCGTAAAAAATTAAATTTATTCTTACATTTTTTTTTTTTTTTGCTTTTATCCTTTTACATTTTTATAAATTGTATATATTTTTATACTTTATATTTTTTTATTTCGACTTGATAATGGCTTAATATAGTCGAAAAGCTTTTTGCCGGTAAAATTTAATGATTTTATATATATTATTATTATTTGTTTTAAAACATTTCACACTGTTCGAACATCTAAGTATATATTTAAAAATTGAATATCCAGCTTCGTCGTAATGAAATCGATTTAGATGAATTTAATTAATTAAAGAACTGTATAGAATATTAATTAAAAAAAATTATCGCGGCGATTACTATTTAGTCTCTGAAATACTTTCGCGTTCCCATTCAATTATTTTAATCTTTTATAACATCGCAATGTAAAAAAAAAAACTTGGTAGAAATTATTAATATTCTGCCGCGTGTTAGAAATAAAGTAATCATATGTACATATATATATATATATATATATATATATATATATATATATACATATATATATATATATACGCATATTGAAATATAATAATAATAATAATAATAATAAAACCTTTATTTCATTTAAATACAAAAAAAATACATGTAATAAAATAATTAAAATTAACGCTAATAATGAAAGGCCAAATTGAGCAAAGGCCTCTTTCGTTTTTTTTTCTATCTTCCAAATCGTTCTATCCGTTGCTTTCCGCATCCAATTGATCCCAACATATTTAACAATGTCGTCTTTTCGGTCTTTGAATTGTCCTTTTCCTATCATACATTTTCTGGTCCAGCTATCTGTTTGTTTCCGCATGGACATGACCACTCCGTGTCCATTTAAGTTTTCTTGCTATCTCCATTAGGTCTTCTGTCATTTCTTTTTATTCTTATCCGATTTTGTAACCCGTAAAATTTTCATTACCATCACTGCGCAATTTGTATTTTTTTGTTTAAAAATATTATACGACCTGCGATCCGTAAGTAATCGCCGGCACGATACGTGTATTAAATATTTATGCTTTTTTAATTTGCCTATTAAAAATTTCCTTCAAAGCTCGATACTTTTTCCATGCGATATTCTTCTATTTATTTCCTTGTCTGTCTTGTCTATGAAATTAGTTGTCCGACATATATAACTTCTTCGAACCATTTTAATTTGTTCGAGTTAACAGAGGTCACATTTCTGATATTGATATATTAATTAATTAATATATACGATTCGGGCGTTCAGGAAGAAAGAAGAAAAATTTATTTACAAAATAATTATACGCAGAAACGATCTAATAATAGATGTTGTTTGGTCGTTACGAAAAATACGAATTTCATAAATATAGGCGAAACTGACAACAGAAACTTATTAGTTAGCTCTGTCGTTATGTCGCGGGAAAAATTCCACGAAAAAAGCAAATCTGCATCGAAAAAAATTTTAATCAATAATTTAAATAATAAAAATAAACAACGTTGTATAGAGTGAAAAATATTAGCGAGTATTAGTATAAATAAATTGTCGGAATTTAAAATTATATCGTTTATCGTATCGAAGTAAAACGTGTTTTATTCGTCTACGTGTCTTTTTTTTTTTTTTTTTTTTTTTGTATTTGTGTCGTAGCGATTCATAAATGATTTCATTAACAATTTTTATTCTTAATTGTTTCTTGTACATAAGGATAGTTTAAAAAATATCTCTCTATAGTTTTAACGCGCCCATACCTAGTTTTATTCGGTATAATTCTGAGGCGGTGATTTTTTGCAATCGCTCTAGTTTATTTATATCACTCGGGCCGGTGTTAGACCCAAAACCCCGGGCAAGCGTATAACAGTAATTTATGTATTTACGTTAGAGCGTTGATCGTCGGTTAACTACTGTAGAGATACGTTCATTTATACGCTTTGTAAAAAGTCCGTTTATTATCTAGTGTAACACCGAGATATTTAACGTCAGATAGTCAAGGTGCTCATTTTTAATTTTAATATAGTCGTTTGAAATTGCGAATATTACGGTTTCAGTTTTATTATCTTAATTTTTTATATAATGTGGAATGTAGTGATTTTTTATAAAAAATCAATTGAAAATTAGTTAAATCACTAATATTTATTTTCTTAAGGAAAACACAAAGCTTTTCGGCATTTACGCCATTATCAAGTGAAACATTTAAAAAATCATAATTTTAAAAATATAAATTAAATTTAAAAATATGCGATGGTAATCGTGAAAATATGATCCAAAAACGATGTCTGCTTCTGTCGGTCTATTTTTTTAATTTGTTGAAATTTAATATCGATATATTTGTTTATTAATTTAGTTTTTTTATATTAATTTTTTTCTTCAATATTATTTTCTTGATTCTGTAAAAGTTGTATACTGTTGGAATTTTAAATTTTTCATTTACTATTGCGATGTATGGTGTCCAAACGTAAAATATAAAATATAAAAATATACAACCACAAAATTTAAAAAAAAAAACACAATAATAAAATGAAAATAAATAATTTGTAAACTCACGCATCTCCATCTACGTTGTTTTTAGAATTCTATCGCACTCTTATCTGTCCCCTAGAACTTATCCCCTTCGACTATAATATTCGCGAACAGTCGTCTCGTATGGACAATTTTTAATTAGGCTTTATTATTCGTTTCGAATTTCCGATGTTCGGCCATTTC
This sequence comes from Coronaproctus castanopsis, assembly GCA_032883995.1. Lineage (NCBI taxonomy): Eukaryota > Metazoa > Arthropoda > Insecta > Hemiptera > Monophlebidae > Coronaproctus > Coronaproctus castanopsis. Next base: position 79,656,201 of record CM065054.1, on the reverse strand, counting down.
ATTTCTTTCTGCCGCGGCTGGAATTCCCAATTTCGAGTCGTTCTTTAATCACGCGCAAAACTTCGAGACATTATTACTTGTTCTACGTATCGAAGGCTAACAACATTGTACGTCGAAAAATGCCAAAATTCTTCTTCTTCTTCTTATTATAATTATTATTCGGTTTATGCACGTTTCCACGAAAAGCTTCACCCTTGTTGAATGAAGATGGTGTGTAAAAATTGCCTTAACCCCCCCTCTCTTCGTTAGTAAGTAACGCGAACGAATATTTTTTATAGAATCTTTCTTATTTAAAGAGCACTTTACTATAAATTTTTTTTCCCCGCTGTTTTACTATTTTATAATTTTTTACTATTTTATTAATCGCGCGCAAAATTTATTATTTAATTTTTTTAATATTTCATTTATATATATATATATATATATATATATATATATATATATATATATATATATATAATTACTGTTTGTTCGTTATTTCGTTCTTTTTAAATTTAATACTTCAATAATTATAATTGAATTTATTAGTTATAAATTAATTTCGTTCATAAAAGTAATAATTTTCTATTTGTTAATTATAAATTTATTACGTTTATAATAATAATAATAATCGTATTTATTAATTATATGATTACGTTAATCGTAGTTTTGTATATATTAATTATAATTTTATTAATTTAATAATAATAATAATTGTGTTTATTAATTATAATTTTATTAAGTTAATAATCGTCGTTATTTATAAACGGCGCGGTTAATTATTAGTTTTCGATTTTCGTTTCGAATGACTTGTTCAGTTATGACGTAGTCTTCTACATTATGAAATTTTAATACTGATGAAATTCTTCATTTTCAATGTTGATTTCAAACATATTTATATAAATACATCGACATGTTCACGGTAAGAAACAGTATTGTATATAAACATATATATATATATATATATCATATATTTTGTGTTCCAATCTATATGAAGATTATAAACAGAACAAAACATAATTGATATAATTTTACGTCGAAATTTTATAATCATACGATTCGAAAGGTCAACGGCTATCGTTTGTCCGTAAACGCCATGTCCGAAGTCGATTTTATATTTAATAATATTACGCTATTTATCTCATTTCATGATTTTCTTATTTGATTTCATTATTTCATATTTACGTGTTCTCGTGCATCGTATTTAAAGATAATTTATTCGTGTTTCATAATCTTTGATAATTATTTTTCAATTTGTAATTGTAATGGGACGAAATATTTGTACTATTTCAATAAAGTATTTTTATATATATATATTTTTTTATGTGTGGGGGGTATTTTACGTTTGATTATACGTTCTTTTATAAAACGTGTGCCCATTCAATCGGTAAGTTATATTTTAAACCGATTTTTAAAAAGAGAAAGTATCAAACAATTAACCGACAATTTTATTAAAGCAACAGTTAAATAACAATTAAATAAAAATTAAATAATAAATAAATTATAATTAAATAATGTTCGAAAAGTATGACGACAGTGTCTTACACGGTATCGTTCAAAGTTCACGTTATCATCATATTAGAGAGATTACCTAGGCTTCTGATTCAGCGACTTCTAACTCATTATCTTACCAATAAGATTTCTCCCTGCAGGTCACGTTGTCTCTAATCACAAAGAACCTTCTGCAGCTTCTGATTTATTATCTAACTAATAAGATTTCTTCTTGCAGGTCACGTTAGACTTCATAAATCATGAAAAGCCCGATAGCGTTCGTATAAATAAACCATCTTTGCCAGATGAAGTCATCTCACAGTTAAGACGTGATTCAAAAGCGACGTTCGTTTTCTCTTGTTCATTGTCTTTTTCATTTATGTACGCTGTATATATCTTTTATTTTACCATAATTTTTGTACATTTCATTAACTTGTTAATTATCGAAATAAATTTACTGTTCTGTTCTGTGCGCGGTATTTAAATTCTTTCTGTTTAAATTTAATTCAGCTGAATTCTCTATAGCAGAATTATTTTTACGTGAAAGATTTTTGTACAAAAATAACAATTAAATGACAATTACGAACGAATACGAAGCGCTCAAAAAAGTAGCAACTACTTTATAGGCGTGATTTTTTTTTTTAAATTTTAATTTTTTCGTCAAATCTCAATTACTATACACAAAAATTAAATATATCTTTGGAGCCAATAACGTGCTCGACATAGAATCTTGTATAATATAACACCAATTCTGTTCGTACTAACGCCAGATAAAGATATCTTGCGATAGATATTCTGATTTCGATAAAGTGTAAAGATAAACGGGGAACGATTTTGTGACTCTTTACAAAACTCGATAACGTTGGCATTTAATTTTTTTTTTTTTTTAATACATATTTTTAAAATTGCAACTAGCCTGATGACCATCCGGTAATTGGACGAGAGAGCGTGAAATAACTTGTTAGGGATTAGCACCCAGAGATGATTTAACTAAGTTAGATCAAACGGTTAACTACGTTTTACCCTGCGATCATCCAAGACCATTGTCTAGTAAACTGATCGCTAATACATTTCATCGAGTCTCCGAAACTGCTATATATTTCTTAATATCACGTTCGATCCGGAAGGGATATTTAAATTTCGATGTAAAGCATGGTCGGTTACGTACCAAGCGTATGATGAGTCTTACGATCTTGTTCCGTCTTCTTCTTATCGTGTCGGTCATTTATAATCCTTTTTTCCCCCTCCCAATATTTCACTATTTGAACTGCGTCGTCCGAGATTCCGTCTATTCTTGTCATATCTTCCATCCCGCATCGCACCGGCAGCAATGAGCAAGTTAATAGGTGCTCCGAATCTTGTACCATGCCACAATCACATCTGTCGTTATCTGTAATTTTCCACTGTTTCATTTGCTGTTCTACCTGTCATAGTTCTTATTCTATTTAGAGTTTTCCATGTTGACCACGGCAATTTATTACCGGGAGGTAGAGATGTTGGTTCGGTTGTTCCCATAATTTTAATCGGTTTTCTTTCAGCCTTCCTTTCCAGCCTAGTGATTTCCGGCGTTTTTGTCAGAGCATTTGCTGTTTTAAGAAAACTCTTTCTTGACTTGAGTCGACTTATTGCTGCTTTTTCTGCATTCAGTGGATGTCTTATATCTTGTTCTTGTTTTGCTTTTTCCTTTCCAGCCATCACTTCCCGTCTTGTACCTGGTGGTGCTATGCCGGATAATATTTCTACTTTATCGATCGGTGTCGGCTTCAAACATCCTGTAACTATACGATCGGTTTAACTGAATTCCGCCATACTGCACTAGCATATTCACCTGCGGAATAACACAGAGCTAAAGCTGATGTTCTTAATACATTTGGATCTACACCCCAGGTGGAGCCAATCAATTTTCGGAGTAAACCGTTCCTTGTGCCAATTTTTCTTTTGGTATCTTCGCAGTGTTCTTTAAATGTTAAGGCTCGATCCAACTTAACGCCTAAGTACTTTGGGTTATCACAATGTTCCAGCGATATCCCTTGCCATTTAACATTTAATTTACGCTTTGCATCCTTATTTCTCAAATGAAACGCCGATACTTGGGTTTTATTAGGATTCGGTTTGAGGTCTAGCATAGTATTTTTCCATAGTCTCCAGTATTCCATTCAAATTATTTTCTACCTCGCAAAACGTTTTCTCTTGAGTTATAATAGCTAAATCATCAGCATATATGAAGTGTTTTGTTGAACTTCCAATTGGTTGATCATTAGTATATATGTTAAACAACATTGGTGCAAGCACGCTTCCTTGTGGTAAACCGTTGTTCTGTTTCCTCCATCTGCTCTTTTTGTTTTGTAGCGTTACGTAGAATCGCCGATTCCTCAATAATGTGCTAATGATTTTGGTTAATTTGTAGTCGGCAGTAAGCTCGTAAATTTTTTTTGTTAATTATGCTGCGCTTAAATCTATGAACGCCGCCCCTGTTATCATTTTGTTTTCATATCGATTTTCTATTTCCTGTACCAGGTTTAAGATTTGCGCTGTGCATGACCTTCCAGCTCTAAATCCGGCCTGCTGTTTAATAAGTTTTGAGTCTATTTTTTCACTTATTCTATTTAATATTATTCGTTCAAATATTTTATAACTATGGCAAAGTAAAGAGACAGGCCTAATTCTGTAATCTCCGTATTCTATTATCGCGCCCCCTCACAACACTAAACCATATGTCCGAACGAGCTTTATAATTACTTTATGACTAGAAGATTGTTTTCTAATGACAAACTGGAGTACATGCAGGAAGCCAACTTAGTTTTCCTGCAATTTTATTTTTAACTGTTCGCTTTCTCGAATAATATGATTTTGCTATTAAAGTTTTGCAACGTGAAATCGACCTGCGTACACTTACTTTCGTTTACCCTGATACGCCATCAGCCGCAACTTTAAATAGAGCTTGTACTTTATTCGAAGCTTGGCTATTGTATTTCGTCTGCAAACGTAGCTGTTATCACATTGTTATTAACTAGAAAATCGGCGGAGTTGATTCAGTAAAGCCTCGGGCCTAGGACACAGTTCGATACTATTTCTTTCCAGGTCAGTTGACACACTTCTACCCATGGCTAGACGTGCAATGCCGCATTCTAGGTGTAGAGTTTATGGATGTTTGTTGATCGTAACCGCCTTAAATGTTTTATTCAGATCTGTACCTATTTTCCCCATATGTGCCGAGCAACATCATTAGATGCTAGGCATATTCTACAGCGGAAGAGCGGAGCACTATGGAGTTCGGCAATACATCGGGCTCCCTACTTTGATGACACAAATTTGCGTAGTAGGTTTGTTCTGTGTGTCCCAATCTTTACTTTCAGCTTATCAAAATGGTCGTGGGATATTTAGAGAACGATCGAGGGAAAATCCTAGGTATGTTCATGATGCAGTAAATTTTGCTCACGCCAATGACACATCAACAAAAACCGCTCCAGTAATTATCATTTTATCAAATCCGTTTTCTATATGCTGTGTTAGATTTAACACATGACTTCTACATGATTTCCCTGCTCTGAAATCAGCCTGTTTGGGTGTTAACTATGACGCGACAGTATCTTAAATACGGGTCAGTAAAATGATTTCGTTCTTCCTCCTTATATCTATCTATATTTTCCTTATGCACTTTCTCTTTGTGCTTCCTATTTCGCACTAGGTGACTTTAGATGCTGTTGGGACTTATGTTCGATAGGCTAGTATTCTTATTCTGTTCGTCGTTCAAACATTTAATTAGCTGTCGAGCCTTATTGCTGCTCCTCTTCATATTCATCTCTTCTAGATGTTTGGTCCACCTACGGCTTTCCACTTGATCTCTGTGTTATCAAATTGTGAATACACAAATTATAAGAGATAATCAGAGTTAGGTTTCTTTTTGATTCTTCACTGAGGCCTGCTACATAATTCTGATGACATCCTCTTGGAATTTTTTTACTTGGCACCTTTCGTACGCTGTTAGTAAATAGGTCGTAGCTCTTAACGTCGGTTGTAACTTCTCTGGTAGACCGCTTCCATTTGGTTTCTGTAGTTTTTCCAATCAGTTTTGGTGTAGATCTGTTCAATGATTGAATATCTATTTCTTAATCGACTTATGTTCAGGAAAAATATGTTCCGATTATAAAATAGAATTAAATCGCTTCAATATTATTTTCTGGAGCAGTTCTGAGAGGATCGGTAGTAATGAAATTGGTTTATATGATGAAACCTTGTCCGGTGTTTTGACATCGATACAACCACTATTTGTGCTAATTTCCAGGATAAAAGAAAAATTGCGCACGAAATGCAGTATTCAAAATGTGTGTAAGATGTAATATCCTTTTTTTTTTTTTTTTTTTTTTTTTTTTTTTTTTTGTGGATTCGATAATAATTTATTGAAATTAAGTACGTGATTTTTTTATTACTAAATTTATTAATTACGTATTTGATTTTATTAGGAGACGTTGGCGCGCAATACTTAACTCTGCAAAGGTGCGCTTAAGAATTCGTGTATGTCAGTTGCATCACTATATATTGTAAGTTTAGTTTAAAAACGTCGGAGAATCCTTGTCTTCGTCACCTCTAGCCCATGTACCGAACTGAAAGAAGAGCTTGTGTGAATTTATTTCGGCTACTGATCGCTTTCCAAAGGATGTAATTTGACGCTTCCGTAGGTGAAATTGACTGCCGAGACCGTTAGAGCGTTCTTTTAGTTAGAGTATCGAGAAATTTTGGTATTTTAAATTATTCAGAACTAGTACAATAAAATTGAACAGCAAGTGATAAAGAAGCGAACATAAAGGAATTCGATAAATTTCATTACGTATATTCCCTACGGGATACAGGTCGTTGTAACTAGAGTTACCTTCTCTAGTCAGTAGTCACTCAACCGTCATATTGTACTAGTCCCACCGACGGGAGAAACAAAATAACAACTAAATAAGTTCTGTACGTCCACGTCGTGCGGCGTGATAATTTTCTATTCGCCGGGCTTAGCGCTGATTAGAAAAACTAAATCAGAACTCACATTACGAGGAACATTCACTTGTCGAGGGTGTTTCTACTAGTAAATACCGTTAAAGCATTGTACTGTATTTAAAACAGCAGACTATCAGCAACTCGCTCGTGTCGTTGTGTACTAGTTGGATTGATAAATGTCAATCTAGAGCGAGCAGCCGGCGCACCATTACAACTAAGGGAGTAAACTCACAAAACAGAAAGCCCGGTGGAAGGCAACGGGAGACCACCACTGTATTTATCCTTTCTAGTATCAACATGGCATGAAAAGTGAAACGTATAAATACTCATGGGATACACTATAAAAGGTTCATCAGGCGATGGGCGGTCACCCGCAGCAATGCAGAATGATTTGTTTTCCCCGCGCCCTTGGTTGGTGTTACACACAGCAGCAGGGAACATGTTGCGAACATAGCAAAAAATAAAATACCAAAAGGTTTAAAATTTGAAAACGTTCGATCGCTGAAACAATGTGCGAAATTAGAAAACTTGAAACGAAAGATGACAAGAATGAATATTGATGTCCTAGGAGTAAGAGAAGTCAAGTGGCAAATGCAGCGGAAATCACAGATTTATCCACAGCGTCTCTTTAAATTAAAATACAGGAGTTGGCTTTCTACTAAATGAAAATATAAAGAGTAAAATCGAAACTGTTTCAACATACAGTGATAGAATCGTTTCTCCAGTACCTTGATATCTCACGCTAATACAGGTTTATATGATGCCAACATTAAACTATAAAGACGAATGGAAGAAATTTTTGAAAATATTGAAAATCGAGAGAATCTAATGATATTAGAAGACTGAAACGCAATGGTAGGAGAAAAAATAACAACAGCTGCGGGCAAATGTCTTAGAATATAGGAAGCCGTCTCATTGAAGTCACGACCTGGTAATTACAAATACTTTGTTCGATTGTATAGCAAGCAGACATTGGATGATACTAACTTGACTATATAATGGTTAGAAAAAGATACTAAAACCAAGTCAAAATATGGAAAAGCTAGCCAAGAGGAAATATACAATCCGATCGCAATCCGGTAATCATTACAAGTATTTTTTTTTTTTTTTTTTTTTTTTAAACATCGTACCAGCACTTAGTGCTACTAACAACGTAGATCACGGATAAGAGAGGGGTTTAATCAAGTGCCTCCATTAAGGCACAAGACTGCGATGAGGAAGAAGGAATGTACAATATGGGAATGAGATTGGGACGAAATAATGATAATAGGAATAAACAGGTACAATAATAGGAGAGAAAGACATACGCTATCATCTGGAAGGAGAAGGGGACTGAAATCAATTAGGTGATAGGAATAGTATCGCGACACCACTTTCTTCTCAAACGTCTTGACGGATTATCTGGAAGACACGATGTGTGCATTCTGCGAATGATTGGATTGCTGCTAACCTCGAACTTGTCGAATAATCTTTTATATTGCTGTATATGTATGTCACCGACATAAGGAATCCTAAGATCGTTATGTAAAGTCCGATTGGAGACGTAGACAGGAGCGGACGTGATGGTACGAAGTATCTTCGATTGCTGCTGTTGTATTCTTCGAAGATTGCTCTTGCAGGTACTTCCATACAGCTCTATTCCGTAACGCCAAATAGGAGCGATCATTGAAAGATAGATGATCCGTTTAGTCGTTAAGTTTAAAATTGACTTCCGACCTAATAACGGATACAGCAATTTTGCACGAGCAATGATTGTTCTTTTTGTCTGTGCCACGTGTAGCCTCCATGTAAGCCTCTTATCCATAATTAAGCCAAGATAACGTACCGAGTTTGCTTGAGTAATTTCTTCATTATTGATTTTCAGTGCTGGACAGCTGACTTTTCTATTTGTAAATACAACGTGTTTGCACTTATTCGGGTTAAATAGCAGATGCCAGCTTTGTGCCCATAGAACTAACCGATCTAAATGGTTTTGAACTGCTGTATTTGCATACATGACGTCTGAGTTGGACGCAAGGATAGCTATATCATCGGCAAATGATGCTAAGATAGTCTGATTACTGGTTGGTATATCTGCTGTATAGATTGTGTATAACGACGGTCCTAGTAAGCTACGTTGTGGAACAGACGATAGAATTTTATGCTCTTCAGAGAAACAATCATTGATTTTAACAACAAATGTTCTATCGGATAAGTACGATTGAAGTAAAGCAAATAAATCGGAAGGGAGAATTTGTCTCAGCTTGTAAAGTAGCCCGGGATGCCACACTTTGTCGAATGCCTGTGCAACATCCAAGAATACAGTTGAGCATACTTCCTTCTTTTTCCAACGTTGAGGAGATTGCATCAACCAGCCGATGGCACTGTTGCACTGTAGAGTGTTCAGTACGAAACCCGAACTGATGGTGTGGAATTATTCCACGACTATTTAAAATAGATTGAATACCATTTGAGATTAAATATTCTAGGATTTTTGATAACGAACAAAGCAAGCTAATAGGCCTATATGAAGAAACGTCCGTTTGCGGCTTGCCTGGTTTGTGTATCATTATTACTGTTGATTTTTTCCATGTTGAAGGAAAATGTCCAATCCGTAATATTGCATTGAAAATATAACACAACAATGTGGCTGATTTCGGTGGAAGATGTGAGAGAATTTCACCAGTGATATTATCTATATCGGGACATTTTCGTAATGGTGCTTTACGTAGAGATAAATATACCTCTTTTGGAGTAAAGATTTTTGTATATCCTTGTGAAAAAGGTTCATTCAGCGTCGACATTATATGTTCAGTGTGTCTTTTACATATTTCGGGATGCGGAGTAAAAACTGCGTGCAGATGTTTAGCGAAGGCATTTGTTTTTTCTACATCTGTTCTGGCCCAGTTATAGTTTAACTTTATATTAAACTGTTCTTTTCCATGTTTTAGTAACCTTTTTGTGTTGTGCCATAAGGATTTCGGATCCGTATTCATTCATGTCAAGGACTTTTGAAGAGTTTCATTTTTATATTTGTTGATTTGAATTTTCAATATACTTTGTAATTTATTATAATGTTTTTTCATTGATGGATAGCGATTTTGTTACCATTTCTTCTGGCTGCACGGTTTTTTTTTATAAGTTGCCTTATTTCAATTGGTATAAATCTGTCTCGCTGTAATTTGTATGAGCCTTAATGGGTGGAGTTGTTGCAAGCGAGTGTGATTAACTGGGTGAAATTTTTAACGGCTACATCTATATCATCTTTGTTTTTTATTTTAGTTTTAAGATTTGTATTTTTTTCCATTATGTTTGAAAAGAGATTCCAATTAGTAGTTTTATTTACAAGTCCCTCTTGAATATGTATACTCCTTGGGTGTACATCTAAGATAGGAACATGATCGAAAGAAAGATCGATGATCGTTTTACACTCACGATTGTAGTTGTGTAGGCCACGAGTTATAAAAAAGTCAAGGATATCTGGAGGTCTTTTATTATGTGCAGGCCAGTATGTGGGTGTCATTGATGAGAGAATAACGAGGGAGTTGTTCTGTATGCATCGGTTTAATCTTCTTCCAGGTTGGTTTGTTAGACGTGAACCCCAAATACTGTTTTTGCATTATAATCGCCGCCGCATATAAATTTACTTCCTAACTTTTTGAAAATGGTGTTAAATTCTACATCAGGTATTTGAAATCCCGGATGACAGTAAATGGCTGCTACAGTGAGTTCATTTTCAAATGTTTCTATATTTGCTGCAATGATTTGATAAGCATCTGTGCTGTATGAAAAATTTTTGTATTGTTTGAAACAACTCTTTACCATTAACATGGAACCTCCATGAGCTGAACCATCTGGATGATGAGCGGAGTATACAACGAATCCGTTTAATTTAAAGCTGTTGCAATTTGTTAGGTGTGTTTCAGAGATCAGTACAACATCAATGACATTTTGTTGAAGAAAAATCTCTAGTTCATTTTTTTTTAACAATACCATTAGCATTCCATAACATGGTCACTAGTGATTGTTGAGTTATATTCCTCGTCATTAAGGTAGTAATTTTTCAATGACCTCTGTTAGTAAGGATATCAACGGAGTTATCACACTTTTAAAATCATTTAAGAATGAGGATAACATTGATGATAAATCAGAACTATTATTATTACTACTACACTTATTTGTCATAGTAGCGATATCATTATTACTGTTATTACTATTATCGCTGTTGTTCCAATGTACTTCCTTGAATGGTGAGTTCTCATCATTATTTGCGCTTGTACCAGCTTTGGTAACGCTTGCATATGATCTGTTGTTTGCTATTATCTTAGGGCTACTGTAGTTTGCATTGGAATTGCTGTAGTTTGCACGTATATTATTATAAAATGTAGTCCGTTGCTTATAAACATCAACAACTGGAAATAATGGAACAGTTCTCCCCCGACCTTGAAAATATCGGAAAAATGTTAACCGAAATCAAACCTCTTCTCTCTAATAATCCTTTGAAAACCGGAATAAACACGCTGATTAAAAAATAAACCAAAAAAACGAAGCTATTAACGATTAGTCACTGTAAAATAAACAAAAAATTAACGATGAATAAAATAATATCCTGGAACTTAAACAGTCTTAAAAACAAACTCCCAGAACTCGAAATATTAATCACACAAAATAATCCAATATCAATTTGTCTGCAGGAAACAAAATTAAAACCTACGGACTCAGTAAACTTAAAACAATATAAAATATACAGAACAGATTACACAGGAGGGTCTGTAGCTTGCCGAGGGGTTCTTTTAGCAATATCAAATCAGTTCTTCTCCAAACAAGTAAAACTAAATACCAATATTGAAAATATTACAGCTTCAGTCCACATCTCCGGCCTTACGATAACTCTATGTTCCATATACATGCACAAAAACGATGAAATAACCCTACATAATTTAATCAAATTTTTCCTTCAACTACCAAAACCTTTTATAGTGACTGGCGATTTTAATGCGCATAATAGTATGTGGGGATCAAAATATACCGACTTCAGGGGCAAATTAATCGAAGACGTCATAAACCGAACAAATATATGCTTATTAAATACAGGCAGCCCGACCCACTTCAACAATAATGGCAGTGAATCAGCAATTGATCTAAGTATCTGTAGTCCAAGCATTCTCCACTATATGCACTGGAGAACAGACCTAAGTCTGTTTGCCAGTGATCATTTTCCACAACATATAGTGCTCAACTTGCCTTCCAATTCGGGCAGTGAAAGCTGTATATCTGAAAACTGGAATATATCAAAAGCTGACTGGATTTTATACACCGATATAGTTAACATTGAACAAAACAAAATCTCTCACAACGTTGATAAGTCATGTAAATACATTTTACAACAAATAAGGGAAGCTGCCGCCAGATCTATTCCAAAATTCAAAATCCACGCTAAAGGAAAACAGCACGCTGCATGGTGGTCTGAAGACTGCCGATCATTAATTAAAGAAAAGAATAAAACCCTATCAAAATTCAGACGTCAAACAACAATCGAAAACTTGATCAAATTTAAAAAAACCAGATCACTAGCCCGGATAAGAATACGTAAATCAAAAAGCAATCACTGGCAAGACTTTTCAAAATAATTTAATAGAAAATAAAACTACAACTGTTGTCAGCTTTGATTTAGAAAAGGCTTTCGATAAACTCTGGAAACAAAGAATTCTTCTCACTCTTTATCAGTGGGGATTTAGAGGAAATTTACCGATTTTCATTTGCAACTTTTTACACCGCCGAAAATTTCAAGTAAAGATGAATTCTATTTTATCCGATACAAAAATTCAAGAAAATGGTACCCCTCAAGGATCTGTAATTAGCCCTACGTTATTTATTATAGCCATGACTAATATTAAACAACATATATCAACTCCAGTAAAGTACTGTATATATGCTGACGACTTATCAATATACTACTCAAATCGGGACTCTAAATTTGTGGAACCTTTATTGCAGAATACAATAAACGACTTAAATAACTGGGCTAAATCTCAAGGATTTACTTTCTCCTCATCAAAAACCAACCATATAACTTTCAGCAAAAAACGAAATGTAATTACACCAAACTTACACATGGATACAATACAAATAGAAAATACAGATTCACTTCAGATACTAGGACTAATATTGGACTCGAAACTAAGCTGGAAAGAACACATAAACAAACTAAAAATAAAATGCTTGCAAAAAATAAATATGCTCAGAATGTTAAATAATTCATCGTGGGGATCTGACCGAAAAACATTAATACAGTTATACAAATCCTACATTCTAAGCAAATTGGACTACGCTAGTATAATATATGGTAGCGCAGCCTATTCTACACTAAAAAAAACTCTATTCAAAATCTAGCTATTAGAATTGCCTTGAGAGCCTTTCACACTACCTCAAACACAGCTTTACACGTGGAAGCAAACATATTACCACTCCGATACAGAAGACAAATATTAGCACTAAAATATTACACACAATCAATTTGCACACCATCCAATCCAACATCCCAGTCCTTACAAACGAATAAATCTCATCATACTTTCTTAAACAAGCCAAATGCTTCCAAACCCCTATCAGAACGCGTTAACAATACATTAGCAAAACTTCAATATCGATTACCGCAAATTAAAACAAACCAAGCTCCAAAAATACCACCTTAGCTTACAATAGCAATAAACACAGAACTGGAAAAATATAAGAAAAATTTAACACCTACAAATATACTCAAATCAAAATTTTACAACATTTTGGAAAAACAGTACGGCGATTATACACAAATATACACTGACGCATCAAAGTCCACAAACCAAACCTCATCGGCCTATCTTACACCCAACCAATCCCAAGTATACTATCTACCAGAATCAGCCTCAGTTTTTACTGCAGAACTTCTTGCAATTTATAAAGCTTTAAAATACATATATCTAAACAAGCACAACCGAATAAATATGTAATCTGCACAGATTCTTACAGCGCTCTTAAACATATTCAAAAATATATTAAAAATACAGATACTTTCAACCTAAAACACATTATTAACAACCTCATCTCAAATAACAATGAACTTGTTCTTTTATGGACACCAGCCCATTCGGGAATAGCTGGGAATGAAAACATTGATAGAATAGTCAAAACAACTCCTACGAATATAAAAACAATAAAATCAACTTACATTACTGATTTACATACAGTCCTTATATAAAAAATTAAAATGTCATTTCAAAAATTCTGTGAGACCCAATGTACACATACACACCTATATCAGATTAAGCCGAAATTAGGAAACTGGAAAACAACAGACCGGAAAGAAAGAAAAACAGAAAAAGCGCTAGCTCGACTACGTACAAGACACACGTTACTCACCTCACAACACCTACTCAATAGGACCCCTCCACCCATTTATGAATGCAATTCGCAATTAAATATAAACCACATACTATTAGAATGTACAAAATACAGAAACCAACGTATAAAATTCAACCTAAATCGTGACACAATAAAAACAATACTCGAAGATAACCGGATAAAATTAAAAATCTTTTACAGTACCTTACAGAGACTAACCTAATAAACAGCTTATAATCAACTCTAAGACGCAAATGATCCCGGCAATCGAGCGTCTATAAATAAAATAAAAAAAAAAAAAAAAAAAAGGGCATCCCCTATAGCTTGCTGGATGATTTCCATCACATAGTGCACAGACTGCAGCTTCAGCAGTAGCTTTAGAGCACATTTTCGTTTCATGCTTACCAGCACATTTAACACACCGAGAAGGTAAGTTACAATAATTGGCAGTATGGCCAAAAAGTTGACAGCGCTTACATTGTTTTAATCGTGAGTCTCTCTTTGGCTCTTCTACCGTAACTACTGTTGTTTAAAAGTCTTGTAATTTTAAATATTTCATCATTCTTAATCGAAGGTTTCAAATCAATAAAGAACATCGGTAATTTAGTGTTATTTTTTAATATGTTAGTAATACGAACTGCATTAAAACCTTTTGCTTCCAATTCTGCTGATAATTCAGCGATATCAGTGGAACGGTGAAGGTTTTTTAATACTATCCTGAAAGCTTTGTCCTCTTCTAGTGAGTACGTATAGTATAAATAGTTATTATCTTTCAAAGCCTTTATAAGGGCACGATAACTATGTGGATTTAACGGTTTAATAGTCACTCCTGACAACGTTGATTTCAAGGAAAAATCTATGTTTGGTATACGCAACAGAAACTGTCTAAAGTTATTATAATTAATAATATTTTTTACCATTATTGGTTGAGGCAGCTTAACTTTTATGTTGGGATTTACAACATTAGTCGAAAAATTTAAGTTTTTAGTGTTTTTAGTGTTGGAGCCAATTGTTATCATTTCGGCATCTTCATTATTATTATTGATATTACTACTACTACCATCGTTATTATCATTGATATTATCATCGTCATTTACGTCTGCTAAAAATTGAAAAATATTTCGTTTTTTATAGATTGGTCTTAAATTAATGGAAAAAACAGATTTTGTGATCTTAGATACGGTTTTTTGGCTTTTGCCAGATTTCCTCACTTTCGCTATTAGTGGAGTTAGAAAGTTGTCTTTTAATTGAATAAATACCGGTAGGGGCAGATTTTTGAATATGAATGGGACTCACTGATCGGTCCGGCCTTACTTTGACACCAGTAGTCTTTTTTTCATTTTCATCTAGTAAATTGCGGTAGCTGTTAGAATCGTATCTATGTAAGGCAGATTTATCATTGCCGGTGGAAGTGTTAGCAGTACTCTTGACAAAGTGTACATCGGCAGAGAGATGTGACTCAACGAACGAACGCTACCCGAGATAAGGAATTTTAACTGAACTTATAACACGAACGCGAACGCAAATTGTTAACCGATAAACGATTTACGAGAATTCTCACAAGTAATTTACATTTAAAAAAGGTAAAAATCAACAAACCAAATGAAAGATGGAATACTAATAAATTAAGAACTGATAAAATAACTCAGAAAATACTTGCAGACGAAACAAATAAAGTAATAAATACTAAAAGTATAAATAAGAAAATCATTAACGAACAATAGGAATATATGAAAGGACCGATAAAGAAGGCAGGCCGGAAAAGCATCTAGGTAAAGAAGAAAAAAGAGTGTGTAAACCATGGATGAAGAAATACTTAGATTAATGGAAATTAGGTGAAAATATAAAATTGAAAATAATCGAATTAAATATAACAAAATATGAAACTCGAGACAAATAAGGAAACAAAAAAACAAAAACAAAAGAACGATGAATTGAACAAGAAGAATGCGAGGAAATATGCATAAATTTTAAGAACGAAAATACACAGACTAGTATCGATAACATAAGAAGACAATTTCCGAACAGAAGGAAGAATTTAAGTGTAACATCAAAAAATCATAAGGCCAAAGTATTAATTAATGGCGAAGAAATACAAGAACAATGCAAATAATATATCGAAAAACTTTATGATCATGAAGCACTTAATAACTCTGTAATAGAAGATCACGTACGATAATATAAGGCTTATGATACCAAAAAAATTTGAGAAGTCTTATTTTTATATATATATATATTTTTTTTTTGGGGGGGCCAAGTTTTCACCCTTTGGACAGTTGAAGTGGATTGTTCAGACTATAAACTTATATTACTAGCCTTAATAAAATTATATAATGTACGCGCATCTAAGGAGATAGGATCCATAATAAGTTCTTCAAGTTTTACTGGAAGCGTATTCCTTGTCGATAAAAGTTCAGAAATAAATTTCTATTTTCGTATTTTTGGCAGGATCTGATGTTCGATGCTATCTTCGATATTACATATCTCACGAACTCCCATTCTGATGATTCCCAATTTGGCAAGATGACTATACCGTTATGACCACTTCTTAGTCTAAGAAACACAGAGATAAAATCTTTATCGAGGAGATCCCCATGCTTAAACCAGGGCTCTTTTTGAATAGCGGCATATTTCTTACCTTTTAACAAGTTTTGAAATTCGAAATATGATTAAAAAGAACGATACATTTCCTTTAGCTTCGGTATTAACTCTGTCCCCAGTGTAGTTTAATTTCTCAACAGCCGGAATTAGATCCGATCGAATAATCGCATCCGCTATCTCATTTCCACGCACGCCACAGTTGGCGGGGACTCACTTAAACTTAACCTTAGTTACACGCTTGTGATGTTGCCAAACCCACTGTCGTATTGATATCTGTATATACTCATTGAAAATTCCGGGAGTCTAGATAGTTGTAAAAGAACACTCATGTAGTCAGTGAGTATTAGGATTTTTCTTCTTCTTATATAATCTAATAAAAGAAACAGCCTCGTATATATATATTTCCATAAAAAATGATCAGCTTGCATATGGTATGCGGAACAACTTAAAGATGTTTCTACTGTGGTAAAAAAAACCCGGCTGTATATCTCTTTTTAGGATTAGAGTCATCGGAATTTCATAAGCGTTGTATTCCCAATATTAACTGGACAATGGAACAATTGTTAAGTATGTTTGTGAGACCCTTCGATGTATTGAATCTAAACTTTAGTATTTGGAAGAAAGTCTTATAACTTATCTGGTGTAAATTTGAGAAATCATTGGATGAATTGTTGAAAAATGTGTGGAATAGATAACATACTAGGGGAACTTCTCCAAAAAGTAGAAGATAGAGCAAAATAGGCGATAACCTGATGAATAAAATATATGTTGCCGGAATTATTCCGAAATATTTTCAGAGTGCCGATATAATTGCAATCGCCAAGAAAATAAATGCTCGAACTCGCGAGGAACAACGCTAAGTATATGATTTTTTAAATTTTAACGAAAATTATAAAGAAGGTAGAATAAAATTTGACACGCGAGCAATTTTTATAAAAAAAGAAAGGGTACGAGGTAGGCTACATTATTTAGAGATGAATAAAAAACCGTTCATCGCTTACGTTGACATTGAAAAAACCTTTAAAGTTAATTGGAATAAAATGTTCAGAATGTTGAAAGATATACACGTAGATTACACAGAAACCGAATGATACTTTTCCAACTAAATAAAAATCAAGAGGCAATAATAAACAGAAAAACCAGAGCTAAGGTTAAAAAAAAAAGGGGATAAGGCAAATGCTGTTTGTCACCGCTGATTTTTAATATATACACGGAGGAAGCGATTAGAGTATTTGCAGAAAAGAAAAATACGGATACTAAAATCGATGGAGTTCAGTATAGCACCCTATGTGGTATACCGATGATATTGCTTTGATAGCAGAAGAATAGGAAAAATTGCAACAACATCTTAATTACTCGAATGCGCTATTAATAGAAAAATGTAGAACGAAAATAAATGCCGGTAAAAAAAAGCAACGATATGTACAAATGACATTGAAAAATTTATAGACACAGGCTTGAATAGAAAAAGAATATGTCAAGTAAAAGAATTTCCTGATCTTGACAGTTTAATAACGTCCGACGGAAGAATAGAAAACGAAATAAGAAAAAGACTAAAAATGCTTTTAATAAAAAAAAAAAAAAAGGAACGCTTGTTACATCCATTACACATAAGGAACCTGTTCGTTAAAACTTTTGTAGGGAGTACGACTGTGAAACGTGAAAAGATGAAAGATGAAAACTTCAATCTGTCGAAGTTTGGTACTATCGAAGGATGTTGAGAATATCATCCACGGATAAAATAATCACAAATAAGGAAGTATTATAGAAGAACAACCGAAGATAATTGAAAAGAGAAGAAACAGTATTATGATCGATCATCAAGTTAGACATATGGCTAAAAAACTTAATGGAAGGAAAAGCAAATGGAAAATTAGGAAGATGAATAACTCGATTTATTGACGTCATCATAATAAAAGAACAGAATTATGCGAAGATAAAATAAGCTGCTCTCGGCAGGAAATTATTTGCTTAGCTGCAGATTGCTCACCAACCTAGCGGTTAAGGAGAAATGATGTTGATACGGTTCTCGAACCTGTCTTGTGGAATATTTTATATTCTAATATCCGCTCCAAGTTAAATAATATTTATTCACACCTACGTTTATACAGCTATTACGATGATTTACGCTTAGTTTATAATGCATATTTATGTAGTACTTCGACTTCGTCATCTCGTATCGCTAATTGCAATGAGATTATTAATAAGTTTAAAACAATAGTAAATTATTTAAACTGTCAACTCGAGATTACCAAATCACAAATGATACTAAATTTTAAACGATTATATTAAGAATTCAATCATCGTACGGTCATTTCTACTGACCATATTAAATACTTCGGTTTCATTAGTGATAAGACGTTAAAATGCAATAAACATATAGAATACATAAATAATAAAGTCGACAAGTATTATTATATCTTTAAACCTCTCGGCAGTCGATAAGCCCAAGGTAATACTCTATAAAGGGTTAGTGCAATCATTATACTCCTACCGCGCTGATGTCTATTATAGTCGACTGACTAGACAGCAAATACGTAACTTAAATTCTAATTGTCGGAAATTTCTAATCGATATAACCTCTTCATAAATGTAACTGCGTATTGCGATCCAGATCAGAGCACGGATCTTATTGATCTTCGAATTAAAAAAATGATCTTTAATCTTTTATGTTAAAAGAAAAAAGTAAATAATATCGGTAAAGATGTTCTAAAAAAAAAAATAATTTACAGACTCACAATGAGTTTAACATACGATACGTTAACAATGGATAAATTAAGAAATAAGTTCTTTCCTAATGTAATAGAACACGTTTTAAAAATAAAAATATTACCGTAAACTATCACATGACTCAGATAGTTACTGACCACGGTTCTATTGGCTACTATCTAAATAAATTAAAAATTATTAATGAAAGTAAATGTTGCAATTGCGAATGAAATTGAAAGCGTTCAACATATAATATATATATATATAAAAGTATTATTAAAAATAAAAATATTACCGTAAACTACCACACGACTCAGATATTTACTGACCACGGTTCTATTGGCTACTATCTAAATAAATTAAAAATTATTAATGAAAGTAAATGTTGCAATTGCGAATGAAATTGAAAGCGTTCAACATATTATATATATATATATATATAAAATATATAAGTATAAGCACCTGCGACAGTTGTATAAAATTGAGCGTGCGCTCGAATTAAATGAAATTATATTATGACAGCAGTTTCTTGTATTCATTTCTGAATTATTCTAAATTGAACATGTATACACGTAATCGATACTATATTCTAGCATAAAAGTACAATCAGTAAGTTTATGAAGTATAATCAAATTTCATCTGGTATTAATTATATAAAACCTAGGGAGGTTCATGCTAGTATAAAACTGTTAAAAAATAAAACTTCAGTAGGTAACGACAATATTTCCTCTATATTAATTAAAAGATTTCCTGTGAAAGCTATTGTTAAGATTACTAATATTATAAATGCTATGATTAAATATGGATACTATCCACGTACTTGGAAAATTGGTAAAATTATAGCGCTTCCAAAACCTGGGAAAGATTCTTCTAACATCAATAATATACGACCTATTACTTTACTCAGTAATCTAAATAAATTGTGCGAAAAAATAATTTTAAAGAGGCTAAATGAGTACGCTATTTGCCACGATA
This sequence comes from Coronaproctus castanopsis, assembly GCA_032883995.1. NCBI lineage: Eukaryota > Metazoa > Arthropoda > Insecta > Hemiptera > Monophlebidae > Coronaproctus > Coronaproctus castanopsis. The sequence continues at coordinate 79,636,104 of CM065054.1, read as the reverse complement.
TTATTCCTAAAGTACAATTTGGATTCAGGCCAGCTCATTCTACTACTCATCAAATCGCGAGAATCGCAGAACACATTACAGATAATTTCAACCGTAATAAGCACACTGGATTGGTTATGTTTGACATCGCTAAAGCATTCGATACTACTTGGCACAATGGCATTATATACAAAATGATTGTCTGTAATTTTCCATTGTATTTGGTTAAACTTGTACAAAGCTACCTAAGTAACAGGATATTTTATGTTGAAATTAATGAAGTGCGTTCTTCCAGCAAGACTTGTCTAGCTGGTGTACCTCAGGATAGTGTCTTAGGACCGTTTCTATTTTCGCTTTATTTTTACGATTTTCCCAAATTAAACAACATCGAAGTTGCCCTTTATGCTGATGATACAGCTTTATTCTGTAGTTCCTTTATACCACGCGCAATTAGTAATAGATTACAACAAGGATATCTTCACGAGTTTTGAAATATTTCACTAAATGGAAAATTGTCATCAATCCTTTAAAAACAGAATCGATACTTTTTACTCGCAGACGACCTTTGTTACCCGAGAAAATTAATATTAATGGCGATCTTATCGAGTGGTCTGACCATGTTCGTTACTTAGGCGTAATTTTCGATAAAAAATTGACATTTACTAAACACATTAATGCTGCTATTACAAAAGCGAATAAAACTATATGTTCCATTTATCCGCTTTTTAAAGGTAAATCTCACCTGAATATTGATAATAAATTAATTTTATATAAAACTATTATCCGTCCAACAATGACTTATTCTTGTCCGGTTTGGTGCTCTGTATCTAATTCTAATTTTAAGAAATTGCAACTTGTACAAAATCAATGTTTAAGATGCGTTTTAAATGCATCTCGTTATACGAGAATATCAGATATGCACCACATGTTAAATATTCCATATATCAAAGAATATACAGTGAAATTCGACTATAACGATTCCGCATATAGCGATATTCCGGATATAACGTTGTAAAACAGGTGGCTAGTTTGGTTTGCTATGTAAAAGTGAATAAATAAATCCGGTTGTAGCGATGTTGGATATAACGGTATTGTGTCTATAACGATATAAACTAGCGTTTTTATTCCTTTTGTAACGATTTAACACAACAAAGAATTCGTGGAATTCCTAGTTATATTTTTAAACGTAAATAAGTCTTGTTTCTTTCCCGTCGTTACTCGTTGAATATGACTCATTGTTTTTTTCACGGAATGTTATCCTACTGTTCTCCTCAATTTTCTTCGAACACTCTTCGTCCAATTTACTGTGTAATATTCTTTCAAAATGCCGGTTTTAATTCAGTCTTCATTTTTTCTTTGTGCGGTATGGCGTCGAATAAACGTCGCGCGTTTTCAATTGAAGAAAAAGTCAAGATTATTCAAAGGATAGAGAAAGGAGAAACTATTAACAGTTTAGTTTCCGAGCTCAACATTTCACAATCAACAGTCTCAACAATTTGGAAATCAAAGGAAAAAATAAAAGAAATTTTTGAAAAAGACGTCAAATCGAAGAAAAAGCTTCGGAACAGCCAACACGAAGAGATTGAAGCAGCTCTTTTGGAGTGGTTTAAGATCCAACGAAGAAAAAACATTCCGATTAATGGGCCTATTTTACAAGCAAAAGGAAATGAGTTCGCTAGAATCATGGGTAAAGAAGATTTTCATTGCTCCATGTCTTGGATTACGCGGTTCAGAGCAAGACACAACATTGTGTTTGGTGTGTTTGGTAAGATCAGCGGAGAATCTTCTAGTGTACCAGCCGGAGCGTCTGAAAACTGGCTACAGAACATCTGGCCTACAACTCGGGAGAATTTCGCTGAGGAAGACATTTACAATGCCGACGAGACCGGATTGTTTTACCGATTGACGCCGGACAAGACCTTTCGATTTAAAGGAGAATCGTGCCATGGTGGCAAGCACTCAAAAGAGAGAGTTACAGTCCTAGTCGCAAGCAACATGACGGGAACTGATAAGAAGAAATTATTAATCATCGGAAAATCGAAATCTCCTCGTTGCTTCAAAAATGTTCGAAAACTTCCGGTTGATTATACTCACAATAAAAAAGCGTGGATGACGAGCGAAATTTTTTCCGGCTGGCTTCGCAAATGGGACGAAGAGCTAAAAAAGAAGAAACGAAAAATTCTTCTCAGTGTTGATAATTGTCCTTCTCACCCGGCAGTCCCAAACCTGAAAAACATCGAACTTCATTTTTTACCAGCCAATACGACATCTGTGCTTCAACCCATGGACCAAGGCATAATCAAAAACCTCAAAGTAAAGTTTCGTCAACGTTTGGTATTAAAAATGTTGGACCAGCCAGAAAACTTTAAGGTGTCTGTACTTGATGCAATCCTAATGATTTCCGATTCCTGGGATGACGTCAATCAAAAAACCATTCAAAATTGTTTTAGACATGGTTTTGGAAAAGACGAAACGAGAATCGACCATGAAGACGACTCGAGGAATTTTAATGAATGGGCTCAAAAGCTGGATTTCAATTTTCACGGCGATGCAGAATCATACGCAGAAGTCGATGACAACGTCATTACATCAGAGGAACCGACCGAAGAATCAATCGTGGATTCTTTAAATAAGAATAAAGGGGAAGATGATGAAGATATCGATGAGACTGAAGATTTTCTTTTCCGTACACCGACTCTATCACAAGTCTACAGCGCTCTTGGTGTCATTAGGACATTCGTCGCCCTAAATGATGACGTAAATAAACCTCAAACTACAGCATCTTTAAAAGAACTTGACGAGTATGTAAGAGCAAACTAAAATTACAGATTTTTTTATCAAAAATTAAAGAATGTACAGAATATAAAATTACATAGCAACTAATGCCGATTATTAGTTATTAGGTACGTTATGTGATTTTTTTATATGTGTGTACATATATTCATAATAATATGTATAAGGCATGTTTTTAACCGTTAAAAATTGAATTAGGTATGTACCTATGTACATGCATATTAAAACAATAAATATGTATAATATAAAACTGTTTTTTTTCCGTCGCCCCCTCTCATTCCGGATATAACGATTTCCGGATATAACGATCAATTTTGTCTGGTCCCTTCAATATCGTTATAACCGGATTTCACATATTTAAATTAGCAAACAAATTTTTTCAAAACTGCAGTGTACATAGCAATGAACTAATAACGAATATTAGCAACTATGATTCCAGGCAACTTATGTTCATGTATACCAGGTACAAACATCGTCGTATTAAACATAATTTGTTGTAAATTAGTATATTTGTAATATGTTCAATCGTTATTATTCGTAATTATATAGTTAAGTTATTTTAACACTTATTTATACCTCTGTACGCTTTATCTTACATGCGCTTCGAAAAGAGTTTATTTTGTTTTGTATTTTTCTTTTTTCTCTCCTCCGCTGTGTATATATATGTGTATATATAATTTTTATTTATTTATTTATTTTTTATTTTTTTTTTTTAATTTTAATTTTATTTTTGTTTTGTTTTAACTTTTATGTGTGTTGTTACAATTTTTACCTTTGTATCGTTTTAAGTTATATGTGTATATGTGTATGCATGTACGTATATATTTGTATGTATATTCATGTATATATATATATATATATATATATATATATATATATATATATATATATATGTAATTTTTTTTTTTATTTGTTTGTGGGTTTTATAAATTTTCCCCCGCTTATCATACTTACGTTTAAACTATAGTGTTGTTATTTTAATTTTAATACTGCGGTCGAGGTGAGGCTCATGCCGGAACTCTACTATGTAAATATTTGTGTGTACACGTTGTAATTTGATAAAATACATTTTTCTTCTTTCTTTCTTTCTAGCATTAGTGTAACTCATTTTTGTTTTACTTTATGATGTAATTTATTTATATAGCTTTAATTTAATATATGTATATATACTGAAATTTTAGAAATATATTACTCTCGATTATTATATATATATATGTATGTATTTATATATATACTTTTTTTTGATATGTGTATACACGTGTGTGTGTGTGTGTGTGCGCGCGCGTGGTGTATGCGGATGGATATGTATTAAATTGTTCAGTTTGCGAATTAAAATGATTGAAGAGTATCATTAAATAAACTTAATAGGTACTGTTTGTTTTTAAAATGATTTCATTTATTTAAAACAAATTACGTAATTCGCCTATCTTATTCATATTAATGATTTACTATTGTGTGTGTGTGTGTTTACGCGTTCATATTTATATTAATATATATGCTACGCTAATTTATTATTGCAGCAATATATCAGCGCAGGAAGGAAAGATCAATTGAATTATTTTTTACTCGATACTTCCTCGATGAACGTGCTCCCTTTTAATCTTATTATAATTGTTATTATTATGTAGTCATATTTGTACGGATGTGAAACGTTACGTTTATTACTTATAGGAATATAATTTCACAACTCCATTTAATTTTATTCGACTATTGTCGTTGCTATTATTGCTACCATTCGCTGCTACAATTGTGTATTATCATTACTACTATGAAATCCACATCCTTATATATATTTACAGAACATTCCGGAGCAATAAATCGTTCCGGACGTCATTCCGAACATTATCAACGGAAATAACGCGGTTGGTATAAATTTTTCGAATAGTTTAAAACAAAACACCCTGGAATGACGTATTAGCTGGAAAATTTAAAAATAATAAAAGTATACAAATAATAATAATAATAATAATACCCTTAGGCGTGACTACCTACTATCAGAAAAATTCGGCTTCAACGGGTAACATATGTAATGCCTAGCAACTACAACTCCTGAAACAAATTCATTCAGGTGTCTCGAAAATCCGCCATAATTTTTTCTTTCACCGATGATTTCATTATCCTAGCCACAGTCGCATTTTCCCATCTCGCACGTACTTATATAGAACTAAATATAAGTAACCGTGGCTTTGAATATGTGTAACCAACGTTACAAATATTTAAAAATAAATCTTTAGGAACTTATAAATATACAAATAAATATATATATATATATATATTATTTTTTAAACAATTATTTTCAAACGTTCAGAGTGTAAATTAGGAGAATTAGTTTGGAAAGGATTGTGTTTTTTGTTTTTTTTATCCAACGGAATAATATACATATATATATATATATATATATATATATATATATATATATATATATATATATATATCTATATATATATATATATATGTATATCTTCTTTCTCTCCTCAACCTTACGCGGTTGGTGGGTTAGTAACATATAGCACATTCGATTCTTCTACGGGAGCATGCTCGTGCTTTTATAACGACATAACTTTCGCCATTTTTTATTTATATCCAATTCGTGGTCTGCCTTTACTCCGTCTTCCGATCATCATTCCTTCAATTAGTATTGTCATCCATTCCGAATGTCTGATGAAATGTCCGACCATTTCGTCTCTTTTTTATCGTATTTTTCCATTTCTTGGCGTTCATTTATCAGTTGTAAAACTTCGTTATTAGATATTTTACTCGTCCAAAGTATTCTTAACAGTCGACGTCAGTACCACATTTCGAACGCTCCGAGCTTATCGTTTTCTCTTTTTAAAACCGTCCACGTCACCGATCCATGCAATACCATCTCCAGATTATACCATACAATGTCGCCATAGCAATACCGATGCAGTGTCCGACTTTCAACTGTCAATTGAATAGTCGGTGGTTCGAAACGAACCGGCATAAAAGTTTACAAAAAATTACTCATCATTACATAACTTTTAACGATTACGGAGAAGGCAGTGGTACCTCATTCCGTACATCATATATATAATTAGCGGCTTGAATGCTAGCCCATTTTGTACGTAAAAATATACGTACAATGATTAGTCATGATGTTTCGGCAACGAACAATAGAACGTTGATGACGACTAATATATATATATATATATATATATATATATATATATATATATATATATATATATATATATATGTATGTGTAATCATCGCCGTAACATAGAACTCAACGTTTCGATTCCATGCGTTGCAATTATAAAGTTTAATCATCAAGCTGCCTGGTATATTTTTATTTTGCGAAAAATATTACCACAACTTACTAAACAGCGCACGAAGGAGTTTTACTTATTATCACGCTGAAAGGATGAAAATCGGATCAGACAGCAGCAAAATTTCGCATAGAGACGATATCAGGTGGTGTTCATGTGCTAATTCTCCGATTCTAAAAGTTGTTTGCTGGCATTACAGCACTCACAGCTCAACTCTCGTTTACCATCGATTATTTACAAAATTTCTAATTACATATACCGATTAAACTTTCTCGGTCTAATAAATTTTTTTGGATCCCCCGGGCTCAATCCATGGCAATAATCTAGCTGATCATTTAGTCACTTCTTCGATTACATTAGAGACTTTTTTGTTTTTGTTTTATACTCCTCCTATAGATCTCCTAGCGTACATTAAATATGCGCATAAGGAATACTGGGGGAAAATCTGTGGTCCGATCCATTTACTGCGAAGCATTATAAATCCATTCAATCCGACATACCTTCTAATCCACGGTTCTACAATATTAAAGTTATCAAATTGCGGGGTTTTATTACTACCATCTGTCGACTGAGACTCGGCTGTAGTCGCCTTCCTGCTTCGTTACACAAGTTGAAACTTATTAGTTCTCCTAATTGCTCTCATCCTATGGATACCTAATTAGTGGCCGATGCGGACCATGTTATCCTCGGGTGTTCCCATCGTAGTAATTTTCGCGTCGCATTTTATCAAGCTCTTCACAGCCTTACCGTTTCTTATAAATATTGCATTTCTCTTAGCTCTTCAAAATGCTGAAGTATATTGCCCTATATTCCTATATTTTAGATTCCGGTATTATTATTTAATTTTACACATCCCTACATTACTTCTTACTCTGCCTAATTTATAAGTAGCCCTTTCTTATTCATTCTATAATATACAGACACGAATAAACTGTATGGAAGCAAAAACAAAAAAAAATCTAAAAGCAGAAGATACGAAGCAGAAAAACTGTGACTGATGACGTTGTAAAAATTGTAGTTATCAACTTGATCCTAATAACGCGGAACAGGAATCGTTGGAAATGTCTAGAACTTGCATACTTCCAGCGGTGGATTGATATGATATGAGTATGTATCGTGTTTTTGAGTGTATAAAAATCACCCACGGTTTTTTCCCTATTTTTGTTGTTGTTGTAAAGTCAATAAGATCTTGAAAATGGTTTATACGCATAATAGAGGAATTTAAATGAAATATTGCAATGATCAGAGTATCTTCGGCAGATTAGTACGGTATAATGAACCTTTAACCCTACACGAACGATCTGGCATGTAGTAGTGACTGTTCAATAGTTACAAGTAAATTTGTGTATGCCCACGATAAATTCTGTTAATAATTGTATCAAGCTCCGACGAGCAGATTACCAATTCTTACTGACCAATAAGGCTATTCTTAAAACTTTTGAGAAGTTTTCTCGAGCTTGACGATACATAGATTTTCGCGTTGAAAACTATACGTATTTATCTCGACTAATCAAAAATTTATATTTTTCAGTCTGAAATTTAGCATAGTTAAAAATTATTATTATTTTTTTTATTGCTATCGTTAACTTAATGCTATTTGGTAAGTTTTGTAATTGATACGCATACTATATCACGAGTAGCATTCCATCCAGTGATGGACGCTATAACTGTATATATTAATACGCTTAATATTAAGTCCAGAAGTTTCGTTCTATCCAGTCGACGATATTCAAGCGACTTATCCATTAGGTAGGGAGATCGCCATGTGATTTTTTTTCCAGACGGTTGTCCTCTTTTATGGACTTCACCTTAAGATCTTCACGAAGTGTAACATTAGTTACATACCACGGAGCATTAGGAATATTTCGGAGGATTTTGTTCTGCATTTAGAATAGCAATATTGTTTTTTTTTTTTCGCGCAACCCCATAATTGACTATAGCCAAATTGGCTTCAAGACCTGGTTGTATAATAACAGCTTGTTTTCGATCGATAATTCCGATCTTTTTCCTAACAGCCGAAACATTTGTTTCCATTTCATATTGAGTTCATTACGTTTTTTAATTATACGTTTACTCAATATTAGCCGTTGATCCCAAGTTTATCACGAGATATTTTACTTCTTCTTTTTGAGGGATTATGGTCCCATTTATGGTTACGGGTCTTGTTGAAGGAGTTCTTCTGTTGGGAAATATTACCCGAGTTGATTTATCCCCATTAATGTTAATTTTCTACGTTTTAAACCGTGTTGCTAGTTCTTCAACTGCTGATTGCAGATTTGTACATGCGTCTACAGACATAGGATAGCTGTATCGTCAGCAAACGTTGCCGCTTCAAAATTTACAGGAGTGGGAATATCTGTGCCGAATAAATTATATATAATAACGGCCCCCGGTACGCTCACTTGAGGTGCATCTGATCTTACTGGATAAATTTGAGATTCTTCTTCATCATATTTAACGCAAAAGTATCTTTCTTCCAGCTAAGATTGTAATCGATAATTGATATAGGAAATAATGTTTGATTTTCTGTACTAGTCCTTTATGCCATGTCAAAAGCTTGGCGTATATATCTAGAAATATCGCATCACAAACTTTTCTTTCCTCCGTGGATTTTTCAATTATATTAACTACCCCCGATGAACGTGTTCGACGGTACTATATGTTTTTTCCTAAACCCGAATTGATGATCCGGTATTAGTTGTTTATACTCCGTAAGTGGTCGTATTCTTTTTGTAATTAGTTTTTTATACAACTTGGAAAGCATGAGCAATAATGAAATAGGAACGAGCTTGGATGCCGGTTCGTTTTAGTTTTTTAATAACCATAATTTGTGAAAATTTCAGTTGGATTGGATAGTATAGTCTAAGTATAGCATTGAATATATAGGTTAGTATTAAGCGTTTTCTAGAAAACGGATTGAAAATATTAAACGATGAGCTAAAGAAAATAAACACGAAAATAAATAAGGATAAAACCAAAATAATGGTAACTAGTGCTAGGCAGGAAAGAACTATCGATATTAAATTGCATGGTGATAAACTGGAACAGGTATCCAAATACAAATATCTGGGAAGTATTGTGTCGCAAGACGGAAACGATACAGAAGATATAAAAAACAGAGTAAACATAGCGAAGCAACAATTATTGAAAATGAAAATTATACTCAGCAGTAATATGGGAATAGAACTGAGGAAAAGATTAATTAAAACATATGTATGGAGTATTGCACTTTACAGAAGCGAAACATGGTTGGATACTCAAGAAGGTCGATATTAAAAAAACTGGAAGCATTTGAAATGTGGTGCTGGAGACGCATGATGAAGATCAAATGGACCGAAAAAATATCAAACAAGAAAGTTATGGAAAAAGTAAAAGGAAGAAAAGAATTTTATAACCACCTCTGCACAAGAAGAAATAGATGGATAGGTCATGTGATAAGAAATGGTGGATTGGTTCTACGAATATTGGAAGGCATGATAGAAGGTAGAAGAAGAAGAGGCCGGCCAAGGAAGTGCTACATCAGACAAATAATGGATAGCGTAGGAATGGGCATCTATCGCGATTTGAAAATTACGGCGGAAGACAGAGGCGAATGAGGAGGCTGCAGCGCTACCAGTCGAAAGACTGATGCGACTAATGATGATGAACAGTACTTTTATCAATCTAGGCTGTTTTGCACGCTTCTCAAGATGAGGTTTTATTAGTGATATAACGCCAGCTGTTTCAGATATTCTCTTCTGTTTTAACCATCATTTTAGCTGCGAAATTGTTTGGAGCTTACAAGTTATCTTGACATGTATTTTATACTTTTCTAAGCCCTCTGTCGGCTTAAGCCCAGTAGTCCCCCCCCCGTGGATACGCCACAGTATTCATGTATATATATATATTTATATAAACATATATATATATATCTTTATTAATATTGTTACATATAAACATGGTAATTATAATGATAAAGTAACCTATAGTGTAGCTTATGGTTACCTGTGGTGGTTATTTATATATATATATAAACGCAGAGTCCTTACAAAAACGTATTGTACATTCCATACATTGCATATTCGACACACGTATGGAACATTTTCGTTCATTTTTCGACCGACATTTTCTGCAAGTCGTTCCGATCGACAGCGTTGTACTTGCTCCATTCAGAGTGCTATTCATCTATCTTTAATATGCGACTTATACGCATAATCCGACTTGTCGTACCTGCCGTCTGCAATTTCCGTTTCATTTCAGGTGTTTAGTCATTCCCGACTGTTTTATAAAATTATATCGAGTTAGTTCGGTATTACCCCTGTGGGATTGGTAGCGAAATATTATTATTGTTACATCAACACGGGCAACCTGTATTTTTGACCGGTAGCGAATTTTATATTAAAATAACTCTTCTACAACATAAGGTATAAACTCATATACTAAAACTCTGAAAAGGTACCGAGAAGTACCAGTACATAAGCCTTGAAAGACCAAAAAAAATGAAATCATCTTACCGGTCAGGTTAAATCGGAAGTGGTCGTGTATTTCAGCGGGCGGTATTACTTCGAAATATAAATCCGAGAAAAACGAACCGGCGGACGACCGGAGAAACACATTTATGAGAACCGTGTTAAAAAGACACCGGCTAAAGAACTACGCTGAGAGTTAGATTCTCGGATGACTGGCAAAGGTGGAAGCTTACTATCATGACCACGGACCAGCCTTAAGATTGTACCGATGATGATGATGATGATTCTGATGATGGTGATGGTGATTACAAAGAATTTGATATTTTCTCAAAAATGTTTAACCCTCTGTTTAATTATCACGATATAATAATTTAATACAAGTATTTATAAAAACGTTTACACAACCTGCATGAATAAGAATAAAAAATGTATAGAGAGAAATTAGGACATAGGACGAATGTCGTATGAAGACGTTAGAATATTCGAACAAGTTTGAGAGTTACATTATAAGTATTAGTCGATATTGAGATAAGTGCCTTCTTCTTCTTCTTCTAATGGTGCAGCCTGTATTGTTCAACCACATGCATCGAACATCCGCTGTAGTCGGCTGTTATTTCTTTGCAATTTTGACTAATTCTTACATCATATCGATTCCGTCCAATTTTATCTGATCGAAATGCATTTTCTTCCCGATTTAATTTTTCCTTCAATCATACAAAATATCCGAAAAGATTTATTTTTCGTTTTTTTCACAGTTGTCGTTAACATTCAGTCGGTTTTCATTAATTTTTGGAACTCGTTCATTTATGATCTTTTTAGCCTAAAATATTTTCCACATTCTTCGATAGCACCACATTTCAAATGATGATACCCACTTTTTCTTCTCTTATAGTCTAGGTCTCGCTTCCAAATAGGATGACCATACGTAGTATTTCGGAAACTTTTTTTTCCTGATAGCTTAACTTCCTGCTGCAGAGGGTGTTTTTTCTAGCTAGAGTACGAATTCGCATTTCCATATCAGAATAATTATTTCGTCTCACCCAGCTGCCCGGATATTTATATTTTTCCGTCTTTTCAATTTTCGTCTAAAATTATTTTTCTTTTAAGTTACTATCACGGTGTTTTATCGGTGTTTATACCTCTTGCTTTCCAATGACACTATATATCGGGGAGTGTTCGTAGTTCTGTTATACTTTCCGCTACAAGTACTGTATCGTCAGCAAAGCGAATTACTGAAATACGTTCGCTCCTTATTTTTATTCTTTCACTACGTCCTTGTGGGAATTGGGCGAAAATTGCCTGAGAATATAAATTGAACGGTATCGGCGATAAATCCTTGTTCGACTCACACACCGTCTTGTTGGTATTTGTGCTGATAATTTATCATCTATTTACTATATCCTATCCTTGATACGGAGTTTGTACTATCCTAATATCTGTCTGTTTGATGTATTTCTCTTTTATCCTTTTGTTTAATCAAATGTTCTATTATCATCTACAAACCAAATGTATATACTATTGTCTTTGGGCTAATGTTTAAAAAAAATAAATAAAAAAATAAAAATAAGGCTTGCCTCGTACGCATTCTATTGCGAAAACCAAACTGATTCTATTTTATATTTTCTTCGCTTGATTTAATTATTAGTCGCATTATGTGCGTGTTAAAATCGAGGAAGTTATTCTACGAATTTTTCGCAATACGATTAAAATCACCATACGTAAATATTTATGAGAAATATTTTATACGTATATACGTAAGAAAGAAAAATGTATATTTATATTATATTTTATTATTGTTTGCTCCGATACAAGATATCAGGGAACTTAACGTCAAGACGGCGGCGTCTTGTGTATTATACCCGTATCGTATATACGATTTAAATAAAGAGTTATTTCCGCTTGTTCTTCTGTAGATAAATTAAATTCGTAAAATTGTAAATATTTCCCTTTACCGGATAATACGTATTGTCAAGCAGCCCCGTATATATAGCATATTAATTTAAAAAAAATTAAATCTATGATCGAGCGTTATATTTGAAATATTAGATTATGGGAAAGTGCCTTATTAATCACTCGAATATATTATATACACACGATGTACATTCAGGACACAACAAACTTTAGCGACGAATATGAAATAGAAGCAAATAACAAGTGCAAACATTTCACATACGAGTAATAGGGATGAATCATATTCATATATACACGTTATATATACACATACATTACTGACACGAATTGTACATACTGCGCATGACGTCATGCGAAGCAACTATTCGTTCCTAGGGCGAAGTAATATTTTATCGCTCGAACTGGTCGAATATAAGAGATTGTTTTTTGTTTGGGTTTGCTCCGTTTGTCCGTAATTATTATCGTCGCATCGCGGATAAAATTAAAATATTTACTTTTTTTTTTCTCTCTCCAAAGAAACGAACGTTCGTCAACGTATAAAAATTTGAAAAATATCTAGAAAAGACGTTTGGTTTTTCGAATAGCGCAGTCGATAACGACAACGCAAATCGCGTGCTCCAACACAGGAGAGATTCGTTTTTGTCCAGTTTCTGTTATCGGTGGCGTTCTATAACGAGAAGGAGCGTTTCGTTTTTTATTTTCGGCGTGAATCGCGACAGTGCAGAGTTTCGAAAAAAATGCAAAAAGTTACGTAAATTTTTTTTGCGGAGTCGACACACGTGCACGAGATCTGAGCAAAACCTAAAAATTCGGATTTCTGAAGAAATTCCGTAAATTCAGCGGACTACGCTCGAAAAAGTATTTGAACATTTACGTATTTAGAAATGACGGTTTACTTAACGATATCGTAATTCTAAGCTACCTCTGTCTCTCGTTTTTCGTTATTTTTAAATAAAATTTCCGGTTCAAAATATATTTTTTATATAAAAAAGTATTCCGGATTAGATAGAATCGTTAGGATGTAATAAATTAAATTAACGATTTCAGCGTCGGATAATTTTAAAAATTAAGCTTATTCATATAAGCTTCTTCTTAACTGCTCGAAAAACGATCGTTACTTAAAATTTGATCCGATTCCAAGGAAGAATTCATCTTTCCGGAAGAAAATGTAGTTACAAACAAGATCGAAAATTAAGGTTGATAAAGAGAAGTATACGCAACTCGGGAGTTCCGCAAGGCAACGTGCCTGCGCTATATCAGATGTACACTTACGGCTTTCCGATCAACGCCTATACAAACAACGACACTGCGATACCACTCATCTTGACGTGTCAACAGCGTTGAAAACCTATACAGGATCACTTTTTGATGACCTGGAGAGAAATGGTATAAATCCTGCTGGAGGATTACAAAGAATCGAAGTGTACGCATGTTTTATTTAGAATTTGACTATTATCCAGTGGAGTAAGGTTATAAATAAAAAAAAAACCGATTCCTCGAATAGCGTTAAACACGTCGACTTACACACCGTGATAAAAGACTAACTCGGAGAAAGCACGTAGATGATAAATAGCAAAATGTATATTGATTAGTTGGAAAAAAAAATTCACCGCTATCCTTCGAAAACAAGGTACTACTTTATAAAACAATGTTGAAGCCAATATACGCGCCTAGGGAATTCCACTCTGGGGAAAATACTACGATCGATAGACGATGTACGCGATGACGAAATATATAAAGATTTTTTGCAAATACCGGTGGTTAAAGAAGAAATAGAAGCAATCAGCGTACGATATTATATAGAACTACTACAAAATCATTCCAATCAGTTGGTACACAGGCTTATCAACTAACCAAATATCGTATCGACAACAAGGAGTGACGACCATTAGGAAGCACTTCCAGTAATTCTTCTTTCGTACGTTCTAGTTTGTTCTTTTACTTTTTTTTTTTTTTTTTATATAATACGAAGCTATCACGTTTTTCCTGTAGCTTTCAATTTTCCTCACTTTTCATTCTTCCAAGTTAGATTCTCGAATTTTCCTTCTCAGTTCACGTTGTAAGCTTCGACGTTTTATTCGAATTTTTCACATTTCTTCTTTCCACCGTTACATGGAAAATATCTTCCGTCGTCATCTGCTCTTTCTTTTTTACAATACCATCTTGTTTCAGATATTTCCGACTAATATTTTCGATTATATTCGCCTGTTTACGTGTGTGTGTGTTTTTTAATTTACTTCTTGTTTCTTACCGAGTGTTACTATTGGTTTTTAGTTTTCCCCAGTTAAATATTCTGCTATGGTTTCCTTTTTAACATTTGTTAGCTAGCATATCACCTTCTGAGTATAAATGTGGGGCGGATACACCATTTTTTTAAACCTTTTATAGTCGATCCGGTTCCTTGTCATCATTTTATCATCTATCCGGTGCCTTCCGCGTATATAGTCTTCTAGGAAGTAATTTAAGGAAGAAAGTATCGTCGACGACGAAATGATTTTCTATACTGAAGTAACATAGTCCGTTTCTCATACAAACCGTATCGGCCGATATTTCCAAAACATTTCTCAACCTTTCTATCGAAGTCGCCCATGATAACTGTAAAATATTTCTTCGGAATTTATTTTTTTTTTTTTTTTTAAGATTTTGTAGAATTGTTTCTAAAAATTTTTAATCTCCTCCTCACTGCTATCTGCCGTCGGCTCGTAGATCTTAAATAACATTTAGGCATACCGGTTTAAAGTCAAATTATAGCGGTGTATACTTTCAGATACTGGGATAAAATTTGATGCATGCCGAGATATTTCTTCATTGACGACGAGACTCGTTTTGGATTTTTATCATCCTCCCTACCGGAGTAATATACAGAATGATTATTTAGTGTAAATTTTCCATTGTTAGGTCACACGCCGTCGAACAAGTCCGCGAGTCGAATCTAGTAATATCATTTTGCACGTACGAAGAAAAATTCGAAATAAATCAATTTATTATAAAAATTAATCCTTAAAAAATGGGTAAAAAATCTGTTATGAAATATTTTTAAAGCGAAGTCATTATCGGGTAAAAAAACGTTTTAATAAAATTCGCAATAAAATTCTACGAGATTTATTACGCGGTGGCGTAATAATAGCTCTAGAGTGCTCGACTGTCAACTCGACGGTCGAGGGTTCGAAACCGACACGCGATCTAGAAACTTTTTCATCATTATATAATTCTTAATTATCACGGAAAAGGCAGTGGCACCCCACTCGCCGTATAACATCATATGCGCGCACATCTGCATCGCATATAAACGGCTCCTCGAATGCTAGCTCATTATGATATAGTGTAAATTTCCTTCTTATTTCGTTAATTCGTAGTTATTTAAGCGATAGGACATTTTACGTTAATGGTAGATGATTCAAAATCGACTATGAAAACTTGCGCCGCATGTTCGGTCCGTTTTTATTCACACATTGTTTCGGTACGATTTTTCCGAATTGACAAACACGTAGGTTTGATGATGTAGCAATATTTTGCAGCTCTTACAAACCAACCGCTGTTAAAAATTAATTAGAAATTGTTGCGCGTTTTAAAGTATTATCGCAAATATCGAAATAAACGCATTAAAAACTGAGGCCATCTTTTTCAATCGTCGTCGACCAATTTTGCCACCTGAGCTTCTCTAGTCGATGATATAAATTCGTCGGATATATTCGGGTGTTTTATTAGATAAACGGTTAACCTTCTCGTCATCGCGCGTAAATTATACGCAGATCTAAAAACGAATAGAGCGCTAAGCGCAGTTTATTTAATCGTACATACCTTAACGTTAAGCTCAACATTTATAAAGAGCCTTATTCGTCTTGGCGACGACTTGTCCCGCCTGGTCTTCTATCTCGAAGACGAGCTTTAATAAATTACAATTAATACAAAATACATGTTTTAAGTGCCCTAAAGATGCATGTTGAATTCACACCTTTTATTCGGGATTATATTCTTACTATATATAACTCGGTAAGTTCTGCGATAATTCTGTATATTGCATGAAAATCAGTACACCTCAACGATCGGAAATTGCGATTCCAAAGAACTACAGTTTATGTACACGAAGTATATAGACGCCTTAAACATAATATTATACTGTAAATTATTAATATTTAATTAAATGTAATCCGCTGACATTCTTTTTTATACGTATGTATATATATATATATATATATGTATTATATTATATATCTTTATTATTATTATTATTGCTTTCTATCGAATAACATGCTTACAAAGCGTTTTATGGAGTGTTTTTTTTTTTCAGATTTTCCCCCATTGAAATAAGGCAACTTATAAAAAAACCCCGTGCAGCCAGGAAGAAATGGCAACAAAATCGCTATCCATCAATGAAAAAACATTATAATAAATTACAAAGTATATTGAAAATTCAAATCAACAAATATAAAAATGAAACTCTTCAAAAGTCCTTGACATCAATGAATACGGATCCGAAATCCTTGTGGCACAACACAAAAAGGCTACTAAAACATGGAAAAGAACAGTTTAATATAAAGTTAAACTATAACTGGGCCAGAACAGATGTAGAAAAAACAAATGCTCCTAGAATATTTTATTTAATCTATTTTAAATAGTCGTGGAATAATTCCACACCATCAGTTCGGGTTTCGTACTGAACACTCTACAGTGCAACAGTGCCATCGGCTGGTTGATGCAATCTCCTCAACGTTGGAAAAAAAGGAAGTATGCTCAGCTGTATTCTTGGATGTTGCACAGGTATTCGACAAAGTGTGGCATCCCGGTCTACTTTACAAGCTGAGACAAATTCTCCCTTCCGATTTATTTGCTTTACTTCAATCGTACTTATCCGATAGAACATTTGTTGTTAAAATCAATGATTGTTTCTCTGAAGAGCATAAAATTCTATCGTCTGTTCCACAACATAGCTTACTAGGACCGTCGTTATACACAATCTATACAGCAGATATACCAACCAGTAATCAGACTATCTTAGCATCGTTTGCCGATGATATAGCTATCCTTGCGTCCAACTCAGACGTCATGTATGCAAATACAGCAGTTCAAAACCATTTAGATCTCGGTTAGTTCTATGGGCACAAAGCTGGCGTCTGCTATTTAACCCGAATAAGTGCAAACACGTTGTATTTACAAATAGAAAAGTCAGCTAGTCCAGCACTGAAAATCAGGGTTTTTAGTTTGTTTTTCTCTGTATAATTATTGTATTATTATAAAATAAATTTTAAGATTTCTTTGTACACTATTTCCTAAGACGCGTAGTAAGAGCGTTAACGCTGCTCGGTATGCGCATTTTTTATTTACTTATTATTTGCTGATGTATAAAAACATAAATATACTTTATTGAATTGAATTGAATTGAATAATGAAGAAATTACTCGAGCAAACTCGGTACGTTATCTTGGCTTAATTATGGATAAGAGGCTTACATGGAGGCTACACGTGGCACAGACAAAAAGAACGATCATTACTCGTGCAAAATTATCCATTATTAGGTCGGAAGTCAATTTTAAATTTAACGACTAAACGGATCATCTATCTTTCAGTGATCGTTCCTATTTGGCGTTACGTAATAGAGCTGTATGGAAGTACCTGCAAGAGCAATCTTCGAAGAATACAACAGCAGCAATCGAAGATACTTCGTACCATCACGTCCGCTCCTGTCTACGTCTCCAATCGGACTTTACATAACGATCTTAGGATTCCTTATGTCGGTGTGACATACATGTACAGCAGTATAAAAAATTATTCGACAAGTTCGAGGTTAGCAGTAATCCAATCATCCGCAGAATGCACACATCGTGCCTTCCAGATAATCCGCCAAGACGTTTGAGAAGAAAGTGGTGTCGTGATGCTATTCCTATCACCTAATTGATTTCAGTCTCCCTTCTCCTTCCAGATGATAGCGTATGTCTTTTTCTCCTATTATTGTACCTGTTTATTCCTATTATCATTATTTCGTCCCAATCTCATTCCCATATTGTACATTCCTTCTTCCTCATCGCAGTCTTGTGCCTTAATGGAGGCACTTGATTAAACCTCTCTCTTATCCGTGATCTACGTTGTTAGTAGCACTAAGTGCTGGTACGATGTTAAAAAAAAAAAAAAAAAAAGATTTTCCCGCGCAATTTGCAAATGTGTTATTTATAAGAATTATTACATAAAGATTTTAGTTTATCAGCTGTAGGGATAAATTCCGATATAATTTTTTATTCTTTATACTTTTTTGTTTAATTTATGTAAATAAATAAATATATCTTCTTCTTCTTGTATGTAAAAATAAATCTACAATGGCTCTAGCCGCGACGTTCGGCGAATACGATAATTATTTCGAAGTTTTTGTAATATTTTGTACAGTTTTAAAAAAAAACCCACCTTGATTTAGTTAGTAGAAATCATCTTATTTTTGATTAGGCGTATGTATTAGTAGCGTGTACTTCATATAAGTTTTAATAATATATTTATACATACGCACGCGCACCAACGTTGATACAGCGAACGAGTTTTGCAGTACAGACGTTCTACCGTAAATGTGAAGCTGAAACTACTAAGAAAAAATCGTCCTATTATATTGTCCTTTAATACACTCAGGGTCTACAAAATCGATAAGTACTACTTGCTTATTTTCCTCCCCTAACACATCATCCTTTATCGAAGAGAGCGTTTTCGCTAATGGTTACCTTCATTTTTAATATTTTTTTTTTTTGTTTTTTTTTTTTTTTGGTCGGGGGAGGGTCTTCTTAAATATAGAATATAAAAAACGTGATAATAACATCACCCTTGGAAAATTTTCAAACGAACTCACTTATTCGTCGAAGAAAAGAAAATTAAATTTAAATTGTATATTAATACGTTACGGCTTATTAGACAAAATTAAGCAACATTTATGAATTATATCAGTTGCTTCGGTCTTGCCTAAGGGAAAGATATTTTTACGCGAAATATGAAGACGATTTATCAGATATATATCTACTTCGTTTACACATTAGAGATATTCCTGGAACCTTCTGATGTAGAGGTAGCGACTTTCGCTGATGACACTGCGAAAATTGTGTTCCGACGTACGTCAGAGCGCGCAATACCATCCAGGTAGCAATCAACGAACTTTCATCGTGGCTTATGAAGGATCAAGCCTAATCAAAAGTAAATCGACACGAGTAATCTTTACTAACAGAAGAATTGATCTAACAGAAGACGTATAAACTTTAAATTTCAAGTCGTATATCGAATAGAGTTGTCGTTGTAGAGCGGATATACAAGAGGAATTCATCGGTTCAGTGTAAAAGGTGTCAGCTTTTCGGACGTAATACCAATTATTACAACCTACCCACCACACGGTGCTTAAAGTGTACCACCGGGTAAGCACGACTCTAAAACGTATGCTAAAGATGTATAACAATCGAAATGCGCTCTATTATGGTTAACATCCGGTAAGCTATATATAATGATTGTATACAGTTTATAGGCAAAAAGCGCGATATTATAATAAAACTTGTCACACCCTTTACTTATAGGGAAGCGAATTACTATACCCCATCAAAATGGTACCTCTTCTAGTTTAAACATTAATACAAATCAAACAAACGTTACGCCTATTAAGATGACCAATATTAGCGATGAACCATCAGGAGCGAATGATAGAGAAACTACATAATTAGAGTAATGATGTATAACGTTGTTTTTCTAAATAAATAACGAGACCTTTATTAAATCTATTAACGAAAGTTATCTATTAACGATCGTTATAGTGTACGATGACACCGAAAAAAAAAAGTTTTACACACCATTTCATTGTGATTATGCTTATGAAATGTAAATGGTATTTTGCGAAAAAGGGGAATCAACTTGAAATCTTCCTTAATTAAAAAAAATGTTGTTGATGTAATCAGTGAAACGCATCTGATAGATGAGAAAAGTTTTAAAATGAACGGGGTATAGTACAGATGATTCTGATGGAAACTGGTAAAAAACTCGTACAGTTCAAAAACTACTTACACAGTGTACTTACACAGTGTACTTACACAGTGTACTTACACAGTACTTACACGTATCAAGCTGTAAATATGTAAACTGATCAAAATGATCTTACAATAGCTGCACTATATTTTCATCCGGGTTTTCAAATACCACAAGTAGAATACAATACCGTTCTCTCAGAAAACTAGGGGAAATATTTATAAGCGGTGGATATCAAAATCCCAAGTTCGGGGTTCACGCCGACAAATCTGGATTAAGACTATACTTATTTGTAATTCTCCTTCAGTTCTTTCTACTACGACTTGTGCATACTGGACAGAAAGAACAGTACAATAGAATATTATAGATTTTTTCATTATTGGTGGTTTGCGAGAATGTCGAAGTTTATGTAAAACCGTAACAGATCTTTCCTCTGATCGTGTACCGGTTCTTATTCTGCTTGATGTGAAATCAAGGATAAAGAGCGACATCTTTGCAACAAATTTACCAACCGGAACAGTTTTTCTAGTAAAATTGAAAATAATATTACGAATAAAACCAAAAAGGCTACACACAGAATATAGAAATGGCAGTTCTACAAAATTTATTCAAGATGCTACTATTCTACTAAAGTACAGAAAATGCCTACGTACCGATTGAAATAAGAACACTACTAAGGGTTAACCAGAGCAGCCAGAAGACGGTGGCAACGTTTATTATAAAAACGGCATATCTTAAAAAAAACAAAAGAATTATAAAATCGATCAATATAAATATGGAACTGATTAGGAATCTCTAAATTCAAATAACGAGTCCCCTTATACGTATTTCAACTAAAAAGTTGTTAAGACAAAGTCGAGAGCGATTTAATATAAAACCGAATAACAGCCGGGTAAAAACCGATTAACTAAAATCAGAAGCATTCGCTGAACATCTCACTACTGTCTTTACTCCAAAACACGAGGATGTCTACAGTAGTAGCGATTCGGTCGTCGTAATCCGTAACGTCCTTATATTTTCCCCTCCCAAAAATCAGCTTCATCGCTTCGTCATTGAGCTGTGTGAATGTCGATTTCACCTCCAAGTAGTGGATATCCGAACAAATGTTTATGGTCTTGTTCTTCTACGCATTCGCATCTTGAATCAGTATCTAGTCCTCATTTTTCGAAATTTTCCTACGGCCGCATTTTGTTCGTAATCTATTTAGGGTTTTCCAATTTTCCGGTTGATCGTGTTGTGTGGTAATATGCCCTCGTTACCAACCACGTCCAGTTGTTGCCATACTGCGGTGATTTTCTGGCTCGTGTAAAAGTGGTGTGATGTTCCAAAGTCTTTTCCAGATTTAAATCGTTCTTTAGGCGGTGATTGTCCGTAGAGCATGTGGCGCTGGTATGTAAGCGATAATGTTTTCGTCATTTCTGCTATTTTCCTACGTTTCGATGGTGGAGCGATACCGCTGGCTCTGTACAGATCTCCAATCGCTGTTGGTTTTAAACAGCCGATAAGCGCTATTTAACGTCGTATTCAATTTTCTCGTGTAGGCTGATCTGCTTCAGGCTGCGCCTTGCTGCAAATGATAAGGTCAGCGTTGATAAGCCTATCTTCGTTAATGTTGAAGTATTAACGCGTGTTAAAATTTGAACTTACGTAAAATTTATAAAACTAACGCGTTCACGAATGCCGCAAAAGATGTCGCGTTGTTTTTCACTAACAGCATTATAGTAAGTAAATTTTTTAGAATTTCAAAATTACGAAACACCTCCACCGGTAAGATTAAATTTAATTATTATATTTGCAATAATTTTAAGCGTCATCGTACATCTGTTAGCAATTAAGCGAAACTCCGTGAATTCTTATATGTTCGTAATAACGCTAGGACGAATTTTTCACATACGTTACTAGATTGGCTTCAAGTAATCAACCCCAGATTGCTGCAGTACACAGTTTGGTAATCACTGTGGTGAATAATAACGATTAATTTCATATTCGTATATTAATATTTCTGTACAGTAATTTACACACACACACATATATATATATATATATGGTAATTTCTTAGTGTGAAAATAAAAATCGTCCTAATGCTTATATAGGTTTCTAACGTTCAAGGTTAGACTTCGAATAAATTCTTGGGAACAAATATTACAGGTTAACCTATGGAATTCATCTCGTCATATTTTTAGAGCATAAAGTGAAAAACGCAAACTATACACGTGCACTCCAAATATAATAATAATAATAATAATAATAATAATAAAAAATTATAATAATAATAATTCGAAAACATATTCACGAATCCAAAGTTACACGTTAAAATAGATTTAAAATGTACGCTTTCCTCGTATATAATAATAGTAAGGTCTACGTTAATGCGTACCGGTGTTATTATTACCACTGACACACACACTCATGCAAACACACATTCAACTAATGCTATCTAATAAATAACAGATTTAAAATAAATAATTATTCTTTTAATGAAAAATCACAAAGTTTTTTCAGCTGTTAAGCAATTCTCAAGTGAACACAAAAAGAAAATAATATTAAAATACGTAATTTATTTTAAAAAATATAAATAAAAGGAAAAAATAAGATATACGAAAATACTTGTTTATATTTTTATATTTTTTGTGTTCACTTAAGAATGGCTTAAGCAGTTGAAGAGCTTTGTGATTTTCACAAAAAAAAAAAAAAAAAAAAAAGTTTTCAGCGATTTTAATTCGTTGACTGGCGTTTATTTTTAAAAATTTCATTCCAAACTTTTCAAGTAATGCCGTGCAGACACCGATGTAAATATCGATCAGGAGGATAACACAGACGTTTCGAAGCGCACTCTATACGTAAAATGGCGCACCAATTTTAACACACAACTTACTCTTTTTTTTTTAACAATACAATAATCATACATATACATACACACATATACAAATATATATATAATATATGTACATATATACCATTATTATATTTTTAATCGTCTTTAACACAACTATAAGGTTATCAAGACGAAAGTACGAAGTTATTTAGATGGTATTATATAGATGATATTATTTGAGGAATAGGAAGAGAATAAATAAGGGCTATTATTACACAATAGTTAAGATAGATTAAACTTTTGACGGGATTCGGATAAATGTTTGCAACTTGTTCGGATATGCTGAAGAGCGAGTTGAGGAGTGTTACAGGAAGCGGTCGGCACGTTATTTAATAGGTACGAGTGAGTTACATGTTCACGTCTTAATCTATTTAGAATAATTTCCATTCTTCGATCTTTCCTTTTATATTTTTGAGGTGGTTTGTTGATGACTTCCATTCGGAATTCCACTGTATTACAATTTTCTTCTTGTAACTTTAGATCATCTGTTATTAGTATGATTCCGATATTAGGATCTGATAGCAGCGAGTTTGAACGTTTTACTAACTTATCATCAGCAATTTCGTTGCCTTTTATTGCTTTATGGCTCGGGATCCGTACGAACTGATTATCTATTCCGATGAATTGTAATTGTGCTACGATTTGATGGATTGTTTGCAACATACGCTTTATTTTTAGTAAAATTTAAATAAATCATTACAAACGCGAATTAAATTTTTGGCGAATTTTTTGTAAAGAAATCCGTAATACCCCGTCGCGGTTATATTTATTTCACAACGTATATATATATATATATATATATATATATATATATATATATATATATATATATATATATATATATCAAATGATTACAATATTTTTAATGCTGAGTACCGTATGTATAATCTTAGCAAATAATTTTATGCAAGACGTCGCTTGATCATAAAAAAAAACTGATAGCCTAAATATTAGATTATTCATTTATGTAGCCAAAGAAAAAAAACCTACAAAAAGAAACGAAATTATATTTAATCAACTAAATTATATGACACTATAACCAACGATATGCAACTAGTTAAAATTATATAAATGGCTTAGTAATAATATAATTAATTATAAAAATCGATGTTTCAGTCGACGATGTTTATACGTACAACGTGAGAGTGTCATATCATAAAGTAGCTTTGATTAATTTGTTCAGATGTTTTTTGCAGTTTTCGTAAAATATTTTCGATACATTCTTAACAAATGAAATAATATCAGGGGGACCTAATTAAGAATTCGAATAAGATATTCTGGTGCAGCACTTAGCGTTCAATGAGATTCTACAGTAGCACGGATCAATTGTTTGCACGTGCTATATTATACACCGAACACCAGACAGGGCACGCATACGTTAACCTGGATCTGACAACCGTTGTGTATATTAATTTTTTATTCGCCGAGACAAGAATTTCTGCGAAATATCGTATAGAGTATGCGCGTAGCTTTATGAGCTCTTTCTATGACACGTTTGATGTGACTGTTAAAATTTAATCTGTTATACATCATGATATATATATATATATATATATATATATATATATATATATATATATATATATATATAATATATACAGCTGAAGCCGCTTATGGGGTCTAAGTGGATTGCCCGTTTCACTATTTAGAATTGCCTGAAAAGTGTGGTTAATCTTTGTGTCTTATAACCGACATATTGTACCACAAAAGCGAACTAAAATAACCTTTATTCTGTACGTTTATTTTAGTTTTTTTTTTTGTCCCTTATAAGCGGCTGTTTCTCTTATCCAGCGTCTCTTATAAGCATCTTCTACTGAATATATATATATATATATATATATATATATATATATATATATATATATATATATATATATATCGGGAGAAATTTAGGAGTTTATTTATTTTTTTATTTCCTCTAAAAGCATTCACTCATATCGCCCCCTCTTTGTATATTCTATACTTAGAAATTTTTCACAACTGGCATTTCTCTATACTTCGACGTCCTTTATTATGCCATTCCTCTGGTCATCTTTCCAGGTACAGTGATATTCTTCTTTCATCCTACCCGTCTCTCTTCTACACGATTCCTTTCGAGTATTAGCCTTAATATCAACATACAACTGTTTTCCTCATTTAAGAACAATGTTCTACCACTGGCCGCCAATTACAATTTTTACTCCTTGATTAATAGAAACTATCCTAACTCTTTTCTAATTTTCACTGATGGCTCGAAGTGCTCTTTTTTAGTCTCGGAGCTGCATTTGTAATCCCCACTCTCAACATTTAAAAAAAATTTACCCTTAATAGAATATGCTCCATTTTTACTGCAGAAGCTACAGCTATTCTTCAATCTCTCCGATATGTATCTGTAAATCGCCCATCTACTAATATTCTGATTTCCGATTCTAATTTGCTGACATTACAGCACTCACAGCTCAACTCTCGTTTACCATCGATTATTTACAAAATTTCTGATTACATATACCGATTAAACTCTCTCGGTGTAAGAGTTAAAATTGTTTGGATCCCCCGGCTTAATCCATGGCAATAATCTAGCTTATCATTTAGTCACTTCAACGGTTACATTAGGGACTTTTTTTTGTTTTATACTCCTCCTATAGATCTCCTAGCGTATATTAAATATGCGCATAACGAATACTGGGGGAAAATCTGTGGTCCGATCCATTTACTGCAAAGCATTATAAATCCATTCAATCCGACATACCTTCTAATCCATGGTTCTACAATATTAAAGTTATCAAATTGCGGGATTTTATTACTACCATTTGTCGACTGAGACTTGGCTGTAGTCGCCTTCCTGCTTCGTTACACAAGTTGAAACTTATTAGTTCTCCTAATTGCTCTCATCCTATGGACACCCATTTAGTGACCGATGCAGACCATGTTATCCTAGAGTGTCCCATCGTAGTAATTTTCGCGTTGCATTTTATCAAGCTCTTCACAGCCTTACCGTTTGCTATAAATATTGCATTTTTCTTAGCTCTTTAAAATGCTGAAGTATATTATACGGCCCTATATTCCTATATTTTAGATTCCGGTATTATTATTTAATTTTACACATCCCTACATTACTTCTTACTCTGCCTAATTTATAAGTAGCCCTTTCTTATTCATTCCATAATATACAAACATCGGTAAACTGTATGGAAGCTCCAAAAAATTTTTTTTTTTTAAAAGAGGGATAACACTTTTAAAACTTTGCTTTGAATGCACTTTTGACCATTGTACACTGCGACGCCGTGTATAATCCGTTACGCTGGTAAGATAAACGTGAACTTTTTTAAAAAACGAATATCGCAATACCGGGTACAGACAGTCTCTATCGGAGATAAGTTGAAACAATTATAGTTTAATGTTATTAGAACAGATAATGTCTTTTACAGCAGCACCGTCGGTGTTATTTAACCGCGCAGCCGGAGATATAAGAGACAAAGTTTCGATTTTCTGTGTATACGACTAATTGGTTAACTTAAACAAAAGATAGAAAAGCGCCTATTACTGTTTTGATGGAAAGACACGGTTTATTTATAAACACATACATACATATACATAATACACACACACACATATATATATATAAATATATATATATATATATATATATATATAGGTGTCTCTACGTGTTTATCATAATGGTGGAAAGATTGGGTTACCGTTTTTGTTGTCCAATCTTATTATCAATTCGGATTTTAACGTTTCCACTCTAGTGTTGGTTGCACAATTTTCAAACTATTCTACTTTATCAGTTGGAAACTTTCATTTAAGCTGCGCGTAAGTAAAATTCCGAAACTAACCGATTATATAAATACACGATAACACACACGCACACACACATATATGCATATATTATACCAGGTTAACGGTTCCGTGTGCTAATTCGTACGTTTGGCGTATAATATATTAACGATAATTTAGTAACATTATCCGAATTGTAACGCTAAACAACGGATTTATTTACGCAATGAACGAAATTTATCTTTCCAGCCGACTAACAACTTTACAAATATTCAACTTTTACCTTCATCAGTGATGATCGACTTTCGGATTTAAATGTAATAAGTTAAAATATTTAACTCTATTCAATAATCGAAATCATCAAAAACTATAAGAATAATAATGTCGATCATCGCAAGTAATAATCGTGTTAATCCTGAATAACCGCAGACAACATGATTTTGTTTTTTTGTTTTTTTTTTTGGGGGGTTTTTTCAAGACTAGCTTTGTACTCGGTAGCTTTTCATAGTTCAGAGTATCGTGTCTATATTCGAAATAATAAGTTTATACCTTGTTTGTAAACTTTACTGTTATATCCGGATGCAATTGTCTTTGCGTTAAGCGCGATGAGAACAATCTATGTCACAAGCTAACTTTCCATTTTTACATACTATATCCATAACATTTTCGCTAGGAATAACCGTTGCTCAACAAAATATCATTACTGAACTCTACCTTACACCTCTCGTAATGGCTCTCCTTATAACGTATTGTCCCTTCTTCACCTTGATAATTTACATCTGTTTCCGGACATTGCGATATTTCCAGAGAAGCTGTCCGAGTTTATAGGAATATGAGTTAGAAATTACACTATCACGTTGGGTGGACTGTAAGGGCATCCCCATTTAAAAAAAATAAAATAAACAAATAAAAAAATAGCGACATAGCGACGTTCCAACCAGTTGTTTTATTATTTGCTCAATATATCTTAACGGTGTTCTTCCACGTTTTTTGTTTATCTTGCCTTGTATAATACGCTCTTCAAGACCACCACTCCTTAAAATATGCCCTACACAACCGCCAATTCTCATTTTTTTTTTTTTTTTTAATTTAACGCGCCTTATACTGCTTCTAAGACCATAGGCACGGAAGGATAGTTAGATTAAGGGGAGCTGGTTGGATAAGGTAAGGAAAGTTATAAGTTTTGTAGGATTTTAGAGAGGATGCAAGTCCAACAGTAAGACGGTGAGCTGAGTACAAAGGACATGATAGGAAAATGTGAGGAATAGTTTTTCTTTTTTTTATTAATACTTTATTATGCAAATTAATAATGTACAACTTGTTGCATTTACAGAGGAGCAATACACTGCACCACCGCTTAGACTTAATCAGTGTACTGCTCCCCTTTACAATACTTTATAGTTAACAATAATATAGTAACCACTTTTACAGTCGCATTTTCGCGGGCTGTGCGTCAGTTTCACTCACAGTCATAGTATACATGTATTCCTTTATAACTTTTTATACTAGTTAATAATTAAAATTATAACTTAGGTGTACACTAGATGCATAAATGTACGAATTATCGATAATGACACATACATATACATGTACAGAACTTAAACATTATATGCATAAATTTCACACAAACACCCGTACATATACATGTGCGCGTGCAGAAATACACTCGTTATACATATTAGTGTAAAAGTTTTATCACGGATTCAAAAACTTCAGATGGAATTTCTTATGCGTTACATTAAAAGCGAATAATTGGAATTGTCGGGCCGGTGTATTTGTCTTGTAGGTTAAAATTATTTTCATTGTAAAATCTTAAATGGTCCATAGTGGGGCATACGAATAGTACATGGTTTGCAGTTTCTACTGCGCCACATTCACACTTCTCATCCTTACCTTAACTTAAGAAGAAGTAAATGTGAGGAATAGTAAGGGGTATGTTACATGACGAGCGTAACAGTGCACTCTGACCTAGAAAGAAATGCTTGTGTGTAAGAAGTTGTGTCCACAGCGTATGCGGAACAGAGCCACTTCATATTTTCTATTGGAATCTTCCGACCAAGTTGCCTTCTTTCGATCCGTAGCGAACTGCGGTAGACATGAGAATCTTGCCACTGTTTGACACTGCAGTTGACTGCGTACCCGATCCATGAAGTCTTTAGCTGGAATTGGTGTAGGGCCGATCTTCAAATCCTAGTTGTGCGTGCATCTCTCGAATTTGACGTAACTATTTGCTGCGTTTATCTACCTCCTGATGGTATTATTATTGAAAAAAAATGAATTGAAAGAAAGAAAGAAAGAAAAAATTTGTATTTGCTATTTGTAGGGTACAGTATGAACAAACATAAAATTATATAATATCGTTCCGGAAAAAAAAAATGAGATTCCTTAATACACTTATTGTTAATTATAAATACAAACAAAGAATTAAACTAGAATTGCAATGTTAAAGAAAATTACAGGAAAAAATTCCGCAAAAACCGGCATCTTAAAAATTAAAAGGACAAATGAAATAGCTTACTCAACTAACGATGGGAGTAATATAAGTGATTAAAAATAAACAGCTGTGTGAATAATAATCGTAGTTAAAATGAGTTTAAGCGCAAAATAGAGTTAATGTAAGTAGAATGCTGGGCATTAGTTACAGATATACTACTCAAGTAAAATATGTTTTATTCGTGTGTGTATCTTAATATTTCGCAAATAGACAAAGTACCAGCCCGAAAAATAAAAAAAACACCCTATTTTGTATCTGAGGATTAACATCTATGAAGGCTTTAAATCAGTTGTTAACTACCATTGACAATAAATGAAAGCCCTAGCGAGTGGTGAGCTTAAACTCACTATAATTTCATCTGATGACTAAGGTCCGAAATGCGTTAACAAACATCTTAAGCTTACCTGACTTAGACAAAAAATAACTCGGACTTAAAAAAATTTCATACCTATCGTTTACACGAGGATAAGCCATTTACTATTTTCATAAGAGGATTACAACAGATTTGAATGAAATCACTAATGAGTTCTTAGTAGCAGGTTACCATGTACTTAATATAATTAATGTACATATCCAGATAAAAAAAAAGTTGAAAATGAAACAATTGTTATTAAACTGCCATTATTTAAGGTGAAAGTTAAAACTAAAGCAAATAACCGCGAATTATTTGATACACAAAACTCTCTGCCATCTCTCAGTAGAAATGCCTAAAAAAATCCTAGCCTTCCTCAGTGTATTCGCTATTAGGTCATACCAAAAATTACTACACAAAAACTCCTAAGTATGTCAAATGTGGCGATTCTCACGTTTCAAACAACTGTCACTTCCATAACACAACTCCACCCAAATGTGCAAATTGTAATGGTAATCATACAACCAATTGTAAAGGTTATTCCTACTACCAGGCAAAAATTTCTATTGCAAAACCCGCTAATAAAATCACTGCTGTAGAACGAATTAAAAGCAATCCAGTTTTACCATCTATTTCCAGACTTGTCAACCCTCAAGTATATCTTATGCCCTTCTGTGATAACTCCAAACATTTCAACTACTCCTACATCTACTCCTAACAAATTTATGGAAATTCTTCAAAGACTCGAGGCCTCTCAACAAACTCTTATTCAAAAACTACAAGAGGAGGAGCTGCAGTCATTGTCGAGAATTCAATTAATTATTAGGCTAATGGTATGTTTGACAGTGACAGTATCCAGTCCTCAATTATATACGTACAATTAAACGATCATACAGTTAGTGTTGGTAATATTTACTGCCCTCCTCGCTGTCCTCCTTGTGAATCTGACTTTGATTCATTATTTAATTACCCGGGCAGATATTGGATTCTTGGAAGAGAGACTTCAATGCTAAAACTCCAACATGGCGATCATGCACTGCACGGGGACGAGTATTGCATAAGTCATCAATTCGTGCTAACTGTCAGATTATTTCGTCAGAAAGTCCTACTCACTGACCCTCAGACATCAACAAAATACCCGACATCATTGACTTCTTTCTTATCAAGGGTATGCCGGTACATCATTTTAAAGCTGAATGCATAGCCAATCTTAGCTCCAATCATTTACCCATACTGCTATCATACCTTACCTCACCAGTCAAAATCAATAATCCTTCACGGTTTGAAAATACAAGTACTGACTGGGAAAGATTTCGAGAACTAATGGATCAACCTCAATATACAATATCACCGTCAGATATCGATGCAGCAGCTGAAAATTTCTCATCTCTGCTATCACACCGTGTGCAGTCTAGTACTCGGTATTTTGAACAATCCCCAGTTTAAGTCAGATATCCTAACTTCATTCGTCACTTTGTCCATCGAAGACGCCAAGCAAGGTAAGCCTGGCGAAGACACCGTATACCATTAAAAATAAAGCAGTTTGCAATAAATTGTCTAAAGATACTACACACGCCATTCGTCAGTGGAGGAACAATTTATTTTCGAATTATATTTTTGTGCTCCACTAAAGAAGGCTAACTACTCATTATGGACTGCCGCCAGGTGAATTCGCCGTCCTACTCGGCCTTGTATTCCTTTGAGGAAGGAAGATAACTCACGGGCTCGGAACGATTCTGAAAAAGCATATGTTTTTTCCAAACATTTTGAACATGTTTTTGAGGACAATAGCATTCAATCCTCAATAGATCCTTCTTGTCCTATTAGATCTAATGGCAGAATTAATCCAACTTTTCCCCTCGAAGTAGCCAAGGTTATTGATAGCCTAAAGTGTAACAAACCACCGGGTTATGATAGGCTTTCTTCTGTTGTGTACAGACAACGATAAATGCCTGTATTCGTCTACGGTATGTACTTCGCAGTTAGAAAATTGCGAAAATGGATTCACAAACACCAACCCAGGATTCTGAATCTTACCGACCCATTACTACCTATCATTGCGAAAATCTTTCGGACAGTTATTGTAAACAAATATTTGATACTAGCTGTTCAGTTTGGATCTCGTGAAAAGCATGCAACCATTGAGGAAAATTCACCGTGTTATACATACTGCAACTCAAGCACTTGAGAATAAGGAATTTGCTACAGCAGTTTTGTCAGTGTTGCTTTCGATAAAGTTTGGCACCTTTACTTAATTCGTAAAAGTAAAAGCTATTTTTCACCGGGCTTTTGCAGACTACTCGTGTGACAGTTCTATATACATCTCGGATCAGCTACTACACACTACATTAACATTCGTGCTGGTGTTCCACATGACACTGTACTTGGTCCTATTCTCTTCCTACTTTATACGATGGATATTCCTCAAACACCTGGGACAACAACAAGTCTTTTTTGCGGACGACACTGCAATAATTTAGTCACGGTTATGATACAGCTGCATATATCCAAGGGTTAACAAAACAGTGTACACTGCTGATTTTATATACTTAGATAATAACCTTTAAACTTTCCCGGTTTTTAGTTGTGACTATTTTCGTGTTATTTCAGCACGCAGTAAGCGCGAATTATTATTTCAGTTACACATTTATTAAAGAATGAAAAGTATAGTTGTATAATTTCTGAACATTCAATGTGACATATCTGCTCCAATGTTCGTAAACAGAAGCAAATAAAATACACTTTTGTTGACTCAAAGAAGCCTGCCTCGGAAATCTACATATTGTAATATTTCAAAAATCACATTTTTGAGTTGTGCCACCTTAGACATGTGCGATATGTATTATTTTAATATTTCTTGTTAGAAAATAAACGATCTACATAGATATATTGGTCATAAATTTCGCGTTCGAACCTAATTCAAAGATTAAGAAATGTTTAATATATCTGAGATATTATTTTATATAATTTAACGCATAATTTTTTAATATTTCATAATTTAGAATCCTTGTACACACAACACACACACATATATATATATATATATATATATATATATATATATATATGTGTGTGTTAAACGTTTTTATAACCGTATTTTACTTGTTAAATGTCCGACATAGAGCATCTCAATGAAAATAAATTGACTACAGGTGGCCGATTGACAGCTGTTGCCGACGAGGAAGGCCCACAACTTAGGAGATGATATTGTGAAATGGACAGAAATTAACTAGATTCCAGTCGCACAAGATAGAATACGTTCGAAATGTTTTGGGGAATACCTATAAAAAGCAGTGGAATGATATAGGCACATCGGAATATATACAAATACAAAGTTTCTTAAATTTTCATTTTTTTTTTTACGATTTCGATTGAGTAAAAAAAAAAATTATCGTGTCAGTCGAGGTTTCATTTAAATCAGACGTATATATCAGTCGCAGAATTAGTTATCACGTAATTTAAAACAGTTTTCGATAACGTACTTTATAGAAATGTCTGAATTACATTTTTGTATATTACAAATCGTTTGAATTCATAAAATTAAATGAGACTGCAATTCTAGATAATAAAGTGTAAAAATAATTACATAGTAAATTAATTTTAAAATAGAAAATAGATTTGCGCCAATTTAAGAATTAATAAATTATTTTATAAAAGTTTTTAAACAAAAAATCATCGTATGAATAATATTATCACTAATAATCTCAATTTCAATTATACGATATAAACCGATAAACAAAATTTACCTAAACAAAAATAAAAAATATTCATAACATATTTTACAACATTTCAAACAGTACAAATATTAAATATAAAAATCGATGAAATAATATAAAGTTAAAAATTATTTTGAAAATAATATATATAAAACTCGTTGAACTATTTTTTACGGTAGTCGATACTTTTTAAGCGTTCGTAAACAAACAATTTTCAACAACATACTTTGTAGAAATTATTGAATTACACTTTTTGATATTACAAACCGCTTGAATTAATAAAAGCAAACTCTGGAAAACAAAGTATAAAAGTAAAATAATTAAATAGTAAATTAATTTTAAAAAAAGAAAATAGATTTGCGTCAATTTAAGAAATTATAAATTATTTTATAAACGTTTTTAAACAAAAAATCATCGTGTGAATAATATTATCAATAATAAACTCAATTTCAAAATCTTGGATAACCTATAAACAACATTTACCTAAACAAACATATTTTATAAGATTTCCAACAATAAAAATATTAAATATAAAAATTGATAAAATAATATAAAGTTAAAAATTATTTTGAAAATAATATAATATATAAAACTAATTGAAGTATTTTGAGCAGTAGTCGATTGTTTTTTGGTTAGCGTTCGTAGAATAATTATTGGCTATTTTAAAAGTAGTTATCGATTATTATTGTAGTCGGTATATTTTATCTTTGTATAATTTAACGTTATTTATAAATTATTCTGCACCTGTATCGAACTTAAATCTAACCCTTACCGCTTTATTAAGTTTTTTTTTTTTTTTGAAATAAATATTTTATTGGGACTAAAAATAATTACATTTACCATTACCTAATTTTTTTTTTTTTTTTTATTATATTTTAAGAGTTAATACGATCTTAAGACTACGCTCAAATAAGTATTACTATTATTACGACGGTGTATATGCTTAAAACTAGTGTTAAACATAAAGACGGGATTATTAACTAATTATAGGAGGATTTCACAGGTAGTTAATTTTAGAAAAAATAATAAAATTAAATATTAATAAGATCTAGCTGATGTTTTCTTTTCAGCCGTCGGGTGTCATTAGAATCATCTAATAGTAAAACTGCTTCAACGTTCGGATGGAGGTGAAGACGATTAATGTAGCTGTTTGACTTCTGTTGAATGATAACAGGAACTGAATCGATTTTAAGATCGATGCGAAGTTGGACGTTCGAGACAAACCGAGGTGCTCTTGAAATCATAC
This sequence comes from Coronaproctus castanopsis, assembly GCA_032883995.1. Classification (NCBI taxonomy): domain Eukaryota; kingdom Metazoa; phylum Arthropoda; class Insecta; order Hemiptera; family Monophlebidae; genus Coronaproctus; species Coronaproctus castanopsis. The sequence continues at coordinate 79,601,264 of CM065054.1, read as the reverse complement.
GCATAAACTTGTTTTGAAATTTTTCAAGAATTTCGAGATTGGATTTGGCTGCGGTTTCCTAGAGCTTTATTAAGTGATAAAGTTCTATACCACAAAATTGATTTAAAGCGAATCGCTTCCACATAAAAGACTTCATTATGATTTTTATACTGAACTTTATTCTGGAAACAACCGACGGCGCAAAGTCCCATTTTTCCACATATGTTACAAATTTTGCTAAACGCAGGACATTTACCAGAGCTGTATGCTCGTAACTTTACTTTTAACAGTCATATCGATTTGGTTGCTTCTTATTTCGAGACTGGTGACTATCGTTAAATTTCGAGACGATCTTGATTTAATATTAAAAGGATTTCAAACTTTACTCTCTAGATATTTCTTTAAGATGTTCTTTCAACATTTCCGCTGCTCTAATTAGTTTGACGGGTTGTTCTAGACTAATATCAGACTCCATCAATAATCTTTCCGGTAGATTCAAATTATTAATATTGGAGATAACTCGATAACGAATTAAATCCATTTCTAAGTCATTAAATTCGGGATACTTCGATAAATTCTTTAACTTCGTTACAAATGCGTCTATTGGTTGATCCGGTTGTTGCACACACATTTAACTTCTTCTTTAGAATACAGTAATCATCGAATTAGGATATTATTGTATCGACACTTTTAGATGGTTCTTTTTCCGAAAGTTGAAACGAGTTATATGTTTTCTCACCTTCGTCACTAATACAAGATAATAATATTGCAATTTTCACTAAATTCGATTTTTCTACTTTTTCCGTAGCGATTGGATAACTTTTTAGTGAATTCTAAAACTTAAGCCAATTATGGTTCATATTTTCATCCGCAACAAGTTCTTTTTGCGTTGCAAAACCCATTTCCATTTCAACGCATAATTAAACGAATTTAACGATTTTCAATTATACTATAACCGACCGATTCGTGTTTCATTATTACAAAATAACGACTGACTGTTAAGTTTTATTTTAATAATGATTAATACATTACACTAAACACTGTACAAAACATTACATTATGTTACATTAGTTATATACGTAAAAAGCACCACGTAATTATTTATAACTTATATAACTGATAACCATTACATTACACTAAACACTGTACAAAACATTACATTATGTTACATTAGTTATATACGTAAAAAGCACCACGTAATTATTTATAACTTATATAACTGATAACCATGGTGTAGTGTAACCATCTTACAGAACTGCACATATCGCTAATATAAGATTAAGTATATCTCTAACATCGGCTAGTTAGAAGTAGAATTAAAGGAAAATCTGAGAATGGCACAATCCCTTTGTTTAATGGTTCCTCATTCCGCACTTACGAGGTAGGACAAATGTATTGAATAAAGTTGTGAGTATAAAGGCGCAGGGAAGTAGTGAACTTAACAAATAACTGTGGGTTAGTGTTGCGTGGTTGAAAAGTATACATGTAAATAAAAATTAAAAATAGGGGTGTTCAGTGGTTCCGTGCAGCGTGTAACTTAATATATAGCATGGTTAAAGAGTGAGAAACATAGTCCCTTAAGTCACATCAGGATGTGTGCGAAAAATTTTGCGACTTAAAAATAAGATCATTATTACGACAATAAAATAACAATAATCAAGAATTATATATATATATATATATATATATATATATATATATATATATATATATATATATACTCGGCTAGGTTAGGTTAGATTCGGGAATCGGTTAGGTAAGAATCGGTTAGATTTGTTTCGGCTAGTTAGAAGTAGAATTAAAGCAAACTTTGCAAATGGAACATTATCTAGATGATTGATAAGTATCGTCTGTCAAAGATAAAATCTCATATTTTTAAATGTAAGAAACGATGCTAGCGCTCCCTATCGGAAGTAAAAGTCGTGTAAGGTTTACATTGATTCGATAGATAACGCTAAATTTAGTGTTAAAGTCGAGTTTTCGAAATTTTGATTTTCTCTTAAAATTGTGGTACCGACAAAAAATTTTTTCACTCCTAGTCGTTCTTATCGGAATGTGATTTTTGAAGAAAAAACAACTAATTTGGAGTATTTCATACTTGTGCATTTTTTGTTTTCCTCCGAATTCGTCAATTCCATCGATAAATTCTTAGAACACTGAAAATATCAATTCATCGTTACACGTGCTTATGCTAAGTTTAACTTAAATCGGTAATAAGTCGATGTATAAGGTTTAAAATTTTTCCCGTTAGCAATTATAAGATTTTTATATTCTTATTACTTTACTCTTAAATCTATACATATATAGAGTGGCGCACCCACGGGGGCTACCGGGCTTAAGCCCCCATAGGGTTTAAAAAAGTATAAATTATACATATCATTTGTAAGCTCCAAACAATTTCGCAGCTAAAATGATAGTTGAAACAGAAGAGAATATTTCACAAATAAAACCTTATCTTGAAGAGTGTGCAAAACAGCCTAGATTGCAAAAAGTACTGTTAGAAAATATTTCCTACATTCAGTCTGCTAACGACATTGAAAATCCAGCTGATTGCACAACACAAAGAAAAAAGTATCTCTTGGTTGGGTCATCCGGCATTCGAATCTGACCCAGGTCGTGACCAGTGCGGTTTTTTTATTGCTGTTATTCTTTGTTTCGTTGTTGTTCATGATCGTGTATAGTTTGTTTTTGCCCGTCGAGAGAGTATTTGAGCTCACCACAGATACAAATCCTGGGTTCGCAACTGTATATATATATATACATATATATATATATATATATATATATATAATATATGTGTATATATATATATATATATATATATATATATATATATATATGTGTATATATATATATATATATATATATATATATATATATATATATATATATATATATATATATATATATATATATATATAAGAAGCAATCAAATACAGAATCGATCGAATGAAAGCAGAATTTTATCTAACAACAGAAGTATATAATAAGAAATTTTTATCAAGAAATGCTAAACTGCGACATTATTTAAGTGAACAGCTTGAAATCGCAGAAAGGAAGATCGTAAGAGAGAGAGAGAGAAGAGAGAAGAAGAAATATATTTACAAAACATATAAACAAAATCATAAATACATGAATAATTGAATAATGAAAATGTATATACCTTAACAGTTAATTTACTAATGTATAACGACATCTAATGTATACGTAATAAAATTAAAATTTAAAACGTAAAATTTAAAGTTTTAAACTTTCAAGTATAGGAAAAAATTAGAAAAAAAAAACTGCAAGAAAACAATAAAAATAAATTATAATTATTAGAACTTAAGTAAAGAAGGAAAACACGTGATAAATAGGAAAATAATTCTTAAACAAGTAATCTATGTTTAATTATGCGGTGTTTGTATTTAGAATATCGTACGATGAGACTCGTCGTAATAATCGCCTATAGTGTTAATTAATGCGCTGTCATGCATTATACAATTGTAGTAAAATTTACTAGATAATTTGTTTATATAAGTAAGTGTATCTAAAAGGTTAAGCTGCGAATGCATATCACGCAATTTAGTACATCTATGGGCGTTTAATGCTGCAGCAATGGTTACAGCTGTAATCTTTTACGAGTACTGTTGGAAACCGAAAACCAAACAGGGCAGGCGTAAGTTAATCGGAGATGTGTATAATAACTTTTTGTTTGAAATAGATAAAGAAGATTGACGATTAAAGATCGGTGAGAGTAAAGCTTTGAGCGCGTTGTCAATGCAGTTAGTAATATTGTCATTGAACGAAAGACGAGAATCTAATATGACTTCTATGTATCGAACTTGCGTCGACACACTGAATACATTTACCATCGATTGTAAGTAGCGGTAGTGGGTGTCGTCTTGAAAAAAAGTATCGCCTCCGTTTTTTCTGTGTTTATTTTCAGTCTCCAACGTTTGTAGTAATTAAAGACAGAGTTATTTTGCAATCTGTTAAGTATAGTGTCCGGTCTATGAGACGCACAATATAGGGCGAGGTCGTCAGCATATAAGACGATATTAATATGAGGTAGTTTAGGGATATCGTTTATTAAAATTAAAAATAAGTAAGACCCTAGTACACTGCCCTGTGGAACCCCCGAGCAGTAAGATCTAATACCGGATTTATGGGTAAGAATAATGATAGGACCAACCACCAGTAAAACAAGGTGAAAAATATACAAAACGAAGTAATCGAGAAATATACCAACATGTGGAAAAAATTACTACCGCGATCCGGAAAAGGAGAATTCGATTTTATGGACATATGCAAAGGATGGAGGTCACAGTAGGCTCATCGGAAGATTATTTAAGTACGTGCGAAAACTAAAAATGAACGATACATGGTACACAGCAGAGACTAAAAATGACACGGCGGAACTGAATATTATGCCCGAATATGTAGAACAGCGATTAAAGAAGAAACTATTTTAAAGAATTCGCAGAAAAGCAAGGAGGGAAGAACCGGTATTTTTGTGGACCGGAAAACGAAAAAGAAAAAAAAGACACAGTGAAAGGATGAAATCAGTATAGAAAAAAAAAAAAAAAGGAAGAAAAATGGCAAGACCAGTTGAAAATTAAAAATTCTAAATCTAATATAATACAACCATTTCGCTTCTGCAGCTACAGAAAAAACAATTCTAAGTAAATTCTCTGAGCGAACTTAATTAAACGCGAAAATGATGTTGAAACAATCAAACAGATAAAATTCGAAATTAAATCCTCTAAAATTTGTGTTACGGTCACGGCATGTTATAAATCAAAAAGTAACAATGAATTAGGAATGTTAAACGTATAAATTGACTAAGAAGCGAATATAAATGATAGAAGAAATTTAAGTCAGATGTTAAAGTTAGTTGACCATCAAAATTATTACCTACGATCGCTGTATTTGGTGTACAAGAATCTAAAGAAGATCTTAAAATATCAATCGACGAAATAAGTGTGGTGAACCTGCTTTAGTGTATCCCAAAAAGAAACCTGCAATTATATGGAATGCGATTATTTAAAATTTGTAATATGTTAATCGATTCGTTTACTCGAGAAATACATTTCAATAAGAGTTTTTGTAAAAAATGTAGGGCGTACATAGAAAATCGATGTGACGCTTCGGGAGAATTAAAAAAAAGACGATCAAAGAAATAGCCATAATAGCTGCAACGATATTACTTATCTAGTCACTGAAGCGGAGAGTTAATAAAACTGATTACAAAATGTAGCACCGTACATGACGCTAGTCTCGAGAAAAGTACAGAGAATAGCTACGACTACTAACTTTTAATTTTTATTATTATTAATTACGAGTTATCAAGTGGTTACTAATAAAGTAGAATGTTGAAATATAGACATAAATAGCAAACAATTGGAGATTTTAGTTAGTTCCAAAAAAATGACGTAGTAATTATAGCTGAACTAAATTATCACAATATGGCAAACTTCGAGAATTAAACACTAACAAAAACCAAAACAAAAATTACAGTAGTATATAAAAACAACTTCAAAATTGAGTTACTATCGCAAACTGAATACACGATATCGAAATTCAACGAATTAGTACTCGTTGTATGTTAAAGGAATAAATAACAAGATAAATGATTTACAAACACATATAGATAAAAAGTTAATAATGAAAGTGTAATATTGATGGGCGATTTTAATACAAGATCGAGTCTATATGAAAATTCAGGCAATATTAATTCTCTATAACAATTTAATAGTAAAAAATGCTTTTAATAACACTTGTTAATAAAAAAGAATCAACTGTATACTTGATCTTATAAATGTGGCAGAATTACAGAAGAAATTCAGAATGTTAAATTCGAAGGAAAATATTTTTTTCCTATCACAAATCAATCAACAGACATCTACAGAGGTACTAACGTTATACGTGTAAATACATTCGTGTGGCAGAAATATATAAAATTAAAAATGAATATTTACAAACAACCACGAGAAAAACAAACATTCGTTAGAATGATAAACTCACATTATAGAAAAAAAAAAAAAAAAAAAAAAACGATTTAAAAAATATAAAAGTATATAAAGAACATTATACACTTCTCCGTACGGTCCTGATATACAGAAAGGAAATATTTGAATGCAAACACATTGCTTGGAAAGAATTGATATCAAGCTTCCCGACTTGGGGAAGCTTTACACTAATGAATAATTATGAGAAATTTAAATTTCCTTATTTAAAATTATTAAATGATAAAATAATAATAAGCGAAACAGAAAAACAAATATGGAAACTAGTAGCATTAATTTTGCAGCTTTTATAATTGATTAAAATGTTTTCTTAAGCGGAATAAATTTATTCGATGAAGAAAATAAACTGGTCATTGAGTATAATCTCACCGCGCAGTAGTACCTAAAGGCTATTTTCACCAACGTTATTTAACATCGCCGTCAGCTGTTCATAAAACAGTCGAAGAAATGCGTTAAAGTAATAAATTACGCCCATTCCAGTAATTGCAGGAATTAATAAAATAAGAAATGTTAATCATATAATTAACAATACGATAGAACGAATAACATCCGAAATTACAGTTTGCATAACGCGCGTGTTGCTTACTTGTAGGAAACAGAAAGACATTCCAACAGAAAGGCATTTAGCGATGAAATGATATACCTCGGAATAATAACAGACTAAAAACGTAATTATACATTTTTATTTTAAACTCCCTTTTGTTTATAGAGGGAGGGGTTTTTTTAAAATCCCACACGCTGATTTTTGGCTCCCTTGCAGTGCATGTTTTTATGCGCTGCATTAATAAAAAGAAAACAACAAAATTTACTTAATAATTATACATTTTTATTTTAAACTCCCTTTTGTTTATAGAGGGAGTTTTTAAAATCCCACACGCTGATTTTTGGCTCCCTTGCAGTGCATGTTTTTATGCGCTGCATTAATAAAAAGAAAACAACAAAATTTACTTATTTTATCAGCGTCTTTTGAAGATTTTCCCCCTCCCGCTTTAAAAAAAAAAAAAAAAAAATTATACACGTGTAATAACACTCGAATTCGACAAATTTTAGAATAAATCGGAATCATCGTGTTGCGTTAAATTTGGGAATGACACGAGTAATAGAATTATACTTTATAATGAAAGAAAGACAAACGTATATATTTACACATTATTAAGCATTACAAAAACAATAATTACGAAACTGCGTACCGTTTAAAATCAACTTACCGCAGTTAAACATAACAGCAGAAACTTAATATTTAACAAAACGAATGTTTAACATATATACAAAATGCACGGGGAAAATAAAACATAAAAAAAACCTGCGATAAAAATATACAAAACGTCGAAAATAGCGATAAAATAATGAATAATTAAGATTAAGCGAGCTTATAATAAATTACGTTTAATACGTTTATAGTTCGTATACGTAAAGTTTAGCCGCCTGGAATCGTAATTACCGATCGAGGAAACGCATTATCATCCCGATATAAACATTTATTAGAAAATTCACTCGATACTTTTAAAATTCCTGATATATGGTAATTTTGAACACGCATTTTATCGATTTTCGTGTAACGAGACGCATATACATCTTACACATCTATTTCGAATGATTTGGCGCAGTTTATTAAAAGTAGCCTTACTATGACAGGCGTAAGTAATTATTGGACGGATTAAATCATCTTGTCGTTAATATTTAGGTAAGATATACGATTAATAAGCGGCTAAATGGAACAAATGGATTTGCCTTAAAACTAGTATTGCTCTTTTCATATCATTCGCAGAATCCTTAACATACTTTAAAATGTTTAATGAATTGATAAACATATCAGCATATGGAACTGTTTCTTCACGTAATAGCTAGGATAACTCCGGTAGATGTACATTTGAAACAAGTCGATATAATTAAAAATCTAAAAATTGAGAACAGAATTAATGGACTGAACAACATATTACCCTAAATTGTAGTAATAATTCAAATTAAAAAAAAAAAAAACACAAAAACAACACAGATCTGGCAGAAACAACATAATAAAGAAGATACTACCGGTAGACGTACAGAGGTTCTATTACCTGATATTGAAGCTAGATTAATGACTAAAAACTTCAGAACTATTTTCTAACACAGTATTTACTGATCACGGAATTTTGCTAGTTACTTAAAAAGATTCAGTAAACTAATGTAAAAAAAAAAAAAAACCCAGAAGATATGACCACATGTTTGAAATATGCAAAAATTCTAGTAAGATCAGAGAGAATATCGACGAAAATTTCTTTGAAAAACCTTGTATAGAACAAGAAAAGTTCCGAAAGCTAAAGTTCGCAGCGAAGAACGCCAGAAAAAAAAATCAATATATCATAATAGTCCACCGGGAATTCTATTCTTGTTTTTTTAAACCCGACTCCGAATGAAAAGCGATTACAAAGCTTAAAGCGAGCAATTACACTTATTTTGTTTCATTCGTTACGTTATCTAATTTGTATTTACTTAATTAATATAATTTATCATATATGTTAAATGAATAAAAAAATTACAAAAAAAAAAAAAAAAAAAAAAAAAGTTTCTCAATTACAAAAAAGAAAACAAAAATATATATATATATATATATATATATATATTTGTGGAATGCTTCTGAATGACCGTCGATCGCAAAAATGAATTTTTTGAAAATATTTTCTAGGATTGAAGATGGAGATTAGAGTTGAAAGATCTGTTACACGAGTGAAATGATCTGGTATTAAAGATAACAGGTCCTCCAGATCACCGATCGGTCTTGAATTGAGATTTGTACAAGCTTGCTGGAAAAATCTTCAAAAATTAGAACCGTCCCTGAAGTAATGAGCTAGAATTTTACTGATTTCACTCTTGATTCACATTTGCCTCCGACGAGGGGTTGAAATGCCATTGCGACCACTAGTGAAACTGCCCTGTAAATGGTGAAATTCTTTTAAGCTCTGCTCCTATGAAGTTGTTCCCGCAATCACAATAGACTTGGGAACTACTGCGTGAACCGTCGAAATAAACTGCTCTGTTGAACAATCGGTAACAGCCTCTTTTCGAACAGCTAAAGTAGAAAAAATGAATATTTCAACATAATTTACACGGAATAATGAAAACAAAAATTTTAAATAATAATTAACATCCCCCATCATGGCTCATCGTATAACAGAATTAACATAAAGACGCGTAACATTATACCTTGTTATTATTATTATTATTATTGTATTATCTACTACTGAGGGTGGTAATTCGGTGTACTTAATGTGTTGTATTTCACGTTAATAATTTAAATAAATTATATTTCTTCTTAAAAAAAAAAAACATTGTAAGAAAAATTTATATTTCTAATGTAATGACGGTGTCAGAAACACAACATTAGACCTACTGATGTATTTCCTGTTGGCAGGAAAATTAGGAATTTCCTTTTGCTTGCTGAGCAGGTCATGTTGTTAAAATTTAAAATTTCTTAATTTCTCGGCAGTCTTCATTCGATTGTAGCGGGGTCAATGGTTCTTGTTCTTAGTTATTCATATGTGCATATGTGTATGTACATGTCTTTTTATGTATATTATGTTTACTTAATTATAAGTATGTAGTTAAATTTAATAATCTTTTTTTCCTTTTTTTCTTAGGTATGAGTTATACCTTTTAAGATAAGACTATTTTTTAATATTTTTTCTTTTACCTTATGTTTTTATTTTTTTTTTTAAATTTTTGTACAAACTCAATACTATTTACCTATGTATTCTCATCCCTTCTTCCACCACAATAAGTTAGTTTTAAGTATGGAGGTCTCTTTGTTTGTGTCGGGACCTCCATTTCTCCACTTTAACTCCCTTTTTTTTATTAGAGGGAGGGGGTTTTTAGTGGGTAAAAATCCCACACGCTGATTTTGGTTCCCTTGTAGTGCAATCTATGTGCACTGCAGCAATAAAAACAAAATTCTTATATATCAGTGTCTTATGAAGATTTTCCCCCTACCGCTTTAAAAAAAAAAAAAAAATGTAATGACGGTAAAAAGCAAAAAAATAAAAATAAACTCCAAGTTGTTTTCGTAAAATTTCCACATACTAATCAATCATAACCTTCGTTAAGTTTTTAAACGTTTATAGTGTAAATTAGGAAAATCAATTTAGAAATGATTAGCATTTATATATATATATATATATATATATATATATATATATATATATATATGCAACGGTACAATATCAGGGAAAATTAATGTTATTATCTGTAACTAAGCCAAAATTGATCATCATTTCCGAAAGAATATTTGTTAGATACAATATCGATTTTTTAATATCGTTTGTTGCAACGCTCGAAAATACGAAAAAATTAAATAATAATAGTAATATTGTAATTATAAAAGTAATAACAATAATTTTAATAATTACAATATTAATAAAAATATTGATACCACTAGCAGAACCGTTAGTTGCAGCTGAAAAAGTATATATAGAGATGAAATGTACGAATAACAACAGAAACAAAAGGATAATTTATATGTATAGACACACACACACACACACATATATATATATATATATATATATATATATATATATATATATATATGTATAAATTTTCTTCTAAACGAAATTTTAGGCTAGGCTCTAAGTCCATTAGGCGGTAGTTTACCTTGTTATCTGTACCTCATTTCGGATAAATTGCCACGATAGGCGCGTGTGCTGCGATGTTAATGGCTGGACACTTTTCAAAGCTAACCCTTAAAATGAGCCAGGCATTGAAAGAAAAGATGTTGTCGTGTTTTATAAATTGGTCCTTTCGCTTATGCCCGGCAGTTAACAACGGCTACCTCCAATTGGTTTATCTTGTTATTATTATTATTATTATAATTTTTTTTACTTCATGTCGAGACGTCGTTAAAATATTTTTCTCCTTTTCGCTCGTCTATAATTCTATTAATTTTCTATCTGCCGTTTTTTTTTTTTTTTTTTATCTAACCGGACGGACGACAATTAGGAGTACGTGAAGATAATCGGCCGTTCTAACACAGCAATTTACACGCTGCGTTGCCGAAGAAATTACGAACGTCGACTGTTGCAAATGACCTTAACCGATCTTTCGTATAAGACTGGATCTGTTTCAAATTAACGACAGATACGCCGGATTTTCGAAGATATCCGAAGAAGAAATCGAAGCACGTTATAATTTAAAAAAAAAGAAACGTAAAAAATAATTTAAAATTACTAAATCAACGATATAAAAAATTTTATACGTAAACAAAAAATAGCTAATAAGATATAAAAAACATCCGAGAAATAAATAACGACAGAATTTTTTGTGGAAAATTCTTAACTTTTGGTAAATAAGTCGATTTTCTATAATAGCGTCGATTCTGTAAGATGACACGTATCATCGGTCGACGTAATTGTATTCGTACGCCTCTAGACGTGTCGTCGTTAGCGATGAGCGATTCGAGAATTCGAATAGTATTCGATTCTTAAAAGTACTCGTTGTTCAACTAGATCGTAGTTCTCGAGATACGCTATTATCGAAAATTACGATAATATCGGATCGTTTTCGAATGATTATGTCGAATATTATTTCGTTTCGTTTCCGTAGTATTCGAATACAAACTGTTTACTCGTAGCAGATACCCCCCACCTTAATGGTTAACGGTGTAAATGTAGAATGGTCAGATCAAATAAAATACTTAGATGTTATTTTAGATAAAAGATTGACTTTTATCAAACATTTAGATTACGTGTCGATCAAAACGCAACTCTATTTATCCTTTGTTTAAAATCCGTCCTAAATGTCGATAATAAATTAATAATATATAAATCGCTCATTAGACCAGTTTTAACGTGTATGCCTGTCCTGCGTGGAGTTCTATTAGCAATTCCAGTTATAAGCGGCTTCAGTTGATTCAGAACAGGCGCGTTAGATGTATACTCGACGCTCCGATATATAGTATAATATAGTGAAAATGCGTGAGAAATTGAAAAATAGCTATGTTAAAAGTGTCTACCAACTTTTTTTTAAAACAGTGTGTTACACGTGATCATGATTTGATAACGGTAATTGGAAATGATGATTCCGAGCATTAAAAGAATAAAATATACTAAATATATAAGCATCGCAGGCTGAAACATAATTTGGTTTAGCCGGTTAAATATTAATCATTGTTAATATATTTGTTTTAATAGTATTAAGTATTTTTGTTTATTATCATTTTATTTATCGCTAATTTCAACCGTATTGCTTCGCATATTTTCGCCGTTTTTTTTTTTAGCATTAATTTTTCCCGCATTTAGTATTATATACTTAAGTTCAGAATCTTCATTCGTTAACAATTCATGTTTCTTCTCTTACGTTTATCGTTACTGCTGCGGGGTAAGTTTTTATTTGTAACGGTACACAGTTTTATAAAAATTTCCTGTTTGTTTTTATTTTTTTTTTGTAATTTATGTGAAATATACGTTTTCTTCTTCTTTCTTCTTCACTAACTTATGTTTGTCCTAAAAATATCGATATTAAATAGAACACGAATGAAAATACAATTATTGTTTCAGCGTAATTTTGACCCGGTTATTTTTTTATTACTAAATTTCACTGTACAACAGATTAGTATAGGATTAGTCTAGTATTTTATGAAGGTAATTTCGAAGAAAATTATTTAGTTCGCATATTATAAAACGTTTAAAATTACAAATTAAAAACGTTCGTGAATCTATATTTACATTCAAAACTTGATACATTCTAAAGATAAACAGAAAATAATAGGAACTTAAATTAAAAAAAAAAAAAAAAATAATAATACAATATAATAGTAATAAAATGAGTTAATAGAGGAAATTTCTTTTGAGAAAAAAAATTATTAATACGTATAATTACAGATAGTACAGTTATTTAACAATCATATCATACGATCAAAGCTTACACACTAATATACATTTTTTAAAATACAAACACACGTATAAACTACCGTACGGATATTGTATTTTTAATGCGCCAAAACTCACCACTCTTCTTAAGTACAGTACTAAATTACAAAAAACCAAAAAAAAAAAACCCTTTTGAAAATATAGTATATACACAGAAATCAAATATATTGATTCGCATTACGCTTCAATTTTTTTTCTCCAAGGAATAATAAACGCGTGAATACGAATTATTCAATTTTAAAAACGACTCAAGCTCGCCGTTAGTTCTCGCATAAGGTATTCGACTCTTAAAAGTATTCGAATACTATGTTCTCGATTCTGTCCATCTCTAGTCGTCGTTGCTATACGAAATTAAAACCGACCGATTATCTACTAACATTCGTGAGGATAGTTTTTTCCATATATCACGCTTAATTAGGACGATCCATAGAGATAACGTACATATACGTCGCGTTACGTTATATCGCCTCGCATATAGTCGACTTGTGTTAACGCGTGTCGCGGATAGTTAACCACGCACGCGTACAACTTCTCAGCACACAGATACACTTAACTGTTATCGATGCTGATCTTTATGGATATTCCATCGAAGTTCATCCCGTTTAATAACGATGATAATAATAATTGATAATAGTAATTTTGATATAATGACGGTTATGCATAAATATGGCGCAATCGCGAAGCAATACAGCTAAAAGAGCTCGCGTTGAAAATATTCAACTGGACACAAATAATCGTTATGCTCCATAATCAATTCGGTAATACGCGGTCGATATTAGTCTTAATTCGAGTCAATTAATTCAAAAATATTCCATCGATAGTTTACATAGATGAAATTAAACAAAACATAACTTAAAATATTCAAATTAAAATACGAAAAGGTAAAACTTTAAACTTTATATATATATATATATATATATATATATATATATATATAGAATCCCTGCAGGATTTCTAAAATAATTTTTAATTAAAAATAAGGTTCGCTTTTATATGCGTACACGCCGAAAAGTCGCGGTAAAATAAAAATGGTATTAAAAGGAATCTGGAAGAATAAGAGAGGAGGATATATTTGAACTGAAAAATAAAAATACAAATCGACGAAGTAAGACAGTTTTCCAGACTCGTCGAGGAAACCAATTAGGTTATTAAAAAGTACACCCTATAATATTTCTTGTCGCTTTTTCGTCAAATGTCGTTATTTAGGAAATGACTGAAATAAAAGAATTACGCTACTGCTTAATAAGACCGGGGGTAGTACGTCTCAAGAAGGATTACGCAATGCTATCGGTGTCAAGGTTTTAATCACGCGGCATATAACCAACGCAACATGCGAGAAAAATGTATGAAGTGTAGAGTGAACAACATCGAACTAGGAATTTCCATAGAAACGATAAAGTGCAAACTGTAACGGATAACTAATTCGAAAGTGCGTCCGATTTATTTAAAAGTAGCGCGAAATAGAATAAACATAAATGAAATAATCCTGATAATGGTAATAATGATAATAAATAAAACGACAAGCATATATACGGCGATCGCTGCAACAGCGGAACCGAATACATTATCGATTAATAATTTTTCCATCGTGGAATTATTATCATTGTTATACGTGAATATAAATTTTTAAAATATATCTTTAATATCGTTTAAAACTGTTATAAATAGGTTAAAATCTGTTAAAAATAAGGATGCGTTCACAATGATACGAGTATAATTCGAGAAACAGGAGCGGAATTGAATGGTTCCTTTTTGGTAGTATTCGATTAGTTGCCTGGAATTGTAATTACTTATTCTACAAATGTGTAACGAATTGTACCACCAATTTGCCCGCATAAATAAATTAGACATTATCGCTTTATCCGTTAATAGGTTAGACATTACGTGTAAACTAGATTTTCCGGGATATGTTATTTACAGAAAACGTGTCAAGTGACGGAGTTTGCTCATTAACAAGCGGTTCTTAAATTAAAATCTAAACGATAGGTATTAAACTCGTATGTATAAAAGTAGTGCTAATAATCAGCGGTGGTAATGTTGCTAGTAGTACTATTGCTATTTGCGCCGAACCTCTCAAAAGTACAAAGGAGAATGATATCCATTCCCCTAAATGAAACAGCCGTGTATTTCTAATCGGCGATTTCGATACTATAAATAAGCTGAACTCGGTGTGAATCACGTATAAAATGATACAGTGTAAATTTCCTTCTTATTTGGTACTTTTAATTCGTAGTTATTTAAGTAAACATTTTATGTCACGGTGGATGATTCGAAATCGACTATGCAGACTTGTACCGCAGGTGTCCTACAAGGTAGTATTTCTAATCACATTGTTTCTCTACGATTATCCAAAATTGACAAAACACGCAGGTGCGGATGATAATATTTTGCAGCTCTTACAAAACCGACTGGTATTAAAAATCAATTAGAAATCGATGTACGTGTCGCGTTTTAACATCGAAATAAATGCACTGAAAACTGAGGCCACCTATGTCGCTCTGGTTTGTTGACCAATTTTATCATCCGAACTTCTAGTCGATGATAAATTAATAAATTGTTGGGATAGTGTCGGTTATTCGGGTGTTTTATTAGATAAACGGTTAACCGTCTGGTCATCGCGCGTAAATTATACGCAGATCTAAAAAAACCTAATAAATCGGTAAGCGCAGTTTATTTAATCGTACATACCTTAACGTTAATAGTATAGAACGCTTATTCGTCCTGCGATGATTTGTCCCGCCTGGTCTTCTATGTCGAAGGCGAACTTTAATCAATTACAATTAATACAAAATAGGAGTTTCAAGTGCGCCCCATAAAGTATACAAGAAAATAGTGGACATCCGTGGGATATTAAATTCGCATCTTTTATTCGGGATTATATTCTTACTATATATAACTCGGTAAGTTCGGCGATAATCGTGTATATTGCATGCAGTACATCTTAACGATCGGAAATTGCGATTCTAAGGAAGTACAGTTTATGTACACGACGTATATAGAGACGCCTTAAACATAATATTATACTGTAAATTATTAATATTTAATTAAACGTAATCCGCTAACATTCTTTTTTTTATTTGTGCGATATATCGCGTTATGCCCATTTCAACTCACTGCTGGTTGTAGGCATATTCCAGACGTTTCCAACGATTCCGGTTTTATTCGGATCCAATTGATCCCTGCATTATATATGCGAATACGATAAAGCTCTAAAAGAAATACGGAATAATAAGTCAACGGGTATTGATAATTTTCCGATTGAGCTAATAAAAGCAGGAGGAATACAACATGCAAATAATTTTACTAGCTGATAAGAAAGATATATGTAAGAATGAGACAATACCGATGGATTTTATAACGGGAAAAATAATTGCAATACCGAAAAGAACGAACTCGGATAAATGTGAAGATTTTAGAACATTAAACTTAATAAAGTCACGCATCGAAGATAATGGTAAGAATATTGTATACAAGAATAGTAAATAAAGTAGAAATTCTATTGGGAGATGCTCAGTTCGGATTTAGGAGACGTGACTCGCGAATTAATTCTGGCACTAAGAAATCGAACAAAGATTTAGAATAGGAAATTCACTCTATATCGCATTCATATATATATATATATATATACAAAAAGCCTTTGATAATGTCAATACATTGTTTACAATATTACAGAAAACGGAAATAAACAAGAATGATATTAAATTAATATATAAATTATACGAAAATCAGAAAGCGACGATACACATATGTGAACAAATAAGTTAAAATATTGAAAGTATATAGACAGGGCTGTTATCACCGATATTATTCAACCTGTATATAGAAGAAATCATGAAAGAAATTAAAGAGAAAAAAACAAAGAAAAACGATGTAAAAATACGAAATAATATGCACATTACGCCGATGATATAGCTATTCTAGCGGGAAATCCGAAATCAATTGAAGGAAACATTAAAAGTAATGGAAGATGTATTTAAGAAATATGGAATGCAAATAAATAAAAATAAAACAAAAATTACGACGATCAAAATAGCAGTCGAAAGAAAATAAGTGCAGCTAAAATTGCCTCGTGATTGACCCTCATTAACTGCCTAATGTCATTGGCAAAGTTACGCATAGTTTAGATATAGAAAGTATAGAAATGGAATTACAACTATGATGATTATTATGATTACTAGTAGCACGAGTGCTCAGCACCATCTTTTGCCAATAAGTCAGAAATATTTTGCGCGATTTCCCGCCCTTTCACTCCCACTAAATATAATAATCCAATAAACGCACATATTTCTGATCTTGATGCGTGTTTTGCATCTCGTTCCCTCGTGTAATTTATATCTTCCCTTTTTTTATCAATGTATTTATTAGTAAATGTTACAACTGAATCAATAATTTCTGTTGTTATTACGAGGTTGAAAGCCTGTGCTTCGTTCTCAATATCACTCGCACACCTCTTTCGACCTGGAAAAATCTTTTTCATTACATTGTTATTAGTCCGTATTTTAGCATTAGGCATCATGTATGTAGTATCCCTCCGCAATGTATCGTCTTTCCCAACAACAGATTTATTATTTTTTAACTGATTATGTTCATCATCATTTTTAGGGTTATATTCTTGTTCAGATGTACTGTTATGGTCTGATTCTTCAAATTTTTCTGATTCATCATCGGAAAAAAAACTTTCTTCATATTACATTCCAGGGCGCGCGTTGTGGTTTTTATCCACAATGTAGCGCGCAGTCGCGATAAACATTCACAAATAAGAACGCTGTCCAGTTGTTGAAGCACGTATGGAGGTTGTAAGAAAATACTTCGAGAAGCACATACATAAAGACATTGGCTCCAAGTATCTACCAAGTAATTAAAATAAATAGTACGCAGGTGGATAAAATCCGAGTTAAATGTCAAACGGGAACAATAAGATTTATTTTATTGTCATTTATAATTTTATATATAAGAAGACGACTGGAAATAATTACATCGAATTTACCGGATAATTCAAGGCGACTAATGCCAGAAATCGGATCGTATAAGTTGCACGCTATCTCTTGTCTCAAGAGTTGCGACTATGATGATGATGATGATGATGATGATGATGATATATTAGAATGGGGATAAATATAATAAATAAAATAAATACAAAATTAAAAAATTGATAATAATTAATCTTAATATAATATATAAGTAGAAAATATTTATGCAGAGAAATCGATAGGTTAAATAAAGGTATTTCCATTAGTAGATGATTTAGAGATCGTCGAAATAGATAAATTCGTATCGTAAAGCTTCCCTATGTGGTAAAAATTGAAAATAATGATAGTAATACCTACAACAATAATAATTATAATAACGTTAAAATAAGGATAATATCTTCGACGTAGGGGAATTTTGACGATAAACAGCGTGTAGAACGAACAACGATAACATCGTGTATGATCATCGATATATTCGTATTATGAGATAAAAGCTGTTTAGATCGATAATTTAATTTTATATCTGATATATCTCTCTTAAGAGAGAGAGAGTCTAGTCAACAGAATCGTTCGTACGTGACGCGACCGATACGATATACAAAATTAGAAGGTCGATTTTTTCGAATCGTCATCTTACAAATCGGTACATCCGCTCGTTAATATGAATAAATTCTAGTCGTAATAAAAAAATTAATTTTAAAGTATTCGCGGATTAATAATTAAATGTAAAAAAACGCGTATATTTGACATTATATTAAAAAGTTATAATAATATTTAACGTACCGGGATAAACTCTCTCTCACCATTTATGAAAGTAACTAATAATATAAACTGGTAAATAATAAATGTACGAGATATAAATAGTATCGATGGAAAAATCAGAAACCATCAAAAATGAAAAGCGGTAATTTAAAAGAAAATAAGTTTAATTATATAACGAATAATATCATTTCTAAGTAATGGAAACGAAAGCAAATTATAACGTTATGAGAATAATACATTATGTTCAATCGATGCTTATACCCTTAGTATATATGTAATACTTACGTTCCATATGGAATCGTAATTTCCTATTGCTGGAAGTGCACACTACAATTGAGAAAAAATTTTTGCGATAGTTATATAGTCTCTAACATATATGGTGTACCTACAGAGCACTATGCATATATGAAATAATTTTAGTGTATAACATTGAGGATACATCTAAGACATCGATTTCGGACTAATTGCAGTCTATTAAAACTCTAGCATTACTGAAGACCAAACTGGGCAAGAATATGTTAAAATAGGCCTAACGATTGACTTGTACATTATCAGTTTATTATCAATATTTAAGTTGCACGGTCAATATGCTCGGAAAAAATTAGCCTCTTGTACGACACCAAGATTATCTGGTCAGACTATATCAACGCCACTGATATGAAGTCTGGTCGGTAAAAACGGTCTTCGACGAGTGAAGAAAATTGCTTTCGTTTTGGAAGGATTAAGAACAATTTGCCATTTAGAAAAATAACACGATCAACACCGGATTGTAACCTATTGCTGATAGAGTACTTGGCCTGTATGCAGTACAACGCTGTGTCATCAGCGTATAACCTCGATGTTATTTATATGCGGGAAATCACGCATGAAAAATGTAAATAAGAATTAGCACGCTACCTTTAGGCACGCCGGCAGAACAGGATTTGCTACTTGATGTCGCATTATTTATAACGGTATAAAATGATCTATTACGGAAGTAACTATTAATCAGTTTAATTAGATAATTGGGAAACCGGGTAGCGATCATTTGATAGATAATACCGTCGTGTCAGTGTCGAAAGCTTTTGCCACATCAAAATAACACCATCCCAGTATGTTTATCGAAGTTAAAATTATCTGCGATAGAGTCGGCAACTCTTGCTATCTGTTGTGTTGTGGAATGCTTTGGTTGAAATCCAAATTGACTACTAGGTATTATATTATTAGAATTAGTGAAGTCGCATAATCTTTTCGGAATAATTTTTTCAGCTAAGATTGCTAAGCAAGCTGATTCGACGGATATTGTCCGTCTGTGAGCAATCTTTACCGTGTTTTGGTACTGGAATTATTTTAGCCACTTTCCAACTAGAGGATTAATAATTAAATAATACACCATAAGTACGGAATTAGGACGATAACAGTAATAATTGGTTACACCTTCGACATCCGGGAGCATCATCGGTTACCCAGGTCGTACGATTTTTTTTTATATTATTTTTTTTTTTCGTGTTCACGATAAATTTTATATATATATATATATATGTATTTTTGTAAATTTGTGTGGATATGGTTTATGTTGTTTTCGTAATATGTCCGTATGTATAAATAATTTGTCTTGTTGAATGTATAATAATAATAATTAAAAATGAACGCTTAATCAAAACGAATATTTAGCACTAAATAATAATATCGATAGTTATTTGCTCTACACGTAGAAATTTTAATTTACTTTGAAGTTTTAAATTACGTCAAAATTCTAATTACGTCAAAATTCTAACTACGTCAAATTTTAATCGCGTCAAAATTTCTTTTCGTACAAGTTTAAATTTTTTAATAATAAATAAATATATATATATATATATATATATATATATATATATATATATATATATATGCACACATAAATACTGAGAAATAATTTAAATTAGTTAATAGTTAAATCCGTACATTATTTTGTACTGGCGATCGCGATGATAATATTTTTTTAAATTTATCCCCATTACGTTCCTGTACGTGGCCTATAACCTCTTGGCTCCACACGACAGGAGAAAACGTAATAATTTGTCGACATACGACAGGATAGGAAATCCACGCATGTCCCCGAAAACGTAATAATATATACATATATATATATATATATATATATATATATATCTTTGCAAGGGAAGGATAATTTGAAATAAATAAATAAAATGATATGGTGATTATTAACAGTGTAAATTTTGTTTTGTGCAAGTCATTTTTTACGTGTTATTCATTTTTACACGTTTATGAACGAACGTTATTACGTTTCCTGATGTATTTTTCGTAGTCCAAATTTGGTTTTATTAAATTTTTTTCGGCTTCGTCGATAATTAATATTTCAAAACGTAACGTGTTTTTTAATACGCCGTTATTCACGACACGTCGCACTTTTAGGTGTTTAACGTTATAATAGTATTTTAATAATTCTTCGAATTTCGCAACGAGATAATAAAATTCAAATTAAAGGTTTATTGCCGTTATTATTATTATTATTATTATTATTACTATTACTCGCGTTAATTCTTAAGACGTATTTATCTCTAGCGTTATATCAACCGGTCTTAACGTATGGAATATTGGATGGGGATGTCGAGATAATTAAACCGATTGAAAATTTTACACAAAAACACGTCTTAAAGAGAATAATCATGAATGAGAATTTGAATGTACAAAAAATGAAACTTCTATCCGCAACATATTTGTATACGTTAGTTTTGTCGCAGTTTGTTCTCGAAAATGGTGTAATAAGTTCGGCATATTAATGGATAATGGAAAGACACGGTCAGGAGGTCCAACCAAGTCGATAGTTCCTCATTATAATAAAACAAGAATGGAGGTTGCAGGCAATTTATGCCGGTGGAGTACAATTGCCTAGAGAAGTAAAAATTAGCCGAATTAATTACAAAAGAAGGCGAAGGAAACTCTATTAACTAAATGCATCCGCTGCAAAGAGTAGAGAAAAAACGATGACAGTTTCGACTCTAATTTTAATTATAAGAAAATTTAAAAGAAAAATTAAACATTCATCAAAACCTACTGTATTTCGTGTAGCATGGATAAATTCACATAGTCCTCTGCAGGTGCTTCGATTTATATAAAGGCTGCTACGTGGATTACTAATAATTAAGTTCGGATAAATATTTCGATTGTTTTAATATTATAATAATAATCCAGCCGTCGCATAGTGTTGCGCATAGGCGGTTTTATTCCCTTTATTTTAGTCTCATATAAACAATCTCACACGAATTAATATCATTACTATTATTATTATTATTAAGTACTTTAATTAATTTCTCAACGGTTATTTATACGTTTTTTATTTTATTTTATTTGTTTATTCGTATTCGATTTGTAATTAATTTTTATTTGACATTTATTCTATTTCAAAATGTACCGGTGTATTGTATTGAAATTAAAATAAATTTGGTTTGGTAAATATTAATCCGAAAAAACAGTCGTTTTATTCCGACGAATAAATTAATTATCGTTACAGTTTGTTAGAATGTAGAAAATTAAACAAAGTTTTCTAATTTTAGTTGCGAGCCGTTACATTGTAACACATTCGACACGTACGAACCAACCTTTTCAATTGTCTTAACTTACGTCCGAAATACCGACTATGCCAGTAGTAAAAATAAATACTACTACAATTACACCGGAATAATATTATATAGTATATGTATATATATATATTATATATGTATATTTGTTTGTATGTTCGTAATATGTCTATATATTCACGTTTCGCTCGTTGAGACTATTCAATTTTATTTGCTTCCCTCGAAATTTCGTCGTGAATAAATGTGGATTATTTAAATCGAGGAGAGCCTTCTGTTCAATCTGCTTTCCCGTTCGCGTTGAGACGTTAATCCTGCGTAAGTCCTTTTAAAAACGGGACATTTTGAACTCACATCTCGAGAGTATTCGAAAACTAGCAGATTTTCACACGAAAATTTAGAAAACGTTTAAATTATAAAATTCGAAAATATAAATAAGTAGTCTAGACTCATTCGTGTTTAAAGTAAATTATAGCGCTCCGAGTTCATTATACGTCATTTTTGGTACAGCTTCGTTTACACAGGGTAATATTTCACATAATCACTATATATATATATATATATATATATATATATATATATATATATATATATATATATATATATATATTATTACCCCTAATGGGCTTATCGCGTACAGATTTTGTTGTTTTGTTCTAAGAACCTCGCAAATTGTTATTTAAGATATGCAAATATATACATACACATGTATACATATATACGTACAGGATACAAACAAACGTATTAATTATAATAATATTGTTTAATTATTTTTCTGTACATACACATTTTCCATATATACATAAGATATAAAAAAAAATTAAAATATATATATATATATATATATATAATAATTATATCTTTAACATCTTTTAATGATTAACGAATTTTCTTTATTTTAACATTAATTAAGGATATTACTATTTCGAACTAACCTGGCGCGTGACTCCGCCTTCTGGTTCTGTTTCTTCTCGTTTTTAAGCCACAACTTCTACTAACTTCTTCCCATCTTCAACTTTTTCAACTAACTTCGCCATCATCATATTTTCAACTTTTTCAACTGCCTTCATCGTCTTCACATTTTCAACTGACTTCTTTCTAAATTCATTTCTTCCGAAACCAAAACTGTCTTTTCTTCCATCTTTTAGAAACTCCCCCACTCTACCAACTGTTACGATGTCAACCGATTTCACGCGACCCCGTGACCATAGAGGCGCGCGTTGTTACTTTATTATTATTATTGCATGAATGCAACTGACGTGTCACAAACCAGGTTTTTTTACAATAATAATAGTAATAAAACTAATACGCGTTACTTTTAATTAAATATAAATAATCATTTCATTATTTACTTTATTTGCTTCGGCGTGACATACGACGACCGTCGTAATATATATAATTGTACGACACGACCAATTATTACATCTGTTTTTGTTTTCGTTTCTTACTTTACTCGAGCGTATCTCATTATGAAGGAGAACACAATTCGAACGAATATCTGTTGTACTATCACGCCTACTTTAGCAAAGCCAGGCATCTCGGTTTTTACCAACTATTAAAAGACACAAGCTACGATTTTTCGGACGTGCAATACGTGCAAACGGGCTGAAGAAATTGCAAGATCAATGGAAAAACGAAAAAAGGTATAACCCGTTATATCGTTGAAATCGGGAAAATCGGTAGATTCGATTTACAACGAATTATGAATCTAACGCAGGATCGAAGCAAGTGGTAACGTCTGGTAGCTTGCATTACATAATGCCATGACATCTGGATACGGTTGACGCAAGAAGAAGAATATATATATATATATATTAATATATGGTCTCGTAGTGTATCGGTTATACTTGAAACGTCTAAAACTTCTTTTGAACAACCTCTTACCAACTAAGCTAATCGTAAAAATTGATTTTAAATGAAAAGTAAAGAAGCAGAGGAAAGCAATAGCGAATCAGCCGATAGCTTCATCGGCAAGAGTCGTAATTCTGGATCAATCTAATGGTAGGGGAGATCATCAGCCCACAGTCCGTATTAACTTTCCAGTTAATGGAACATTAGTACTATATTACTGTTCATCGGCATACGTCTCGAATTACCTGCTGAAATTATGGTTAGGTCATTTCCGATACTACGCTAAATTTTTCCGAACATGTTAATCATGTTACCGTGAAAGAAGCTACCGAAAGCATATCTGCCGTATATTATATTCGTTAACGTAAAATCATTTATTAATAATAATTCTTTATATAAGACTTATTCGCTCCGTAATAACCACGTACTATTGTCAAGATTTTCAGGTGGAAAAAATTTCCCTCCATGGTTTATAAACTCGACCATTGAATTGTTGAAGTTTATTATGTTAGTGAAAATTTCATTCTGTTGATTAATAACTTTTGTGAGGAGGATATATATATATATATATATATATATATATATAATTATTTTTATGAATTAGTCATTTATATATTTATACATATATATATATATATATATATATATATATATATATATATATATATATATATATGTACACATATAACACATACACCGAATATATGCTGCAACATTACGAACTTCTGCTTTGACTCTAGTTTTCTCAGCAGCAGAGTACGCAGCACCGAGATGACTGAACAGCGCTAATGTCCACAAAATTGACGTGTAATCGGCCCTGAGAACCACAACAGGCACGTTGAAATCCGCACCAGTAGCATGGCTTCCAGTGTTAAGTAATATTATGCTTCCAGAATACCGACGGAAAGAAGCAGCGATTAAAGAATGGGAGAAATATAAACAAAATGCGGAATTACCGATACATCAGGATACAGACGTAACCAATCGTTTAAAGTCGGCGTATAAGACTATAACGAAATTAGTAGAAGATTTCGATGGAATTAAAGAATGGAGAAAGAAATTGTGTCGGGATAATACGGACAAGAATGGAGAAAGAAATTGTGTCGGGATAATACGGACAACATTCACAATCCGGATGACAGACCGCTTGGATTTGACCTAGCGAGAAATATCGTGACAATCGTTTCCGAACACGAACAACGGAAGATGTAAGAAAAATAATTTCCCACACAGCCAACAAGTTATGTCGATAGTAGTATATTTAGTTTCGACAAAAATATGGAATTTTATCATGGGCAACTACATGAGGAAAATTCGCTGATAAATGCCTTCTTTTAAAAATGACAACGCGTATATTCGTGCAATTAAATATGCAAAGTTTAATGAATAAATTTGTCTGGATTCCTAGCCGCTCGGGTATCCGCTGATGTGATACCGCAGACAATCTTGCTAGAAACGTCCTCGAGAATGGTTCACTCTACTTCTATAGACTTGTTAGGCACATTTGATTAGGGATTAAGTTTTCGTATACAAGGAATTTTGGAACCGCGCTTGGAGATATTCAGCGAAACAATTCAGGAATATTCAACCGACCGTTCCACAGTAATTCTTTGGTTTTTCAATCTTCCTAGCAACGTAGAAAACATTATTTCGTCTATTCGTATCATATATGTCGCCTAAGACTTAACATCAATAACATTCCGTACGTTCTATTCGTACGTAAAATTAGCCCTTTCGCCATTCCGTATCCATCCTTGCGATGGAGATCAGATGAAAA
The DNA here is from genome assembly GCA_032883995.1 of Coronaproctus castanopsis. Lineage (NCBI taxonomy): Eukaryota > Metazoa > Arthropoda > Insecta > Hemiptera > Monophlebidae > Coronaproctus > Coronaproctus castanopsis. Next base: position 79,575,458 of record CM065054.1, on the reverse strand, counting down.
CCGTCTATTTTTCGGTTACGGTTATGGTTATTATACCGATGAAAATTACCGTCACGTATTAATATGTAAACGAATCCCTCTGTCAGATTAATCTCAGATGCTTAGCTCATACAGAACAATAGAGTATACACGATCGTATTCAATTACATATCAGTCTGTAGTATAAATATATAATAAGACACATCATCCATTTCTTACAAGAATCACTAATGCCTATAAAATAAAAATTATCATTTTTTTTTTCGATATACTTGCGATATGTATTTTAATCGATAATTAGTGTAACCGTTCTTTGAAAAAAAAATAATAAAACCGCGATGTATAACCGATTACGGTAATTTCTGATGTAGAGAGAATCATAGAGCGTCCTATGGGGATGTAAGGTTTTTGTTCTTTCTAAAAACATCGCTGAAATTATTCCAAGCGCTAAATGCCTTAATGGATTTGCCGCGTTGAATATCGATCGTGGAGTAAGTAAAATTCCCGATAAAGTGTTAGATATCTTATTTATAGAGCCTTCTCGAAAATTTAATTCCCACTTTGTAATGTTTTCTTTCTGGCAAATTTCTAAACATACAATATTTGTTTTTAATTGTACTACAAGCATATTATCGTTATGAAAATTCGTGCACTTTCCTAATTTGTGTTAATTCCAATAATAATATATTATTTTTATTATTATTATTATTATTATAAGAGTTGTTATTATTCTTTTCTGCATAAAACTTGTCAGTTTTGTTGATTTTTTTATAAATCTCCACGTTTCCTTCATAAAAAGCTATATAATCACGACTAATGTTATTTACTAAGATAACTTTATACGCATTCGAATGTATATATATATATATATATATATATATATATATATATATATAAATATATATATATATATAATTATTTCCTCACTCAATGAGAGCGACATATATTAATTGTTTTTATTTTGTTAGAGATGTCATTAAATTAGAAGCATTTTCAACCTTTATAAATAAGTATGCATTGTTTGAATAAATTTTTATCAGATTTATCAAAAATATTTATATGTACACGCGTTTGTGTGTGTGTATGTAATTATAACTTCCTACAACGTTATATGAAGGCTACGGTTGATAAATAGATATAAAACTTATTTCGGAAAAAAAAACGATCAGTATAGATTTTTGTTTAGCGGATGAAATTCTGGACTTGGCTGTTCCTTCATTTCTTGATTTACAAAATATACTCGATAATTGTATGGATAACATCGTTTATGTTGAAATATGTCCTAGCTTCAAATCTCACTACGTTTGACTCGAGCACGTCGGACCAACCGCGAGCGAACCAGAGATATTTTATATATATATATATATATATAATATAAGTTATCCACGGCTTTCCGTGTGTAATTATTATTATTTTTTTTTTAAAATACAATATCGCCGCGTCTTTCTTTTATTACGCGAACGCAACTATTCAAGAAAGGATCGATGATGAAATATTTTATAGATGGTGTTTGACAGAGCTGTCTTCTACGTTTTAAAACTTTTTAAATTGTTGTAATTTCTGCCCTATTCGCTATATCGACGTGAAGCGAAGCTTTTAATGAATCCGATAATGTCGGCTGTGAGAATTTCATCATTATTACTTTATTAGTTTTCGAGTAAATCGAAACAGACAGATAAAATCTTAAAATAAATTTTCTGTTTACGTGCGATAAAAGTAGCCCAACGCGGTGATTATAGTTTTATATATATATATATATATATATATATATATATATATAAGTATAGATAGCCGTTTAAAAACAAATAATAGAGCGAATACTGTATACAATTAGGCCCGAACTATTTTCTCATCTACGCGGCCGGATCAAAGTGTGATAGATACTAACTGGCTCTGTCTTCGTCATTTCTTTTCTATAAGAAAAAGTTAAATATTAAATAGTTGATAAACGTCGGTCTCAAGACGAAATCTAAACACTAATATTTCGCGTTACCGATTAGAAGATTGACTAGATAATAAGTTTTAACCTGTTATATAATAAATATTTTTCGAAGAAAATTTAGACACTTTTCTAACCATTAATTACGTTAGCGTTAAAAGTTCAATACCGCTACTATAGAACATCTAACTGAAAACGCGTAAAAATAATAATCTATTTCGTTAATTATCGACATCGATAAAGCGCGATTTACTTCTCAGAGGTTTTCAACGAAAAAAATTAGTAGTAGTAGTAGTAGTAGTAGTAGTAATAGATATGTAAGGTGGAGTTTACATACTGAATATATATAGAAAAAAAAATAAGAACAGTGATACCAGCAATGTACACATTAAGAAATTATGTAAACAAAGGTACATTAAAAATGGTCTATTATGCATTAGTCGAATCGAGACTATGGTATACAGGCATGGGGTACAGCTAGTAAAACGTACTTAGAAAAAATTGATAGATTACAGAAAAAATGCTTAAGACTGATTACGAGAGAAGAAAAAAAATCTGGATATGAACTAGCGAATGAAGAGAATGTATTAAGATAGGCTTGTTTTTAATGACGAAAATATGGGAATATTTAACAGTACAGGAAAATCAAATAGAAATAGATGAAAAAAAACTAACCAATTATATGCTAAGAAAGACGTTAAAATATAAAATACCGCTAAAGAGGACAAAATATGGTGAGCAAAATATATTATAAGAAAAATTTTGAACCAGTTACCAGATGAAATGCTGCAGGAAAAAAATTCTAAGAAAATTGAAGGGAAAAATTAAAACCTGGTTACTGGCTGGAGATATTACGAGGAGCAAAATTAAATAGGTTAGAACACATGACCGAAGTGCTGCTACTATATGTATACATTTTGTTTAAAATGATATTGTATGAGTGATTCGGAGTGATAAATGAGGGTAAATATGTGAGCAAATGGGACATAAGAGTGAGTGTGCGAATATGAAAACTGTGAATTAATATATAAAAATATAATAAACGCGCGATAAATGTTAGTGAACTAAATAGCTTGACGGAAGTAAAACAAAAAAAAATTAACCTATAAGGCATGTGTTGTGAGTGAAATTGTGCGTGTATTTTTATATGTTATATACAAATATACGATTTAAAAAAAAAAAAAAAAAATTAACAAAACAAAATGAAATCTAAGTTAATCGCTATAAAATAAAAAAATTTTTTTTTAGTGATTAACTTCGATTTTATTTTGTTCCGTTTTGTTAATTCGTAAAATCGCTACTCTCCAATACATCAACAATAATAACAATAATATACATTTATTACCCGGAAAAACAATATCGGCCGTTTAATTATATATTTCGTTTCGTCTCGGATGGAAAACACATTTTGAACCGTTAATTTCCACGCATTTTATTTTGAATATTTTTAAAATATAATCTTAATATCGGTAATATCGATATTCGTAGTAATGAAAAATCGATAACACTATAGCGACGATAAGATAATAAAGAAAGAAAAAAATAAAATACACGGTTTAATTCGTATTTTTATATAACGCGATTCTAAATAAAATGTTTTCGTTTCGACGCTTATTACTATTAATATATTTATTTAAATTTTTTATAATCGAACAAGAAAAAAAGGCGCAATTTTTTTTGTTTGATAACGAACGTGCGATAATTTATAATGTGCTTAAATAAAACAAAACGCCTTTAAATAAATAATATTCGTCGGAGAGAAATTAGATTAAAAATAATTATTATTCAACTAAAGGGCGATAAGACGCCTTTCTTAATTATTTAAATAAATATACATGTATATAATTCAATGATAAAGTATGTTCAAAACAATCGTAGAATATATATATATATATATATATATATATATATATATATATAATATATATATATATATATATATATGTAATTACCTTATACATATATACGTATATATTTAAATGATAAAGTATGTTCGAAACACATGTAAAATAAATAATTTTGTTACATATATATATATATATATATATATATATATATATATATATATATATATATATGTGTGTGTGTGTGTGTGTGTGTGTGTGTGTCTGTGTCTGTGTGTATATAATATCCGATTTGTTGTAATACGGTTTTCAACTTTTTTTATATTACGATTTCTATCATCATCATCATCATCGTCATTAGCACTATTATTGAGTTATTAATATTGTTAATTAATCATTTTGTATTATATTGTATCGTATTTTACATTTTATATATATATATATATATATATATATATATATATATATATATATATATTTAATATATATGCACATATAAGCCATATATTTTTGTTTGTCTTTTTATCATATTTTATTTATTTTCTTGCAGGTTTTTGTTCGTTTTTTTTTTTTTATTTTATACTTTTTTCTGTTACCTAATAATATTTGTTTAATTAATTTTCAAAGTTAACACTGTTAAGGTATAAGGTATTTAACTTTATAAACCGCTTGTTATGTGTATATCATTATGAAATAAAGCTTCTTTTTCTACATTATATTATTTTATCATTATATGTTAGTACGTTATATTATATTTTACATTATATTACATTTTATTACATCGTACTATGTATACGAATATACACGCATGATCATCATCATCTTGTTTTATTTAGAGCCTTACTCTGTGATATTCCATTTTTTCCTGTTGCTTGCTATGTTCTTATACTTTTTTTTATTTAATCCATCAGTGTTGTCCTAGGTTTTCCCCGTTTTTCTTCGTCCTTTCAATTTTCCTTCGATTACGACTGTCGTATGAAAGATGTTACGGTGCGCTATGGTGTCCTACAAGTATTTCTCGACTTTGTTGTATTTTTCTCCACACGTACCACTTCAAGACGCCTTCGAATTTCTCTTCTTCTACGTCCGTGAGATGTTCGTTATTGCTACGACGCCATCGTCATTCGTGACTCAACAGGCCGTTACGTTGTAACATTGTCTCGCAGTTACTCGCGCAAACTCGGATCGAGTAGTTGAAAAAAGAAATATACGTATATAATAAATACTAAGAAACGAATTCGAAATAGAAGGTGGTTTACCACGAACTTATCCGTGCAAATAGGCGATGAAGTACGCTGAACGATTACTATTATATTGAGGAGGATCGAAAAGAAGACAGAGGCGGAAGGACGATGTAGAAAAAAAAAGATACACAAGAAAATATTGCAAAGCGCGTATATAAGAGATTGGAATCGAGAATAATTTTATAGAAAATACGTATCTGTAGGAAAATATAAATTGAGGGGAAAAATATTAATTTTATATATCGATATACGCCTAGTTAGCGAGCAGTATAAATCTCAACATTAACAGGTGCACAACGCGGGTACACTATATAACACTAAACGGCTTCTCGATAGGTCTCGATCGTCTGTTACGGCTTCAGACTTTTTTTTTGTACGCCTGTTGTCACCCATTTCCAATTTCCTACGACCTTTCGTTGGGTTTTGTTTTGCCGATTTTTCTCTCGAACCATCAGCAATTTATTTTCGGGAATTTTACGCGCCGGATATTTACGCTTTATCTATATGTCTTCTATCGGTTATGGTTTTTTTTGATTTACTCAAACTTTTCAGCACTTTCGCGTTACTAATGTGATCTGTCCATGATATATTCAAAAGTCTCGCGATAGCACCACATCACTAAGCTTTGTACTTTTTTCTCGCTTTCCGTCCCTATTGTCCACGTTTCGGAGCATTATTTCAAAATAGTCCGCATATAGCATCTTCCGATTCTAATTTGTTTCTTTATATTCCGAGTACCTTCTGTGAATTCTTAAAAGCTGCTTTCGCCATGCCGATTCTTGTTGTTATTTCTTTATTATTATCCCTTCAGTCATTAGTGATCAGCGCTCCTAAATATCTGAATTCATCCGCAGTCTCGATCCATCAATCTTATGTGAGATTTCTTATAATTCTTTCCGGTAAATCTAATAATCTTTTTTTTTTTTTTCGACGTTAATTTTCATTCCATACGTACGTCCTGCATTATTTATCCATCTTGTCTATCATCTGCATTTGTGACTGTGATTCAGCGATTGTTATCATCAGCGTGATTTCATTAAATCTATAGCCGTTTATTTTTGTTCCCATCTTCTAAATTTTCGCTTCCTTTATGATTTTTTATGCGTAAACTTTAAAGAATTTCGGCGATAAAGGGCGTCCTTGTCTTACGCATTTCCTTATATTATCGTTGATTCCAATAAAAATTCTCCGTCATGTTCAGATCCTTATCATCAGTGTTCCGTTTTCTTAAAATCTCCATTAATGTCCGGTGGTTTACAAAAGACTTTTCATAGTTAACACGCTATGACGTCTCTGCATTTAGACATCTCTGTATTATGGTTTTCAACAGCGCTGCAGCGTCACTTGTTCCCTTTTGCCGCCCCACAAAGCCGTGTCGTGCTTTTTTCAATTTTTTATCGATTTTTTGTTTTTTCGGACATCTATTATTGATAGTAATATTTTTAGTGTGTGATTTTAATTTTAATTTTTTTTTTTAATTATAATTACAACTGGCCGAGAGGCCAACTTTGTTATGAAATGCGAAGTAGCGTGAGAGAGGTTAACACCTATTAGGTGCTTCCCCAAAGGGAATTACATTATAGGATAAATCAGACGTCCTGGTTCAATTCAATCGGCGTATCTGAAGACTGTTATCTAATAAATTGATGGCCAGTTGTAACTTCAAGCGCCTTTTTATACTGCTCAATGGCGCGTTTGATTTCGTCTTTAACATAACGAATGAGAAGGTCGCGATGTAATGTATAGTTCGAAACATACGAATGAGGAGCAATGAATATAATGATCTTATTTTGAAACCGTTGAATTTTATTTTTTACGGCTATTTTTTGCGCAGCCTCGCCGTATGTCCACGCAGGCTTTAATATTGTTTTATAAATTAAAAACTTATTTTCAAGAGAATGACTGAAGTGTCTCTGCCAAGAAGCCGGTGGTACAGCTGCTTCAATTTTATGTCGAGATATTTTCTTTTCTGTTCGACGTGTGTACGCCGTGTTAATTTACTGTCAAGATGCATCCGCCAGATAATTATCGTTGACAGATTAATTGCTACTTTAATGTAACGGATGGATAGGTTAAGTTTCGCAAAGTAAACCTGCGTATACTTACTTTCGTTAACTGCGATACGCCAACGTCTCAGCCGGATTTCGATTTTTTTTTACAGACCGCTGCAGAGTTTCGTGTACTAGGTTTTGCTCTTTGGCTACAGCTGAAATGGCTGCACCGTTCGCAATCGTGTCAGTCGTAACATCGTCACTAATTATGGAAAATCAGCCGTGAACAACAGATAAAGCACCGGACCTAAGACGCTGCATTCAGGCACGCCAGTGAAACCATTATAGATAGTGGAGTATTCGTATTTTACTCGGCATGTACGATCGTCAAGGTACGATTTTTAAGGAGAAGGAAGTACAGATGGCGAAGAAATTTTCACGTTTGTATAATAGCCCATGATGCCATTATCAAAGCCTTGTCTGACATCTAGGAACACATCCAGACGTACTTGCTGTCATCAAAGGATACACATCCAGATATACTTGCTGTCATCAACGGCTTTTTGTATCGTATAGTGTGCACCCGTTCCATAGTCCATTGCTTCTTGTGTAATCTAAACTGACGACCGGGAATAATATTCTCCGATTGTAGGATATAGGATTTAACCGCTTTAATATGATTTTTTCAAGCACTTTTTACAAGATTACACGTGTCTATATGATTGCGACCAAGTCCGGTGCTTTAACACCCGATTTTTAGGTATTACAACTATTTGCGACAATATGACAGAGGAAAATATTCCGCGGCAATTCTGATAATAATTTTCCGGTAATTAAGTCGATGCCCGTTTTTTTTTTCTTATTTAATTTTTTTCGAATATACATTTTATTTCTCCCGTTGGCGCAATAGGGAGACTCATTTGAAAAGGAGCAGTTAAAAATGTGTCATATTATCTTCGGGCATTATCAGTTTCAGAATTTGGTTTAAAAACTTCAGAAAAATATTCGGCATACACTTCACTATTCTTTCGACCATCCCTAGGTGCCATCGGTGGAAAAGGTTGTATTGGGTTCGAATCGCTTTCCAAAGACACTGTCGGAAGTTTTCAAGGGAGATAATTTTTAACTAGAGCTAGAACGTGACGGCGGTAAGTTATTTACTTTTTCGATAATTTTAATTTTGCAGTGAAGATTTTCACTATACGCGTTGAATAGATTCAGTAATATACTGTATCCCTATTATCTCTTTCATTTTTCAATAGTAGTTTTAATTTCAGATCGCTATCTGCAGCTTCCTGAAATTCATTCCAGTTGGTGTATTTATTACGCAGGTTGGATTTTATTTCTTATTAGACGTGTACTTGCACCGTAAAAATTATAAAGTTATGATACCAGATCAAAAGACGTTTCAGCCTCGATATCATAGAGAGATGACTTTAGTAATGAAAAAATCGAGGTCTCTATCGGTTAGCCAATTCACCTTAAAAATTTATCCTGAATTATTTTGTGCAGTAATCTACCTTTTGCATTTGTAAACTTTGACCCCCCACTCTGCGCATAAATTACGAAGATGAAATATTTAAACGGAGAAACTTTCGAGCGATTTTTTTTCTCCGATTTTTTTTTTTTTTTTTTTTTTAAATAATTTTTGAGCTTTTTCTCTCTAATCGTTATAATTAAAAGGAGAAACAGATACGAGTCTGTCCTTTTCCTCGTTGCATTGTAAATTATTAATTACCATCGTGCATGGTTAAAAATAGGTCTGTCTCGAATTTCTCCAGACCAGGTTCTTCATCCGGACAAAAACCCGATGCGGGTAGTAGTTAAGTCCGCGAAATACCTTCATTCACTCGTAAGATTGTAATAATTAGGACGAAAACACACAGTTAGGAATCGGTGTACTCGTCGTCAGGACGATAAAACGGACGTGACCTCTTTTGTTATATCACCCCAATTGAGTATATATATATATATATACATATATATGTGTTTATAATATATATGTATATAATATATATTAACGGTTGGTTTCGTTATTTGTGAAAGTTAGCCTTTTTGTGTGGTTGTAAACTTATTGCCGGAGGGATGTTCCGCATTTATAAATAATTCAAGAATTTTTCGAGTATCGCAGCTACCTCGTTACCAGCGCAAAAACGAGCCGGCGATTACACACGTAAACTTAGGACAAGAGTTATATATGTATTTCTAGGTTAGCATGTCTGTTATATATATATATATATATATATATATATATATATATATATATATATATATAATTTATTTATTTGTTTAGTTTTATACTTTGCGACTATCCTATATTCGCCTAATATTATTTTTCAGTTTACAGAGATGCATGAATGATAATTGTATATATATATAATATATATGTTTGTTTGTACGGTAATCAGTAGATGGTTATATTAGTGTTAATAGCGTAATGATGATTACGATGAAGACGATAGTAAATATTTAAATGTATAAATGATCGACATCCATGTAATAAATGATGAAAACCGTAATGATGCAATAGATGAAACTGTAGCTATCTTTCTTGCCGGCGCCTTTATGCATTGCTTCCGGACCATCACCTGAAAGAAAAAATAGTTTATTATTATTCGATTGAAACAATTTTAAGAGTTTATAAATAATACAAGTAGCCGACGAATTTATGAGTCCTTAAAAAATGGACAAAAGTAGTATAAACGCAGGCGAATTAGAGCGTCAAGTCACATTTTGAATCTTGTTAGGGTAACAAACACGTGGCTCGTTAATTATGACTGACGAGTATGCTTGCGATAAAAAATTCAATGTAAGCCATTAAATGATACTTTACCCGAAAAAGTTCGGATTATCAGAAAATATAAAAAAGTACGGATTTACAGTAAAGTAAACAATCTCGGACTTAAAAATTTTGTACTGTTTAAATTTTTAATATTTAGTATAAATCTATTATTATTATTATTATTATTATTATTATTATTATTCTAACTTCACCCACAGACTTACTGTAGTCCTCGATCTGATTTAAAAGGTTCAGCGAATCCAGGAAGAAACATTATGGATATGGTTTTAGATAAGAGTTGAGGTAAAAAAGGAGGAAAGCTGTGCTCGATTGTAAGTGTTGTGAGAACAAGATGTTAGTATGTGTGTTATAAGCAGTTTTTGCAAAAGGGACAGAGAGGAAGGTCTGTGCCTTGAAGAAGATAGGAACGGGTAAGATTTGAGTGAGATGAAAGCAGACCTTAAGTTTAAAAAGATAATTCGGAATAAACAAGTAGTAAAATGGAATCTTGATCATGTGAACGATGAACAAATAAAGACTCAGTATCAAATGGATAAAATTATAACAGAACTACACGATAAAACTAACATAGACCAAACGTGGAACGACGTTAAATCGACAATAATAAACTGCGCGCAGAAATTCCGTTGAAAAACAAGAAGAACTAAACGTAAACCGCTGATTACAGAAGAAATATCGCAATTAGTCGAAGAAAAGCCGGAGATATAAGAATGATACCGACGCAGAAGGGAAAATGAAATATAGGTCCTTAAAAAATTCTGTAGATAGAGCTTGTAGGAAACCAAAAGCAAGAATCGTGGGAATTGAGGTGCATTGAACTTGAAAAATTAGAAATTCAAGGGAAACATGAACGAGTTTATAAAAGAATAAAAAATATGTCTAGGAAATATAAGGGACTTGAAATAACAGCGCTAATAGGACAAAATAATAACGAAGTTGTAAACCCAATTGAGAAAAGATCGTCAACACGGCAATTTAATGTGGAACATTTATATCACGATATCCAGTTAATGTGGAAACCATCGATGAAAAAGGTACAACTAGATCAATTCTCTAACGACAGTATGCTAAAAGACGAATTTGATACAGCAGTAAAGATGCTAAGAAACAATAAAGAGCTTCATGCTGATAATATAACAGCGGAATTGATAAAAATGTTTCGAATGAAGAAGTTCTCCGAAGAATTAACGAAAAACGGACCTTATCACATTCGATAAAGAAAAGAAGATTAACATGTAGGGGGGAATGTATGTAATAGAAGGACAGATTCCAGGGAAAAGAGACCGTGGTAGACCGCGAAACACTTTCGTGACAACATTGTTGCACGATACAGGCACAGATCAACACTGGAAAATGAAAAGAGCTGCAGAGAATCGGTTGGGCTGGAAATTACTTACTGTAGAATAAAATCAGTCCTAGGACTGCCAAACTTATGATGATGATATATATATATATATATTGATTTTTAAAAATTATATCTTATATATAACTTTGTTAGTATTAAAATTTCATGTGGACATGGTGACTGTAGCGATTAACTAGACTGAACAATTATGATGGTGATGGCGTATATATTATTCGAGATAGGCTATCGACGCCATCGGTAAAATTCGAATCTTTTCAAAATGACAAAAGAAAAAATTCATTTTTCCCAATTTAACTGAGAATACATTTGCTTCCTATGCAACTTGGTTTAATATACTTAAATTCACTAATTACCTAGTCCGATTCATTCAAAATTATTTATGTAACCGAAATTTCATAGTTAACAACGATAATTCCTACATGAAATACGCATTAGCCGGAGTTTCTCAGGGGAGCATACTGGGACCTTACTTTTTCATTCTTTCTTTATTAACGACATTTACACAATTAAACACTTACACATGGCATTATATGCTGATGATACCGTTATATACTGATATTATACAAAGAAGAAAAACTCGGAGTTTTATTAAATTAAATTCGTATTTTAATAAATGGAGAACCAAAATAAATTCCGATAAAATTCAATCTATTCTATTCACGAAAAGACGACCGCATTCCATAGCACCTGTGATAGTAAACAACATACCTTTGGTTTTGAAAACCGATATTAAATATTTAGGCGTGATACTAGATCGAGGTCTCACATTTACTAAACACGCCGAGTATGCCTGCAAAAAAAAAAAAACTCACGCGTCTCTATGTTATATCCGATATTTAATAAACGATGTTACGTCAGCTCGGCAAATAAATTAATAAACTATAACAAAACTATAATAAGAACAATTACGCTTAACGCTTGTCCCACATGGTCATATACTAGCCGTTCTCACTTAAATTAAATTCTGAATCTTCCAGCCTATGTAAAGATCAAACACATTTAAAAGGTATCGAAGTTATCATATATAGACATATATATGTATATATATATATATATATATATATATATATATATATATATATATATATATATATATATAAACGAAGTTGTCAAACAAAAAACATTTTTTTGATAGCTGTGCCTCCAGTCAGTATTCATTTATTAACGACATAGGAAATTTTATACACGTATACAAGTTTACAACTAAAATATAAAAAAAAATTAAACACACGCTGTTGTACAGTTATTCATCATTTGTCCGAAATTTATTTTATGCGTATAATACACATAAAAAATATTGTTTATCCTATTAGCTTAAATAATCAGAAGATTAACTTGGAAAAATCGTATTGCAGCAAAATACGAGCGGTTAAACATAAAACTTTCACAATTTTACCGGTTGATCGGACATCGATGTCGCACATCATTGGAGTCAAAACTACTAGTATGCAAAACTGTATTGAAACCAGTCTGGACTTACGGGAACAGAGCTATGGGCTTGCACATTTAACACAAACCTGATGGCTATACAGCGGATCCAGTCTCAAAAGCTCTCACATGTATACTAGGAGCACCGTAGTATGTCACAAATGAAACTATCCACACGGACACTCGCTTTCAAATTGTACAACAAGTCGCTGGTTGGCACAGCAACAACTATGCTTCGAGATTGCAACTTCATCCAAATCCACTGGCAATGGAGATACAATACCATGGCAAAGACATGAGACGATTGAAAAGATATCAGTCGCAAGACCTTAGCACAAGCTTTAACACAATAAAATAAAAAGATCAATCTCGAAGGGTCCAGTCAGGATGGAATCACAAATAAAATTCGCCTATTGTCCCCGTTGAATAGATTACAAATAAAATAATAATAATGATCATTATATATATATATATATATATATATATATATATATATATATATATATATATAAAGTAGATTTATGATCGGTATGCAAGTGTTATTGTGTGTTTTTTACCTTGTATTTTTGCTTTAGTTAGACGAGTAACTGAGCATACTTTTTGAACTAGTATACATGGTAATAACTGTGTTCGAAGTTCGTTATATTCATTTAGTTATTTTTGAAACGTATATTTGTTTTGTAAATACATTTTTTATCTAACTATCTCTGCATATATATATAATATATTATATATAAGGAAAAGAAGTCGCGGTAGACCACGAAACACTTTCGTGACAACATTGTTGCATGATGTAGGTACGGATTAATACTGGAAAATGAAAAGAGCTGCAGAGAATCGGTTGGGCTGGAAGTTACTTACTATGGAATAAAATCAGTCCTAGGACTGCTAAACTTATGATGATGATATAAATCGTAATATTTATATTTATTTACCTTGTATTATGTGCACGAAAATGTCGGTTGGATCAGCATTGGAAGGACTACAAACGTACCGTCCACTGTTCTCGATGCTTGCATTATAAATTACCAAATTGCTGGTTAAAATCTCGCCATCTCGGTGCATTTCGTGTTGAACATTAGGCTGACCGTCATAATTTGCCACCTGTAAATCATTATCCTACTTCGGATGTAATGAAATGTAGTTATTTTTGAAAAACAAAAAAATAACGACGAAAAAGGGGTTATTAAAATTGTTAAACGCTTTTTTATCATAAAACGATCACAAAGCTTTTCGGAATACATGAAGAATTAATCCTTGAGACCAAAATATATTTTTATCTAAATGTGATTTTTGCCGATTCTGAACATGGTCGGTTGGTGAGCCTATTCTCCTTTTTTGACGAATCATACTTTTAACATTCCTTTTACTTATGGCGACACTATCAAATACTTAGGCCTGTATTTGGACCGCCGTCTTACATGGAGTATTTAGCATGTGTGTTAAAAAGTATGTTCGAGAATGAAATTGCTGCGCAGCATAATTGGCAGAAAGTTCTCTGTAAAGCTATCCTGCAAGCGTCTGGTGTACTTGTCGGTAATAGCTCCAATATGGAAGCACGGCATTGAAATCTACGGTGCATCTGCAAGAAGTAATATACATCGTATTCAGCAGCTGCAATCGAATCGCCAGATGTCGACGCTCCGTTCTTTGTATCAAATCGTACCATTCACGATGATCTCTATATCGAATATGTACACGATTCTCACGTCAGATGATATAATTTTTTTTTAACGAGCTCCGTACCAGTTCCAACCGCAATATTTCGAGTAGGCAACAGCCATCGCTACCTAGAAATCTGAGATAAGAAGGCTAAAGTTGAATAACCTTACGCTATAACGAAAGTCCCAGCGATTCGTTGAAATAATTATTTTATTAGTTCTTTGATTTTTCTTTACAACCACCGCACATATTTTCTCTGTTCCTTCTTTCTCTCTCTTTCTATAGATCATTCATGTTTATCTGTCCTGTCCCTAAATTCAAAATTAGTGAAATTTTGACCAAAAATCACATTTCAATAGTAACGACCGGCAGTGAAATTGTTTTTTTTTTTAATAAATCTCAAAATTTTTCGAAAAAATTACAAGAACACAGAGTTAATGTTTTAATCTAATAATTTTACGAATTTACTAAAAACTTCCTTTCAAACCGTACGATCAAAGTTCGAGTAGGAAATAAACATTCCCAAGACTTTATTATAGAAAATGGGGTGACGCAAGGCAGTATATTAAGTATGTGCTGTTTCATGATCTTAATAAATACAATTGTAGATAATATTCCATCGTCAATTTCAACCAGACTATTTGCTGACGATGTCAACATAACTTTACTAACATAAATAATTTACAGGAGTGGAGCGGAACTACTGGTTTAGAGTCCTCCCCTCAAAAAACTAAGTTCGTGGTATTCACAAAAAAACCAAGCCGAGTTATATTAAATCTAACCGTCAGTAATTCGATCTTACAATGTACAATGAATTACAAAATTTTTTATCCCAAAATGACTTGGCGTAACCACATAATTTTACTTCGACAAAAGTGTCAGCCACTATACTAAATATAATGAAAAAGATGAGTAATAAGACTTTTGGGCCAAGAAGTTCAACCTTACTTGGGATTTACAATGCCCTTATCCGCTCAAAAGATGGTTCATTTATATATTCATCTAAGGAAACGGCTATTAAATATACTGCATATAAAATACTGGACTTAGGATTGCGCTGAAGGCATTCTCAACCTCACCAACAGCTAACCTTCAGTATCTCAGCAGTATTGCTTCCGAGGGAAAATTCTTCAGGTGTAATCAGCAGCATGCAAATCGCATTCACCGACAAAAACAGTTACTACAGCTTCATATTCAAAGCCCATTAAAAATTCTACGCACTACCTTGTGTAGAGTACCTGCGCTGGAGCCAATTTAGTCCGAGTATCTGTTGGAACCTGTTTTCAACAGACGTTAAAATGAAACCGAAATCGATAGGAAGCTTTTGATTGTCTTGCAATAGCAACCCAACGCATTCGTTTGCTTCGCCGAAGCATCTAAAATATCACAATATGTTGGCGGTGCCTTCTCAATCGGAAGCAAAATCCATTTTTTCAGTCTACCAATCATGTCATCAGTAATAGCGGCTGAGATGATAGCCTTGTTCCAGTGTTTGTTACGAATCGCTTATTTGTCTGGTGGCCAGGACTGAGCTTTGGCATTACGTTGAAGCGAGAAATATTACTGTGGCAATGGTGGACCAAATATTGCACAGCGTTCTAGAATTAAGCGAACGTAACACCGGCAGCACTATCGTCTGGATTACAAGTCATCGAGGTATAATAGGCCACGATGTGCGATACAAGGGCCTACCTAAATTTACTACTTGCCGATAACGCTAGGAGAAGACAACGATAGTCAGAAAATTATAGACGCGTGGAATCGGTCCTTTCACATCCGGCCAAGTATACTTGGAAATATAAAGAAGGATTTAGCAACTTGGGCTTCAAAAATTGCTAAACTCCGTTCATCGAGATTGGAAACAGCTGTCAACAGAAGATATATATATATATATATTGGTCACACGCTGAGTACGCACTCGTATCTACTGAGTGTCCAACCACCGCTAATATGTGAAGCTTGCTGTTTACCACTAACGATCGAATTGTTGTAATCCGCCATAAATATATAGTCAATATCGTTGCAAACAGCTGTAAACAAGTATCCCGAATGTAAACAACCTCCACCTAGTCAACAACATTTATATAAATATATCCGAAATTATCAATAGTTCACCTACAAAAAAGGCACTATTACATAATAAACAACTTACAAAATTGATTGTATGACCGAAACGATTAAACCGACTGATTCATGCATTTTTTCGTGGAACCGATTTTTACGTATTCATGCGTCTATTTATGTTGACTTTCTATTATATAATAATCATCATATCATCAGCATTAAGTGCCGTCTCCGTATCGGAGGTAAGCGGCTACTTACCTATATACATATTTTGTTGTACAGTGTAAGTAACGTACAAGGCAACTATAATAATTATGATGCTGGCGTAGATAGACATACATACACCCGGGAGAACTGATTGTAATCGCTTTATTGTCACGATACAATAATGCAGCCTCGCCTGTTATTGTAGTGCACTATATTGTTAACCAGCGCGCATATGGTGTTGTGTTGTGCGTGATGGTTTGCCCTTCCACGCGATAATATTCAGATTATTTATTTTCTGATGATAATTTTTGCGTCTTCGATCCTATTCGAATTCGGTATACGTATAAAAGTTCGTGCTCTAGCTACTAGGCTATCCGGACGACATAACATCAAGCTTTCCCAGACGGTCATCCATCCAAGTACTAACTTGGTCCTCCGACGTTGCTTAACATCGGTGATCTGACGAGAACCGTTGCATTCAACAATCGCAATTTTATATATATCTAAATTTTTTGGTTAATATTATTAATTTTTAAATTCAAAAAAATTAATTGTTTTTCTTTCAATTACTAATGTAAATTGAATGTAATCAAGCCGCAGAATTACTATCTTACAAATATATATATATATAAGAAGATTACAAATAGGGATGGGAGTCTCGGTTTAAGGTCGGATGTTAATTATAACATACAGGGGGGTAGAAACAAATTATTATTTTTTTTTTCTTTAATTAAATTAATTTTGTAAGTAATTTAATTCGATTTAAGGGAAAATGTATTTATTTATTATAAGTACTAGAATATGTAATAAGTGTGATCGTATATTTTGTTAATAAACGAGAACACCCCTCCGCTGGTTACCCGGTACCGTAGAAATCCGTAAGTACAGCATCCACACAACACAAGACACGCACTAATTATAAGAACACATGGATTACACACATATACATTCAACGATAATATATAATCACACACAAAGTGAACACTAGCAATAATAGACTAACACACACACGCATAATACTTTATATCAAACATGGGACCGACATGCAAATTGTTATATTTTTAAGATTATAATGTTAATTGAAATATAAAGGGTATCTGCCGACGGGTAAAACCGGCGGAAACCCGAAATGGGAAAAGGGGATATGTTCTAAATAAAATAAAAAAATAAAAAAAATAATATTAATGGAAACTACTAATTTTTATAGTCGGAAAAGCGTTATAAAAAAATAAATCTACTAGAAATAATGGTAATAATAAAAGAAAGAGGTAAAAATAATTTATAACATTCAAGGTTAAACTTTGATGAATAATTAGTTCTAAGAGTGTATATTATAAAATTTATTATAAAATTCATCAATTTTTATCTTAGACCGAAGTTATTTTTATTTTCTATGCTTTTGTTTTATGTTTACGTATAAAATTTATACCGATGAATGCGGATACTGTTGTGTTTACACGTTCACTATCAGGATTGGTCTATAAATATTAATATAAATTAGTTTTTTTTTTTTTAATATTTTATATTTCATATATATATATATCGTATATATGGCTGAATTCTAGTTTATGCAAGAAAAAAAATCGCACGTTATATTTAATAGAATTATTTAAGATAAAGTGATAAATAGGTAAATTTATTCATCGGTATGTGCGCAAAAAAATTTTCACTTTCCTTAAAATAACAATTTAAAAATTAATTACACTCTTTTGAAAAGTTCGGTTGGCTTACACTCGGCTAGGTTAGACTCCGCCAGGTTTGTTTCGGCTAGTTAGAAGTAGAATGAAAGGAAAAAACGAGAATAACAAAATACCGTGCTCGGAAGTAATCATGAAAAATGCGATGATAGAAAATGACCCGGATACCCGATAGGATGTAATATGCAGATGATAAATTATTGCTTGCACACTCAACTGGAGAGCTGCAAAATATGTCGAGTAAATTAAATCAAGAAGGGAGGAAATTAGGATTGAAAATCAACTTTGCAAAAAAAATAATAATAAGGCTTACGCGAAGAACACCTAATAGCAAACCACGTCCTAAGATAAATATCGAAGCGGAAACGGTGGAGTCAGTTAAAGATTTCAGATATTTGGGAGCTCTGTTCATCGATGACGGAACAGATATTAAAGAAATCAAATCTCGCATAGGAATGACGAAACAACCATTTACCGCAGACGATACTAAAAGATCGGAAATTAAAAATAAATGAGAATTAATCGAGGCTACGTAATGTCGGTAGCAAAATATGCCTCAGAGGCGTAGACTTTAAAGGCAGAATTTATAAAACGATTAAACGCGTTTATAATATGGACGCTCAGGATTTCGTGGAAAGAGAAGAGGACAAATAAAGATGAAAAGCGGAATGGAAAAGATGATTCTGGTAGATAAAAGAAAATATGCAGCACACAAAATCGGAGAAGAATGATTATTCACTGGCTGGCTATACAGGGGAAAATCGAAGGGAAATCTCAGCGAGGAAGAAGAAGACTGGAAATGATAACATCAGGAATGGAGTCAAAAACTGGTTAAAGACATAGTGGACAGACGATTATAAGGGCGTATATTCGATTGAACTGCGCATAGATGTTGGTGCAATCTTTGGAAATCAAAGACGCAACGTGATGATGATGATGATAATGGGTTAGGTTAGATTCGGTTAGGAGGTTAGAATCGGTCAGATTTCGGCTAGTTAGAAGTGGAATCGAAGGAAAGACGAGAACGGCACATTATTACTCGGATGACTGATAAATCTAAATTTACAGTAAGATCAAGTTTTACAACATTTTGATTTTATCGAAATATATTGCTATCCGCGAAAAAAAAATTCACTCCTAGTCATTTGTTATCGAAATGTGGTTTTTGAAAAAAAAATCGTTTTTTCTTTTTTGAAAATCTTGCACAATCTAGAACTCACCCCCCCACATATTTATATATTTTAATATTTTATTCATATATACACTCGATAATGGCAGCCGAAAAGCGTTATGATTGTTTTATGATAAAAAAAAAAAACAGTCTTCAGTGATTTTAACTATTTTCTCGTTGATTATACATGAATATGTTTTACTTCGATAGCTGTACGAATTATGTATAAGTAAGAAATTCGTTCAACATTATTAGAAGACGCGTTTGGAACGTTGTTTCTCGGTTAAAGTCGAAGTACAAAAAGGTCTTCTTGATGTACGGAAAAAAAGTAACGACTACTTGAAAATGGGACCTCGTAAGACGATCCTCATTGACGTTCGAAGATTAATAGAAAATAACTCATTTCGAACAATATGAGTTAATTTACCATATTGTTATTTACTTTTTCCGCTAGACTAAACTCATTTTTACTAAACTTATTTTTACTAAACTCATTTTTATTAAACTCATTTTTATTAAACTCATTTTTACTAAACTCATTTTTACTAAACTCATTTTTACTAAACTCATTTTTACTAAACTCATTTTTACTAAACTCATTTTTACCATATAAAGTCCATTCTCGGTGAGGTTTGAACTCCCACGTCTTGCGAACTAAATGCTCATTACCGATACGTTACGAGATCATATGTAATGTATAATAATTATATATATATATATATATATATATATATATATATATATATATATATATATATATATATATATTATCTCCTTCACATCTAGAACTAACCAGTATAGTCGTTTATTACATGTTAATGATGACAGGATAATCATTTTATCGGCATGATCTTGATTTTATTTATTGAACTAACCACGCTAAATCAATAACGTTTCTCCTGTTCAATTGCGACCTACTGATTGTGGTAGAAGATTCAGTTTCAATGATCGAGCTTCAAATCAAGTCAAGCTTTATTTTTACTTATATATAACGGTTTACAACAACATGCCGCAAATGCGCGATAACGCGCAAGTATCAGCGTAAACAAAATATAATTATTTTCTTAAATATAGGGTGTTGAAATTAAGCTATCACAATTATATGCAAATATTTCGTATAACGAAGTTTACGCCTTCTGATTAATATCCCTAAGCTATCACAATTATATGCAAATATTATAACGAAGTTTACGCCTTCTGATTAATATCCCCACGTAAACTAGACTCTCTTTTACATAAATCATTTCAAAACAATAATATTGTCACGGTGGCGTAGTTGCTAGAGTGCTCGACTGTCAACTCGACGTTCGAAACCAACAAGCGACATAGAAAGTTTCCATCATTATTTAATTCTTAATTATCACGGAGAAGGCAGTTTGCCACTCCGTATAACATCGTGTGCGCGCACATCTGCGTCGCGTATATATATATATATATATATATATATATATATATATATATATATATAGTGCCTTGAATGCTAGCTCATTTTGTATGTAAAAATAAACGTTTCCAGTAGCGACTACTACGACTTGCGCTGCGTGTAAAATGAATGGACTACGTGTAAAGAAGCTTTGCGTACAGATAGAACAATAGATTCGTAAATCGCGACTACGCCAGGTAGGGCGTGTTATAACGATTTCGAAATGCCGAGAAAATCTTACACTTAGATTTCGTAAATAGCGAAAGGAAACAAGCTTAAAGCCGAGGACGCTACACGAACACCGAATTTCAGAAATGATGTTATATTTACAGAGAGCGGACGACTGAAAAGCGAAGACTTTCGGAATGAATCGTAGGATGAACATCCGAAAACTGTAATAGAGTAGCGGAAAATTATGATCAAAGCGTGACTAAGAGCAACGTAATTTATCCGAGTTCAAGCATTTGTCGTAATGAAGCGAATGAAATATTGCAGACAAATGTAAATTTCATCGCCTCTTGGTGTGAGAAATGGAAAATCAAAGTTAATGAAGCAAAATAAATGCACGTTACACGAACAAACAGGAAAATTACCACGAAAGATGTTATTACCGATTAAAACCAAAGTGAAATATCCCGGATTATATTACGACAGCAGTATGACGTGGCGTAAGTATATTACAAGTAAAAGAACAGAACTCAATATAAAAGTAAAACGAATCTATTGGCTATTAGGAAGAAAATCAAAAGTTAGCCTAAATAATAAGGTGTTGAGCTACGGTCATGTGGATGCCAGTTATGAGGATGCAGCGTGCGAAAAGAAATATAAAAATAATACAGACATTTCAGAATAAAACTCTGAGAACACTTGCGATGGCCCTTGGTACGTAAGCAATGAGACACTACACCGTGATCTAATATGTGCAAGAAGTCGTTAAGAAAACAGCAAAGAAGCATACGGATAGGTTGGATAAACATACCAACTGAACAGAAATTATCCTACTGGATAATCTAGAAGAGGTTCGCCGGCTACAACGGACGAAACTGCTAGATTTACTCTAGTTAATGACATGTAATGATGAAAAGAATTAGCTACACCATCAATGAATGGAGCTATAAGTGATTAAATTGAATTTACTTATGATAACATTTACTGACGGCCTAGACAGGCTAGGCACAGACCACAGTAGGGAAAAAATTATCTGCGCAGATATTACACTACGTGTCTCGTACGTAACAATTTATCGATAGAGACTTCGATACGAGTGCCCGTGTAATAATCATAATAATATTAATATATCGTTATCGTTGTTTGTTCACTACACAACATCGTGATTAGCTATTGTACGTTATTTTTCCTTATAAAATTGACTAGCTCAAATAACTAATTATATATATATATATATATATATATATATATATATATATATATATATATATATAATATTTATTATGTTAACTTAACGTTAAATAAGTAACTATATTAATAAGTCTATCATCTAACACGGAACTTGTCTTGCGAGGCGATAAAAAAATAAAATAACAAATGTTAGGAATTTAGCCCATTGACTGAAACCTTCCTTAAAAAATACTATTTGCAAAAATTAAATCTTCAGGTTATTGAAGACGTCGCACTGATTCGGTATCTAGAAGTTTAGTCGCTTCTGCATTGATACGATGTACTAGGCGTTTCTCGTGTTTCTTTTTTTTTTGCGAATTTTTCGATGACATCATCAACAAATTTTATCTGCAGATCACGGTGAATATCGTCGTTTCGTGAATATGCATCGACTACGGTTCGCATGATGCCTTAACGAATGTTAGGAATTTAGCCCATTGACTGAAACCTTCCTTAAAAAATACTATTTGCAAAAATTAAATCTTCAGGTTATTGAAGACGTCGCACTGATTCGGTATCTAGAAGTTTAGTCGCTTCTGCATTGATACGACGTACTAGGCGTTTCTCGTGTTTTTTTTTTGCGAATTTTTCGATGACATCATCAACAAATTTTATCTGCAGATCACGGTGAATATCGTCGTTTCGTGAATATGCATCGACTACGGTTCGCATGATGACAGTCTGTCGCGCCTGGATCTTGTTACGACTTGTACCTTTCAGGTAAAAATCGGTTTTATTATTTGCAGGTATAGTAAACGTAGGATACGTCTAATACGAAATTCCGACTAAGCCGGTACTATTGTCGTGTTACTGTTTTGATTTTTTTTTTAAATGTGGGTGCCTTTATAGCATATCCAACGTGATATTGTAAGAACTATTTACATTTCAATCAGGCATAATGACTTTTATAGAAATGCCGCTATATGGGGGAATAATTACAGATTATCCAAATGGCGAAGGGACGATACATTATACGGAGGCAGCAAAACAAGGTAAAGCTAGAACGCACAGGCGCCACAGCAGAGAATTGAAAAAAAAAACATGATCGCCTGTACAGGATGGAGGGGGACAGAAGGAAATTTCTCTAAGCTGCATACGGAAAAGACGATCAGGTAACAAATGATGTCCAAATCGCAATACAATTCACTAATCTTGTTAAAGAAATAGAACCACGGTAGTCTAGGGAGAGAGTGTTGAAGTTGATAGTAATAAGTGAGAGGTGATTAACTAATGCTCTCAGTGTACACCCAGTTCACAATGGTCCCTTTGCTCTAACTGAATAAAGTGAACGATATCTTCGTAAGAGACTAAGGATAGTTCTACGCCACTAGATGACGTGTCTTTAGCCAATGAGTCAACGAATTCGCTGTTTAGAAAACTTCCATGACCCGGCACCCACAGGAAAGACACAAATACTTTCACACGTTTCAAATTATCAAGGTTTAGTAAAACTAATCCAATTAATGTATCTGAAACATTCGTTTTTTTTTAATTTGTTTAATTTTCGGTCTAATGTGAATTTCCCGAGTTAACCGTTTATCTAAGTGCATTCCTAGATACCTAGTAGACCCGGCTTGAGGAACCGCTAAATCACCTAGTTAAAGTTTACGTCGAGCATCAACTTCGCAATAAGCATAAGTAACGCGGACAGATTTAGATATACAACGTAGATGCGACGCTTTTCCGCGATAAGTGATAATTGGTCTAATACATGTGATATGAGTAACCAAACCATTCCTAAATGGTATGAGTATAAAAAACAGGTGCTCCCGAATCATAAAACACCTTAGCAACATAACTATACAAAGTGACACATGCGAGACAAATGCTCTCGACACAGACGAATAAATTTAAACCGATCAAACTGATAACAAATAGACAACTACACACGAAATCAGAATAAATATAAATGATGTCTAAAAATATAGTAATGCGGTGGAACTGCGGAGGCTTCTATAACACCAACTGTGAACTTAAGCAGCTAATATCATCACGCTCTCTGGCAATCATGTGCTTACAGGAGACACACCTCAAACCCTCAGATAACCCACAAATAAATAACTACAGCGTCTTTAGGCATGACAACATCCATGGTATTAGGGCTAAGGTTGGAGTGGCAACCTTAATTCATACTTCACTTCCTTGTAATCAAGTAAACATAAACACCCCACTAAAGATAATAGCAGTCACTGTCCACTTACCCTCTATACCATATTCGAGTATCACCATTTGCAACTGCTATATACCCACAAACTCTCTCGATAGCTTTTATAGAATCCAATCCATACTCACACAATCATCTGTTCACTTTACAGAGGCAGTTATTAACATCACAACACGATAAACAGCACTTATATGCAGTATTCTTCGATTTAGAAAAAGCGTTTGACCGCTTGTGGCGACATGGACTATTAATAACAATAAAGTCCGCCGGCATAACCGGTAATTTAGGCAACTACTTATGCAATTTCCTAAACAACCGAACTTTTCAAGTTAAGATCGGTTTGTCAAAATCAACACCAGTTCAGACTGAAAACGGTGTTCCACAAGGCTCTGCACTTAGTGCAACCTTGTTCATGTTATATATCGATGACATAACAAATTATATCTCGCATCCTGTTACCGCTCGGAGTTACATTGACGATCTTAATATATCCTTGCAAACCAGTATTTCTTCTACCAAATCATCATACATTATTTTCCATAAGAGCCGTCTATCATCTCCCAGCTTTTCTTTAGGTATAAATAACTCGCCCTTAACAACCAAAACAAGAGTAAAATTCCTAGGTTTATTGTTTGACTCCAAATTAACCTGGCGTTATCGTATAACTGAAGTCAAGAGTAGGTGCTTAAAACTATTCCCAATTCTAAAATATTTATCAAACCCGAAATACAATATAAAAACCCGAATCCCCTTAAATATCTATAAATCATTAATCCTATCACGAATCAACTATGGGTGCCACGTATACTCAACAGCCAGTAAATCTATATTAACGAACATTAGATACAGTACACTATGCTGGACTTCGATCCATCCTTGCAGTACATTCCTCATTATCATCAAAGAGCTTGTGTGCATTAGCAGGATCTTTTCCACTTATATACTGCAGAAAATACCATACTTACCTCTATTTAAACCGTCTGCTTAGCTACAATAAAACATTTTCATACACCAAAGAACGCACATCCCCTAACCCCCATTTTGCAAATGACCCTATACCAAACCTACTTAAACATACTATCAACATATCACATAAGCTTCATTCCAAAATCAACATTGAATTATAATATACTGATACCTCCTTGGGACCCTTCCGAAACAAAAATTGATTTATCTCTCACACAGCACAATAAATTTACACACCTTACAAATATAAAAGAAACAGTACTAAGCACTCTTCAAAAATACAATGACTACACACATGCATACACAGACGAAGCAAAATCTACAGCAGGCGGCGATAATTAGCTTAATTGATAATAAGCTACACTTAATCCGACTAAGCGATGGCTGCACTTCTCTGGATGCAGAGCTGCACGGAATTATGTACTCTATTCAGTACTTCAGATCAGCTGTACTTCCGCATCGAAAAGCATTGGTTACAACAGACTCCCTCTCTACAACTAATACGCCGTCAAGACAATAAAAATACCATAATATTAGAAATCCAACACAATCTGCACACACTACATTAGGATGGAAGGGAAATCTGCTTTCTGTGGATCCCAAGTCACATTGGGATGCACGGTAGTGATAGAGTAGACCTTGAAGCTCGGTCTATGGTACTTTTACCAGTACCAGAACACTCACCACCTCCATCAACGTTAGTACACATACTCATGAATAACAGTAAACAAGAATGGTCCACCGACTGGACCTCATAAACAACCTTCCTTACGAGCATAAAATCAACCATAGAACCTTGGTGCCCTCCAGATGGCACAAACAGAAAAGAATATGGTACCCTAAACCGTCTACGTGTGGGTCATACAGCCATATCACACAATTATCTTTATATCAAAAGCCCTCCACCAACAAACTGCCCCCTATGCGGACATTAGAACCAACAGTCACTTAATCTACAACTGCCAAACACTCACACTACACAGGCTAAAACACAAAATACAGGGCCCGATACACAAAATACTCTCTAACAACCCTCAATCAATAGGTAGTATTCTGGCTTTTGCAAGAGAAAGCGGACTCTTAGTATACGTATAAACTACACACACGTCTCCTTATGCTGTAATAACCCTGCTAGTTACAAACGACATACGGAGATTTACATAATATTAAAAAAAAATTAAAAAAAAAAAAGAGTTAGATAATGGTGAAAAACTTTCTTTAGGTCACGAGCTAAGAACGAACCCACGTCCGTCAAGTTCAAAGTCTGACGCTTTAGTAATTATACCACCGCGACGACATACACACTCACACACATACATATACATATAAAACTGAAAATATAGCAAACGGAGTAAAATATTCAATTAGATTGCCCTAAATATCTGAATTGATTTAATTTTTCACCACCGGTTTCCCATGGACTATTACGCGAAAGGGACCGATTTCAATATGTATATATATGTGTGTGTGTTTGTGTGTATGTGTGTATGTATGTCGTCGCGGTGGTATAATTTTAGAACGTTCGACTCTGAACTATCGTGCCGTTTATTTTATTTACTATTAATTCTACGCATACGTTAACCCCGTCAGTCATACATAATAAATAAATATATCGTAAAGTTGAGACATTTCCATATATATAAAAAATTTTGTTAACATGAAAATAACGTGTCCCATATAGTGGACATTGTGACTGAAAGGGGTAAAATAAGTAAAGAAACCAGGCGGATAATGATAAAAATCTCGAATAAAAAGGGTGTGTGCTATAAAACTTCGATATCCGACAATCTTTCGTATGAGATGATAAAAATCGTCCGATATTATTCACGCACTGAACTGACGCGCAAAAGGCGATGAAGTTTGTCGGTTGACGATCAAAGTACCACCATATATATATATATATATATATATATATATATATATATATATATATATATATATATATATATATATACATATATAAATATATATATATACATATATAAATATATATATACATATAAATATATATATATATATATAAAAAAGGACGAAGATATATACAATTGCGACTGCAATAAAAGTCGAAGTAATTTTATATACAACGACGAAAATCATTCAGTCTCTTAAAAAAAAAGTGCACGGTATAAACCCGTACTAAGATATTTAGCCTTACAAAACTACTATCACTATTTTGGAAGCCGAATGTCTGCGTCGTTATAAATTCACGCTTGGGCGATTTGTAGGGTGTTTCTTTTGGAGTGGCTTTAAGGAAAAACGCACTAACAACATCAGGAGGAGCAGAGGTATAAAAGAAGTCGGAAAAAAAGAGAACGAAACAAGAGAACATTTTCTTTTATTTATATTTTCGATTGTGTTATTGCTGGTGGGAAAGTAGGACTGCTCGAAGCAAAAATCTTTTATTGAAACCGTTCTCAATTACAATGCTTTTGGGAATTATTGTTTTCGTCGTTCTTGCCTGTATATATACATAATATCGTATTGAAAACAGGATTTCCTGTTTCGTCTGTGTATACATACATTTACAAAAACACACACACTCATATATACACACATATATATATATATATATATATATATTGTCATAAATATTGCATATGTAGATGAATTACAAAAGAAGTTTATCGACTATTTCAGAAAACTGTTGTTGTGTGGTCGGGGAAATTTCGAAAATGTACAAAACAAATATTACAACAAGGAATGAAAATAGATCGGGCAAATTTGAACAATACATACAGTTACTCGTTCTATTTGTAATTTTATTAAGTTTACGATAATGATAATGATTATTATCGACTACCGCTAGTAGTACGATTATAATTATATAGTCTACGGAAAGTCTGTACTGTAAGATGTATAATCTTCGATGTTGTTCCACTACTTTTTAATCCTACCGCGAATATAGAACGACAATGACAAGCTCAAGCTTTTGCCTTTTGTTACGGTAGAGTACACCTTTCAAATGCTAAATTCGATTCTTCGAATTATCATATTATAACCGTATTCGAACTATCGTTAAGGATTTATTTATACGTACGGCGCGCTGCGAATAATAAGCAATTGACCCGATTCTAAATAAATCCTACTACAGCGTACTTGTAAATATTCCTTCGGTTGTGATAGAATTTCTTCCGTAATTATAAAAAAAAAAAATATATAATAATAATAAAAAGTACCATTACGAGCGATCGAGTAAAAGAAAAGTCACGATAATTGATAGGAATGAGAACCAAGCATATAAAGAAGTTAGTTGTTTTGAGGTAGGTGGACAGTTTAATCTACCTCGGGTCGTTGATCACAAACAATGGAAGCTACTCGATGGATATCAAACGTAGGTTAGTTACGGCATATAATGCGGTTATTAGATTGACAAGAGAAAGCTGAATCCGAAATTAAATCTGCTGAAAAGTTTAGTCTTCTACAATATGCGACGACAACAAAATAAAGATTTATAGAAAAATACCGAGGATTTCATGGAAAACCGAGCTACAAACGATTGAATACTTACCAGATTAGGCATACAGTTACGCCTGTCTGAAATTTTACCTATGTATAAATATATAGAATTTTGATTTTGTATAATGACCTAATATATATATATATATATATATATATATATATATATATATATATATATATATATATATATATCAATTAATCAATGGGTGTTTATTTGACTTATCGTCCAAGTCGTACGCACTTTTTTCTATCGCTGTCCACTTTTATAGTTCATATTTTCTTTTTTCTTGATTGTATCTACCAGTGTGTACCTTGGTCTTTGCTTTCCGTCTGCGCATGGGTATTTTACCTTCTATAATGTCTTTTAGTAGGCTGTTGTGTCTTAACACATGATCTATCCATTTTAGCCTTGTTTTCCCGCTCGTTTTTAAGACTGATCTTTTTTCTTACACTCTACTGAAAACTACAGCTTTTGAATACTCTATCGACCCATGACTTTCGCCAGCACCGTGTTTCAAAAGCTTCAAATTTAGCGTCTATGTTTCTGCTGCGTAAAGCGTCACATACTAAGAAACATATGACTTAACTATACGTTTACGTAGCTCAATGGGCAGCGTTTTCTGCGTAATTACATATGCCTTTTTCTCGTGAACGTCACTTTTACCATCGTCGGATTTCTTTGGTGCAATGTACATTCTCCGTTATTATATGTCCTACATATTTGAAGAACTCCCACTTGTTCTAATTTTTCTCAATTATACGTTCGTTTCAATTAACTTTTTGCTGATACACATTACCGGGGTTCCATATTTTTCTGCTGCGCAGTTTGTACCATTTTCTCTAGTCCCTTCTAGCTGTCCGCCATCAGGACTTGGTTACGATTTTTATACATCGTCCGCCAATGTTGACATCTTCTTGAACTCCTTCTAATACATCACTTGTTATAAATTCAGAGTAAACATTGAAAATCGCTAGCGATAGTAGACATCCTTGGCGCAGCACACCTTTGGTAATTTTTCTTGGCTTTATATAATTTATTCCTTCTCGTATAATTTTTGTATTAATGCTACCATTTTAACCGGAATATTTACCAGTTTCAAGATATTAAATAATTCATTCTATTCTATTCTATTAAATGGTTTCATATAATTGACATAGCATATATATATATATATATATATATATTAGTGATTGTGTTTTATTTTATTTTGTTTGTTTATAATTAATTAATAAAATCACTACTCTCCGATATATTCAACTTTTTATATATATATATATATATATATATATATATATATATATATATATATTACCGTTTAAGGATATTATTCTCTCTCCAATGTTTCGTAATGCCGCAAACGTATTCTTTGTCGATGACCCACTTCTGAAACCATATTGCGCATAATCGATGCATGATTTTCTATGCTCGTTTCCATTCTGTTCTTTATAATTTGTAGTAAGATTTTAGGTGCGTGCGTCACTAGGCTAATTGTCCTCCGGTGGTCTTCACAACGTTTTGGGTGAACTTTCTTAGCGAGCTGCACTAAAGCACTGATGTGACCATATCTTCCGGCCCGATTTCTTCTGTGTACAATAATTTACTACGAAGCTCCTTTTCGCCATTAATAATTAGTTCTGCTGGTATATTATCGATTCCCGGTGCTTTATTCCGATGCATAGTGCTTATTGCTGCATCAACTTCTTCTCGGTTACGTCTTCCCACTCATCCTTACTTTCTTGCTCAGTTTGTATCCTCGTTGTATCATTTGTACTGTATAGTTCTGATATATATATATATATATTTCTGTCAGATTTCTCCTCGTTCATCAATTGCATCTGTGTTGGTATCATCTCGGCGTTTTAAAAAATAAAATGGGTCGACCGCATTCTTCCCTCTACAAATGTATTTGATCGTTTTATGCAGTAATGTCGTTTTCTGATGTTCGCATAGATCGTCTAGGCTCATCAGACTGTTCTTTTTACCACTTCTCTTTTTGACATTTATTTATGATGGTATTTTTTAAACGTTTGTACTTCATATTACATATATTTTATGTATATATATATTATATACATGTAGAAATGTGTGAGTTTGAGCGCATGTCTGATTTTACGTAACGGTTCAGACCAAGCGTATTGTTTGTAAAATCCCAGAAAAACCACGCAAACCCACACGTACAAACATAAAAAATATAGTAAAAACAAATATGAAGAAAAAGGTTGAACCGACCGACCGAGATAATTACCACCACCTTCACCAGCACCAACTGCATCCGAATGAAATATTTTTCTTATCGAATCCACCGTTAGTTATTATCGCTGTTCGAGCTGTAATTATCATCGTAATAAACGATTTTAAACCGAAATCGTCTAAGAAACTACCTACCAAATTTAAACGTCTTAGACTTTAACCAACTCTGCCAGCAATTCGTAATATTTAATCGTCCAATGACGGTGTAGCGTGATAACCGTCAATTTGTACTATTTACCGTTTCCAACCAAATATCCATTACCAACGACCAAATATAATTTACTCGCCGATTGTTAAAATCCTTCCTCACCCTGTCGATATGAAATAATTGCACGCTATTATTTCGTTACGGTATCACTCGTATCGTATGAATTAGTATGAGATTAGACAGAAGTTTGGCTTGCGCATAAACTAATATACGTAATATGATAGTTCTGCTATACTTTTTTAATTTCCCTAGCGTGTATGACTGTATGACTAGTATATTTTAGTTAGAAAAGAAAAACGCACAAAACTAATCAAAGAAAGTTTAACGCATTCCAATTAACTAAAGAACACGCGCAAGTACGGGATATCTTTGCCGGTAGGCCACGATTAAACCGACTTCCAAAATTCGCAAGTAAACTATCAACGTTGATAAAGCAATCAACGATGGATTTAATTTTTTATTGAAGTTTAAAAAAAAAAAAAAAATAATAACTTTGACGATGAGAATCCGCTCCGGAAATAATAGTAACCTTATGTATTACTTGAGTATCATTTACATCACAGCCGACGCCAATGCTGCCAATCACCAGCCACGGCATAAATCTGACAATCAAATTCTTTAAACGAGCCTTATCCGGTCTCTTAAACCTTTTTTTCCCACTGTGAAAAAAATTAATATCAACATCGAATACATATATTATAAGATATGTATATACTTATATTACACATATTCGACTAAGAGGGTTAACCCCAACAGAAAATCCGGCGGAATGCAACGAGAAACCACCATCGTGTTTCTTGTTCTCGAAAATATGACAAGAAATCATATATAAGTTGCATCAATGGGTCACACTCAAAAAATTATACACCTTCAGCAATGGAGACTGACTCGAGTTCAGCCGTACCCTCGTTGGTACGGCATTCTGCTGGTGAGAACAAAGAATTCGGAAACGGAACTGTTAAGAACTATTGGAAAGAAAACAAGAGACAATTATCTCAATACAGCAACGTGGAACGTAAGAATATTATGCCAGCCTGGAAAACTAACAAACGTAGCTCTAGAAGCGGAAAGGTTAAAATTAACGAAATGGCGAGGTAATGGTCGAATTAACGTGAATGATAAATATGAATTTACCTGCACAGGAATGGATAACCATGAAAATGGACTAGGAGTAATGATGAAAAAAGTCAATAATGATCGAACGTGTCATCCCGAAATCTGACAGAATGTTATACATAAGAATAAATCCTAAGACCAATCACTATTATATAAGTATACGCTCCAACTGTAAGAGATTACTATTTAAAAAGCGGGCATTCATTACCGTCGTTTTTTACTTAATAAGAAATTTTGTTTCTTCTATAAATCGTACTTGCAACCCTCATCCGACATTTGGAATAAAGCCAAATTATTTGCTGGTAAAACAGTTTTTTCAGCTTATAATCTCGACCTCGAATACATTTTGTAGATTCTGTAGTTATGTTCCTAATCAGGCGGAATATCTTTTTCCTATGCCTATACAACATACCATCTCCGGCTCCCATTTTCCACGCGCTTCTATAAATTTATCTGGAATTTTATACTCCCTTTACTAAAAAAAAAAAATCCTCTCCTGGTTATGACGTTATTACCTATAGAATACTAAACAACCTTCTCTTCTCTGCCGTTACCAACAAATTGTTTTAACCATATCCTTATTAATACTGGTCCCTATCCTGAAAGCTGGCAGTTTCTTGTGGTCCCTGTTAGAAAATTTAACTCTCTTGTGAGTAATCATATCGTCCTATATCGCTTTCTGCATTCAAAAAACATATGAAAGAATATTAAAGAACAGAATTGTTTGGTGTTTAGAAAATAATAACTTGTTTCCTTCTTGAATGTATGGCTTCCGGAATAATATTACCTCGCTAAATGGCGTCTCTCATCTGGTAGTTTGGAAGCAAACTAAATATTCAATTGCTCGCTTTCTAGATATAATTAATGCTTTTAATTCAATTTCAATTCCGATGCTTTATGATACACTCGCCTCACTAAGAATTCCTTCTTCCTTCATCAATGACGTATGTAAATTATTCACAAATCGGATTCTTCAAACATCCGCCTATCACTAATCTTTTTATAGAGGTTGTACATTTGAAATTACTACAGGGATTAAACGTGGTTTTATTCAATATCTATATGTTTAAATTATTCCGAGATTGTCCTGGTAATAGCGTTAATATTTTATCCTATGCTGATGGCATTGTACTCTCTATAAAACGAATTCTGATCTTTCAGTGAGTTACGCAGTCACTAAAAATAGTACTTTAGAATTTATATGTAATTTATTAAATAACACGGGTTTCACTATTTCTTCGCATAAAAGTGTTGTTCCTATCGTATTTTCTTAAAGACGTGTTAACAATTCTATACCAGGTTTAATTGTTGACAATTATCGCGTTCCATTTACTACCCCACATCTTGCAAGTATTTAGGTTTCGTCTTAGATTATAGACTCGGTTGGCGTAATTACATTGAGACTATTTATTTCGAAGCTTCCGAATGAATAAATATCTTAAAAACGCTTTCGCATACAACTTTTCGAGGTGATCCTCTAATTTTACTTCTTTTGTATAAATCGTTTAGTCGTAGTGTTATAGATTATGGTAGTTTTCTATTTGTCAATGAACGATACAGACATATTTCAACTTTGGACAAACTTCAAAATACATGTCTAGCAGATTTTGTCTCTACTTCCACATTCAGTTTAGAAGTGGAGGCAAAAGTTCCTCCTTTATCTATGCGTCGGTCTTATTTGGTTGATAAATTTTTGATTAAGTCCTCAGTTACTTCGTACTCGTTATTTCTTTCATTCCTTGAAACTTTTCAGAACGGCAGATTTTCTATTCATCGTCGTCCGATCTTATGTATTTCTGCACATCACCTTTCCATGTAAAATCAATTAATACTTCCTGCTTCAACTTCACGTTATTTCTTTTCCCCTTTCTTAATAATGATCTAGCGTTAGATGTGATAACTGGTCAGAATTTCTCGATTATATATATATATATATATATATCTTCGACATATTTTGAATATTTACACTTTTGCCAGTTTCTTTCATTTTTACAGCAGAGTCTGTCTCTTTTTCAAGTTATGCCTTTCATCCTGTTAAATCAGATAATAACTCGAAAGGCCATAATTTTTTCAGATTTTAAAACTTGTCTCTTGGCTTTAAAGTTCTCACGTTACAATCTTTAATCCTCTCCCACAATACTAAAAAATTGGTTACCATATTGTACTTTTATAGAGCGCCGGTATTTGTGCTAATTTTGCATGGATTCCTTCTTTGGGTTTTAATTAATGTAAAATAATTTCGAGTGCAATGGTTAATGCAATAACGAGAGTTTCAAATGAAAACTTTATACTTTTGAATATAAACATATGCGTGATTATACGTCAGTCATAAATGACTAACACTTTTTTTGAGATTTTGTTCCGTTTCTAAAAGAAATAGAAAAATTTTAAGTTAACCACAGTGATTTTCGAAAGTAATATTTTTGTCCATTAGCCCATTCTATTTGAATTTCACTTATTTTTAGTTCTGGAATATTGTTACGTGTTCCTTTTTCGTTATTATCATTGCTTCGGTTTTCTATTTTTCACCATTCTTTGCAAATTTTGCACATTCTCTGCTAAAATAACTGCGTCATCGGCGTATCTCAAGTTGTTTGTATTTACACCATTTATTCTTATTCCACCTGCATCTTCATTCAGCGCTTCTTGAAAAATTTTTTCAGCGTACACATTGAACAGCGTAGCTGAAAGAATGCCACTCCTGTTTCACTCCTTTCTTTATATACATTGTGATATTTCTCCCTCTATTAGGATACGCGATTTTTAATTCCCAATATATGCTTTTTATTATATATCGGATATCTATTACCATTTTCAATTTTTGATGAACAGTAATTTCCCTTCGGCAGTCCTATCTATAAATTACGTATAATTTCAGCGAATTTTAGAAGACGGTTCAACAATAATTTCATTTGACGGCCCCTTCGGTTGCAAGTCGCCTGCTATCTGTAACGTATAATTCCGTTAGCGTTTTCGGGTTTCTTTTCGTTTGCCTTCTTACGCGAGCTCTAGGTATAAGATTATTTTCGGCATTACGGAATCGTTATAACATTCCCTAACCAGCATTGTTCGGAGACAGTCATGGGGTTCTGTAGACTTTTAGCAGGCAGTTCCTTACCCATCATCGCATATCGTTGTTCCGTCATAGCTTTCACTGAACTTGGAATTAATTGTACCTTTTGTATTTATACCGCGTCGACCCGTTTCTTCCAAACACCTAGACAGCTTTCCAGTCAGATAATCTGGTGGCGCAATTGAGGATTTGCGGAGCCGTCAACTGTTCAAACTATTCACCTACCGCATTGTCACGGGTCCGAAAACCGAGTAGGTAAATAACGACAATTTTCACTTAATAAAAACCTAGCTCAGGGCCACTGCTCCTCAACAAGAAGCATAAATGCGACTTGTTCACCAGTTGCTACTCTTGTTCCGCGACTGCTTATTCGATTGGCGTCCTAATCGACATTTCTGTAGACCGTTCCAAAATTCGTCGCCCACAGACGAACTCGCCCGTTTCTGTTGCATCTTTAGTTCGGTAGGTGCGAATTACTCCTTCCCCGACGGTAGATAATATATGAAAACTTAAATGTAACTATTCGCTGTGTTCTGTTTCATCCGAACTTATTATTATTCGTATTCGTTTTTCGATCTCCGTCACAGTTTGTAGTTCGTTCTTTCGATAATTACCGTATCTGTTAGAATTTAATTCACGAATACGTGTATCGAATGAGCGAAATATTGCGAATAGATAGTGCTCTTTAACTTTTTGATTCGTCGGAATTTATTTTGCGCGTTGTTTAATTAATATAGTTCCACTTGATCGAGAAGCTGTAAATATTATCGCGGTGTCAAAACTTAACGAATTTCCGGTATAGCACCGACTCCTACCGGTTCGAACGATTTCGCATAATTTACGAAACAGTGGAAGACTGAGATGAAATATCTCGGTGTTCTAGATGCAAACGTCTTACCTTTTTTAAGCACATATAATATATATATTATATATATATATATATATATATATATATATATATATATATATATATATATAGAGAGAGAGAGAGAGAGAGAAAAACGTCGTTAACGAGAAACTTTTATTTAAATTATATCCTATCTTCGATAAGAAATATCTCGCGTTAACGCGACCGATAAGTTATTTTATAAAAGTATCTTAGGATGGATAATTTTATACGCGTGTCCTGCACGGTCTTACACAACTCTTAAGCTGCAATGTATACAAAATAAATGCCGTAGAATCATTATTAAAGTTCCGCTTTACGTGAAATTACCGTATGTACATGTAGTAACAAAGAAATTTTTCAACGTATGCACTCTAAGTACTCTTATGCTATTATAAATAACGTAGGAGAGACTACACGCGTACTAGTCTTCGATTAAATTATAAGAGATATAAAGAGACTGAAGAGGACAAGGATGGTGGACTAAGTTCAGTCAAAAGGTAGGAGGACTAACCATGAGGTGTGCCCTCCGCACGGGTGACTTACTCATTGAAGCCTTTTGTTGGATAGCCACTTCCGGATAGTAATACAAAATTATTAAAAGTAAAAAAGAAAAATAAATAAATAAACATAAACGAATTAAACGTATATTATTACGACGCATCCCTGACATTCTTGACCTTTAAAGTTTATCGTTTGAGTTTATTTATATAGTTTTATTTTTTACTTTTTTTTTTTTTTTTAACGTGCTGGAAAATCCATCACGGATACCAGGCCCGGAGGCTTAGTTATGTGAGACTCCTAAAAAACCACCACGGCGCCGCTCTATTTTTGACTCTAACTCGATGTTTTATAAAAAAAAAAACCTACAACGTTATCTCATATTTAATTTCGTTACATTCCTCCTCCCTTAGTTATAATCGTTTCTATTAGTAAAATCTCAAAAAAATTTTACGAAAAATGTAAAACTCATCAAAATAAACTAATACGTGTAATAGGAAATTACAATATGGAACATCTACGCATACGTTATACTAAGTATAAGCATCGTAGATTAAAACATAGATTTTTGTAATTATTAACCTATTGTTAAGTACAGATATTTTAAGCTAAATTATGTCTAAAAAAAAAACTGCTTTTAGTTTTGTTGATTTATTGACTTTTTTTTTTTTTTTTTTTTTAATTTTTGTTACCTTCAGGGTGTGTCTTTTTTGTAGGTTTTTTTTCATTTTTTCCTGCACTATTTCTAAAGTAATTTCAAAGTGTACTATAAGTTTTGTAATTATACATATTTAGAATTGCTAAGGTTTATGTATAGGTACTTAGCTTTAAGTTATGAAAGAAAATTGTTTTCGGTTTATGTTTAAAAATATAATAAAGATTTTTCATTTCATTTCATGTAGGTTTTGGTTTTTCCAGCATTTTATTTTTCCTTCAGTTTTTTTTTTTTTTTTGTAACATTATTTATATCAAGATTCACGAGAAGAATTTAGTTTTATTTCGGTGATGATAATTGTCGTTTCTTATGGTAATTCTAAAAATACGCTTTTTAATTATTTATTTATTCATTTATTTACACAATTTATGATATGTATACCTTCATATTCGTGTTAGTTTTCACAATCGTCGTTGGGGTAGCCTATAGAGCACGGATTTCTATACGTACCGAGTTCGAATACGATCGAAGATGGAAAAATTATTGTCGGAAAATAAAAATATAAATAATCCTAATATTATTATCGCGTGGATAACATTGGCAAACCACCACCGATAACACCTTAGTACACTATAAAAACAAGCGGGTTGTGTCGTGACAACAAAGCGATTACAATCAGTTCTCCCGGATTGTTTGTGTGTCTATTTGCGTTACCGTCGTATTAGTATTATCTCGTACGCTATACGATAAAATACGTATAGATAAGTAGTCACGTACGTCCGATACGAACACGGCACACACTTAATGAATGAATGAATTTTCGCAATTAAAAATTTTTTTTGGATAAAGCTTTATTTGCCAGGTAACTTTTAAAGTTTAAAGAATACTTATGCACCACTGGTAATTCGGAATGATTCGATCCGGACGATAAGAGTGGTGTGCAAGTCCACTGGAAACTTTAAAAATTACATAACAAATGAAACGTAATGTAAATTTTCGAAAATAACGTATATATATATATATATATATATATGTATGTGTATTTTGAGAATTCAAGACAAAATTCTTTTTATGTATACTTACTTGCATACTCTTGTTATGAAACCAAAACATGTAAGTTGGGACATCCGGACCGTATCTTACGACGCACGTCAAATTGATGCTACTACCGACATTTACATACAGATCCGGTGCTCCATGAATCTCTGCAGCTGGAGCTGGAATTTTGAAAAACAAAACGGCAACGATAATTTAGCTAATAAAGTAAACGTTTCGAAATTGTAATAATAAGAAATAAACGTTATATTTTTGTGTATATATGTAAACGATCGAATCGATCCTTGGATAACTTCGCTTCCAAGTCGCAGAAACGATGTGTGGTCATCACCGGATTGCGCCTCGGCCATACGTGTCTCACTCGTATGTTATTGATAAAAATTTTTAACTTCATCGTGTTGCTCACTTAATCTTTCTCCTTCGCTTCATCTCTACTTCAAATATAATCATGTTTCATTGTCGAATCTAATTACCTTCCTCCACAGGTCCTCCGGTCTTCGTTCCTTGATTTAATCCTCTTTCCTGATATTTATGAAAATACGATTCACCGAGCTTCGTGGTCTACTGTATCACTACCGTGTATTTCAATGTGATTTGGAATCCACAGAAAGTACAGTTTCTTCCTTATGTAGTTTATATAGATTGTGTTAGATTTCTAATACTATCGAGTTATTGTTGTCTCGGGGCGGCATATTAATTGTAGGGAGCAGAGGGAGTCTGTAATAACGACTGTTTTTCGATGTGAATGTACAACTGATCTGACGTATTGAATATAGTACTTGATTCCATATAGCTTTGCATCCAGAGAAGTGCAGTTATCACTTAGTCGGACTGAGTGTAATTATCAATTTTATAAGAGTATGCCGGATGTTGCTCAATCTGTATATGCCTGTATGTAGTTATCGTATTTTTGAAGGGATACCTAACACGATTTATATTTATAAGTTGTGTAGTTTTCAGCTGAAACTTTCATTATTCGGTACACATTAAATATTAACCATTCGATGCGCTCGAAATTATTTTACACTAATTGGAAATCGAAAAAATGTAAAAGTGTCGGTCATAACGGTTTTTTTTACATCGCAAACGAAATATGCTTTGTTATTACTTTCAAAACGAAAACTTAACTTTTAATCGAAATAGTTACAAAAATTAAGTGTCATTTAATGACTGTTGAATTTTTTATCACAAGCGTACTCGTCAGTCATAATTGACTGACACGTGTTTGTTACCAGCAAAAAATGTGTCACGGGGCTCAGTGTTCATTTCTATTCACAGACGTGCGAATACCATTTGTGACTCGACTTTACTATACAATTAAAAATTATAAAATTATACAGTCGCTCTGTTGCGCTAAATGAAAATATATATAATCTTTTTTTTTGTTTTTTTCTTTTTTTTTATACACGATCCAGTATATATCCATACATACGTATACGTACGAGTCTGATTATTATTATTATTAATAATTAATCCATTAATCCTTTACAACACTGAAAGCAACAAGATAAATGGCATTTATATGCAATATACACATAGCACACACAAGCTAATATGTACGTATTATTGGGCGATTTTACGAATGTGGTTCAGGGACTAAACGGTGATATGCACAGAAATGACTTTTCGGTATAATTTTAGACGTCGACAACGAGGAGTATGTGTAATGCGTGAAATTAATATTGCCTATTTCGAGAGATTCGCAGAAAATTACGATTCGTTTGTACGTACGTTTGAGAGATTCGCAGAAAATTACGAACGTGTATCGTGTGTGTGTGCGCGCGTATGTATGGGAATATATTATAAATATCGCACAAATCCGGCGCTACTCTGTTCGATCTTCACGCTGTAATAAGCCGCTATATAGAGTAGGTTATCAATTTTCATCGTTTTAGAAGTTAAATCTCGCGTCTTATCAGGCGATCGTTTTCCTACTAACTGTTTACTAGTTATTCCATACGTATCGAAGAAAAAAGACGTAAACTATACGCGAGAGAGCAAAGGAGAAAAAGTAAAAAATTAGTGTTAACTGAAGACTTTAAACGTCGCTTACTCTAACACTTAAGATCGTGTAAACTTAACCGTCTCTGTATGATTAATACGAGCTTCGGGAATCGAAGCGAATTCCGCATAGAAATAGTTTAAGAAGCGTTTCATTTTGAACTAAGATACTAAAGCTCGCATCGGGTGTGTGTAGCTTTTCATATATTACATATATGTATATATATATTAATATATATAATATATATATATGTGTGTGTGTGTATATAATACGTACCGAAATATGCATTTATCAGTCCGTTTATATTTATGCACGATATTCGAGTAGGCTTTCGAACACACTTAATTAATCACTGCTTCCTATATGTATGTATGTATTTATGCAATACCAGAGTAACATTTATTATTATTGTCGTTATTCCTTAAGGAGAAATCAGAGGTGCCTGTCTCTTAGTATACAAGCTACGACTATAATAGTGAGAATAATTTTCGCGTCGAAAACAACAACCGCTTTTTCAGATGCCTTAATAATAATAATAATAATAATAATAATAATAATAATAATAATAATAATAATAATAATAATAATAATTACACCGACAAAAGACCGAAGATAAATGATTTAGGCTTTTACTTTTGACTTTTAAACGACGCTATGACTGGATAAATAAAGCGGCCAAATCCTTCCAAACTAAGAATTTAGAATAGTTGATAGTAGCGGCACTTTTATTAACAGCATTAGCAGCACAAGTATATATATATATATACACGTAGTAATAGTAGTAATTGTCGTTGGCAGTAGTAATACCATCGTCTATTATATTAATGTGTGGTAGTCAGGTATGCCATAAAAGGACGATAACTTGGATAAATTGGAACCGAAACAATTTAGAATAGCTGATAGTATCGGCAGTTTTATTATCAACGTTAGTAGCACAAGTATTTATACATAATGTATACATAAATAGTAATAGTAGTAGTAGTAGTAGTAGTAGTAGTAGTAATAGCAGTGTAGTAGCGATACTATCGTCTATTGTATTAACTGCGGTAGACAACACGAAAGCACGACAACTTGGATAAACCGACCGGACGGTGATCACGGATGACGCCAAGACCAACCATGAAAGCCGCCTGGTAAATCAGTTGTCTTGTAACTGTTCCCTAAGTGTTAACTGTCTAATAAAAATAAAATCACCCTCGATTTTAGGCAGGCAAACAAAACAGAACCGAGCGGCCATTCAACGATATGTCAAAGTCTTATAATTTGTCGTCCTTGTTGAACTGAAGATGGATCGCCCTCAATCGATGGCAGAATCTTTTTTTTTTTTGATTTTAGGATACATGTGTTATTCGTTAACAGAGCATCCTGAAATTACGAATTCTAAATCCTTTCCATATGTCCCTTATTTTCCCTGAGTCTTACAGCTTCGTGGAGTGATGTGGCCACAGTTAATTGTTTTATTCTATCTGTATATCTGATTTCTGTCTTTCCGCGCATCCTTTTGACTTCTACCATCCCTTCAAGAATAAATTTTTCCATTCCGTTCTGACGTATCTCCGAAATACCTCATTATGCGCTGCATTACTATATCGCACAGGCGTAAATCCGATCCTATATTGTTCAACACAGAGA
Organism: Coronaproctus castanopsis; assembly: GCA_032883995.1. NCBI lineage: Eukaryota > Metazoa > Arthropoda > Insecta > Hemiptera > Monophlebidae > Coronaproctus > Coronaproctus castanopsis. The sequence goes on along the minus strand of CM065054.1, from coordinate 79,533,273 downwards.
GGTTGGTTCGTTTTTCCGTCCACGAGATTCGCAACATTCGTCGCCAGCAGGACATCTCAAAAGCATCAATGCGCCGGATATCAGCTGCTTTTAATGTTCAACTTACCGCAGCGTATAGACAAATGGAGTAGACTAGAGTATTCAACTTTTCCGTATCTTTTGTAGCAAATATCAACAATGGCTTCGAGGCGCTTCTTTAATGAGGCAGGGTTGCGATGAATCTCCCGGTTAGCTCTCGCCAAGAAGGATTAGGTAAGAAGCTTGTTAGAAGTAGGAAAGTTAAAGAATCTCACCATGGGGAGGTATCTCGTCTCAAAATAGACATACTCTCGGCATCAGTGAAGCAAGATGGCCAGCAACCGATGTACTATTTCCATTATTCTTAGCAAAAACAGTGAAACATGTAGCTCCGATTTGCGATAGAATTATCTTATTACAACTAAAGAGCAGTACAGTGAATGTAAATTTGATGCAAATATATACACTCGCAGCCGATAGTGATGAATAGGCTTTCATTGTTTTTTTTTCTGCAGCATTTAACATTTTGTTTTGCTTTATTATTTATATTCTTACTGTGTTATTGTGGTAATCCCCGCTATATAATGTTTCTAACCCCGTGTGTTATATTTTCTTTTTATGTTTATTACTTATGCAAATATGTTTTTGTTTGTTGTTTTCGTTGTTATATGAAATTAAAAAAAAACCCGTAACCTGAAATATTAAAGTTAAAATACAAAAAGGTAAACGGTTGTAATGTTGCTAGTATCGCTATTTTTGCAGCGTACAAACCTCGTAGAAGTACAAACAATTTCGCGTTAACTGCCGCGTAATTCTAATCGGCGATTTTAATAATAGAAATAAGCTGCGGAATTGTTTTAGTAATAATACAGTCGGTAATACTTTGTATCAAATGTCTACAAGAACTAATTATCGTATCCTCGCTCCGAGAGAATCTATCCCTCGGGATCAACCTTTAGAAATGATTGATTTTGCTGTTGTAAAAAATGTGTCTATGTCACCGTCTGTTTCTATATTAGTCAACTTTCATCCGATCATAATTCGGTATTTACCGTCATTTCGGGAGATAGAAACAGGTAAATGAGAAATTAATTTTTGATTATCAAAATGTTAATAATTCAGAAAATTCATATCTTAAAATATTAATGTAAATGCGTCGATAACACATTGAAAGTCGTTTTGCGTACACAAATTAGATTAGTGTTTCCGTTTACACCAAAAAAAAAAAAAAAACCTGTGTATAAATTTTATAACGATATATACACTCATAATCACGCCTCATATATACACACAACAACACAACAACATTCATACGACATAATACAATTATTTTAATACTACTTATTCCGTCGAGCGTTCGCTTGTCTTTTTTAATAAAAATAAATAAAATATACACAGCCGAATGTGTAACAAAATTTGACAGGTAAAGCAAACTCTAAACGATCATAAACAACTAAACAAGTAATAATAATAATAATAAAAAACCGATCAAAAGCTGAGTTAGATTCGAATGCCGAATGGCCGAACCAAAGGCCATTTTTTTTTTGTTTATGTTGCACAGTCAGCTGGATTTTCAACGTCATTAGTAGACGGAATGTAATAAATATTTTCTAACAGTACTTTTATCAATCTAGACTGTTTTTGCACGCTCTTCAAGGTGAGGTTTTATTAGTGATAACGCCAGAGCTCTCTCAAATATTCTCTTCTCTTTCAACTATCATTTTAGCTACGAAATTGTTTGAAGTTTACAAGTTACGCGCCTACTTAATGTGTATTTTATACCTTTCTAAGCCCTTTTGATGTTTAAGCCCGCTAGACCATTGATAGTGATACTTGGTACTAGTGATAATAATAATTCAATTCAAATCAAATTCAAATCAATTTATTCAAAATATTGCACAGAATTCTGCAATATTTGCTATTTATTTATGACAACATTTAATAGTAGTATTAGAAATGTAATTACAACATTAAAATTGTAATAATAATAAGAAACAGAGCTAAAGATAAATAATAATAATAATAGTACTAGTTAAAGAAAAACATATTTTACTTTAACTGTGACGAGATATGTTGTAATATATTTGAAATCACATAACTAAAATATCTGTATGTACGTATATATGATATTTGACTACGTGAGCTTAATATGTATGCGTGTATATAAAATAATATATATATATATATGTATATAATATATTAATATGGGATACAAATGTGTACATTATATAATATATATACTAATATTCTTTTGCTTTTTTTTTTTTTTTTTTTTTTTTTTTTAAACAGCCCATAGGACTATAACTATGATACAATCTTAGCTGGTTTGCTAAATAATTATCTATGTTTATGAGACATGGTTACTTAATAATTAACTACTAACTATTAAGTACGAACGGGCGTGGAGTACGTAACCCATTGGCTACGCATCCATTATCCGCATAACGGTATTTATATATTTACGTAACTAAATCTAGAGGTTGACCACGCCGAAGTCGCCGAGTTTCATGTTTGGTGTCGAGCAGTTCTCTTGCTTCCACGTTAACATGACTGTGTAGTCGCTGCCTGTGCGATTTCGCGAACTCCTTAATGACATCATTAAGGATCGGCACATGGAGATCTGAGTGAATATCGTCGTTACGCGAGTAGCGATATGCGTCGACTATTGCACGTAAGATGACATTTTGACGACGTTGTATCACGTTTCGATTAGTTGTGGCAGTACAGCCCCACATAGCAAGACCGTACGTCCAGATCGGCTTAATAATTTGCTTGTATAGCAGAAGTTTGCACGACACATCCAGCTCGGATTGTCTTCCCATTAACCAGTATAGCTGTCTTGTTCTGTGCTTGATCTGCTGAGCTTTCATTTTTACATGGACTTTCCAAGATAACCGAGAGTCCAAATGCATGCCAAGATACTTGGCTGAGTTAGCCTGCGGAACAGGTTGGTTTCCCAAGTATACCTGGTACATGTTGTCGGCATAGCGTAGCGTGAACAAAACGTGAACAGATTTTTGTTCATTTATTTGTATCTTCCAGTCCGTAGTTCACTTTCTAATTCGATCGAGTCTACGTTGGAGTTTATTCGTAGCGTCAAGGTGACTACTGCTGACTGCTAATATGGCAGTATCATCTGCGAATGTGGCTGTTGTTGTAGTGGCATCAACGGGCAGGTATACAACAGGTACAGGAAGAGGACCGAGGACACTTCCTTGCGGTACTCCGGCTTGTACACTGTAGAATGGTGACTTCGCTTCTTCATGGGTGACTCGAAATTTTCTATTCGACAGGTATGATTCCAGCAAGCGACAAATATTACCTGGAAACAAAGTACTCAGCTTTTCAGGCCTTCGTGCCAGACTTTGTCGAATGCCTGGGCAATATCCAAGAAAATGGCGGAGCAGAATTTTCTTCTCCTGCAACGCTCTGTTAATGACTGCCACAACGCGATGTACTTGGTCGATCGTCGAATGTTTTTGTCTGAATCCGAACTCGTGCAGAGGAAGTTCGTCTCCAACAAGCGGTAACAGTCGCCTTAGTAATAGTTTCTCTAAAAGTTTAGCGATGGTAATATGAAGATGGGTCTGTACGAAGTTACCTCAGCAGCTTTTTTGTCCGGTTTCTCGAGCATTATGATTTGTGCCACTTTAAAACAGGTAGGCGCATATTCAATATACATGCGTTAAATATGTATGCAAGCAATACAAGTGCTCTATGTGGTAACTCCCTGAGAACAGCTGGCGAGATTTCATCTATACCAGAAGCTTTTTTCGGGTTAATATTATATTTCACTGGCTAGCTCCAGTGGGGTGATAAGTTTGATCGCTCGATTAGTCTGATAAACTGGTAATGGATTAATATCAGACGGTATGTCACGAGGCTGGAATACATGTGATAGATGACGTGCAAATAGTTCAGCTTTTTCTGCATTGCTTCTAGCCCAGTTACCTGCTTTATACCGAATAGGAGGAATTCTAGCAACCGGTCGTTTGATCCTGCGTGTGGCTTTCCACAGAGAGTAGTCCTTGTTCTCATTAGGACTAAGGTTCTCGAGGTATGTAGTAAATGTTTTATGTTTTACTTCTTTAATAAGCCGCCTAAGCTGGTTATTGATCTTATTAAAGACATTCTTATCGTGTGGCGCACGTGTCGTATGCCACTGCCGTCTAGCTTTCCTACGTTCAGCAATCTTATCACGGATTTCCGATGGATAAGTGATATCCTGATAAATATTATTTTTTGGTGCCGGTGTAGCAGCCTTAGCGGCTTCTCGAATTGCGTTAATGAAATCTGCAGATAGGGTTTCTATCTCATCCGGAGTTTTCAATCTAATTTTCAGGTCTATTCTCTGATCTAGTTCCTCGCGGAATCTATCCCAGTTTGTAGACTTGCTTGTGAGCAGTTTCCTCTGTTTTTGTATGACAGTTGTGCTAATGGTGAGTAGCACAGGTGTATGATCAGATGATAGATCGATTAAATTTTCAGCTAATGTATAATTAGCGGCGATCCCCTTCACTATGTAAAAATCTAGGAGGTCTGGTTTCTTCCGACGATCTGCAGGCCAATATGTTGGCGCACGTGCGGATGCAAAGCTGCACTGTGAACTTTGGATCGCTTGAAGCAACTCCTTGCCCTTAGTATGAGCAGGACTAGGATTCATAGCGTTAGCAGGAGAAGATCCCCATGCTTCATGTTTAGCATTGAAATCGCCTCCAATAATAAATCGATTTCCAAAATTCTTTAAGAACCGCAAATACTGGTCTCGTTTTAGTATATGTTTCGGTGGAAAGTACGCTGCTACTACATTAAGTATCGCATTGTTCTGTGCTACTGCCACTATTGTCGCCTGTACATGTTCTTCATTATATTCAGCTTCTTCGAAATGTTGAATATTCTGTTTGATGATAACTGCTGACCCTCCGTGTGCACCGCCATCTGGATGAGGGGTGTGATATATAGAATATCCGTGTATTCTAGGACAATTTTTAGTAGTGAAATGTGTCTCGGATATTAGCGCGATGTCTACTCGATAATCTGACAGGAAAGTCTCAAGCTCCTCAAGGCGGTTCTTGAGGCCATTTGCATTCCATGTAACTATTCTTAGAGAATCAATCATTTGTGATTCTTATTAGAACGTTTTCGAACAGAATGACTATTTTCTTTCGCTTTCGTTTGTTCGAGCTTAGTCAGTCTACTAGACACTGTTGCTATCACACTGGTTAAATTTGTAAGAGCCTTCATAATATCATTAAGACTAGGCTCTGACTGAGTTAATGTAGCTGTCGGTTTGTTGGTTTTTACAACTTCAGCAAAAGATGTGCCTGGTTGCACTTTTTTTGATTCTTTTTTCTCCTGCTGTATTCGCTGCACAGCCGACGACTTAGGCTTTCGTAGAGCCTTCTCTAAATCGCGGTATACTTGGCAGCCTCTGTAATTTGATGTATGGTTCAGACCACAATTTGCACATTCAAATTTTTTTTCATTTTTCAATTGACACGTAACAGAATCATGTGGACCTGCGCACTTGAGACACCTTGTTGGACGATTGCAGTTATTTTTAGTGTGATTCCATCGTTGGCACCTTTTGCATTGAGGAATTGCAGTACTCTTATGTGGTGGCTCAACGATTACTTTGCTATGGACTATATGAGTAATTTCATAAGCAGTCTTATTATTTTCCTTGGGTTCAAGGTCAACATAAAATAAAGGGAATGCTTTCGCTTCCCTTCGTATTATTTTATTATTCTGATCCCGGAATTTGATTGTTTTTCGAATGTTTACCACATTTCTTGGCATATGACCCATGTTGATAAGTTCCTGTTTTATCAGGTCAATATCAGTAGTCGGGTGTAATCCTCTTATCACCACCCTGTATGGTTTTTCAGCCTTTAAGTTGTATGTATGATATATAACTTTACTTTGTTTAAATGACTGTATGAGTGTACGGAAATGTTCGTCAGTTCTAGGGGCAACTAATATGTCGCCATTTGAGATTGCTTTGAAGGTTACTGCATTCTCCCCTAGAGCATTTGCCGTATCTTGGCTAAATTTATTATAGTCAATAATGCCGCTTACCGTAATCTTCGGCGGTAGTTTAGTTTTTTTAATTTCAGGAGGATTAGCTTCCCTTCCATTGTTTATTTGACCTCCAGTTATCTTGTTTACACAACTAGGAGGAATTTTTGATTTGCTGTGTTTAACTTTATCGCAATATGTTTGCTTTGGTATCGTTGTTGACGATGAAAATGAGCTGGCAGCTGAATTGTCATGTTCAGACATCTCAACCGGTTCTGATATCAGTGTAGCGTCTTGCGAAACTACAAACTGATAATTAATAGTACTGTTTTCGTGTTGTTGTATACAAGCTACACGACTTTTTTGTAGTTCTAGCTTCAATGCTATGTTTTCTTTACGGATACTTACAAGTTCCTCTCTGAGCTTATTATAGGCTTGGAGGAGATCATCATTTGTTGCCATTGAAGACTGTGTTAAGCTAAGTTTCTTGTTAAGACATGGATCATTTGCACAATTGGTTTCTGATAACTGCCTTTTAATAGAGAAATTATTTCCCGTTTTGGTTATTACTACAGGTTGAACAGCAGTATCACTATTCCCGCTGCAAGTAACTGTTTGCTGCCCATTTATCGGCGATGATGATCGAGATAGAGGTGGGGTGCGTTGCATAATACGTATTCTAATTTATTTCGATACGAAAGGATTTTTATATACATCCTAATTATAAAACACCTACACACATATGTGCGTATGCTTAATATTACGAGTACGCGTATTATATAAGTTATAACTACGGTAGATTAAACAAGTGAAATAAAATAAATGGTTTTATCCCACCCGCTGAGACCTATTCAACGGCCGTACAAACACGAATATAATTACGGAAATTACGCGCGTGTATGTGTACGTATGTTGAAAACCGACGACGAGATTACGACGAGATAAGAAGACGAGTTAATAAAATATGAAACAATTTCACCGATTTTTACGGAAACAAATCGTCATAAAAAAGCCGGTGATGGATACTTCGAAAAACGGATTTCTAAATCACAAAGACCGTTTAAAACTGCACAGTTTACGTACAATTTTAAATGTAAAATCACTTTTTGCACTGTTTGAAAGTGGAAATAAACGAGAGCAAAACGACTACTTAACATACGCGCGAACAATATTTAAATAATATGTACGTACATATTCTTTTGCTACTTTGATTTTAATTTTCCGCAGCAACATTATGGTGATTAAGTATCAACTTCATAATTGTATACATCACGGCGATCTTCGTAATCACGGACACATCTTGAAAACGGCGTTTGTGATGTTGCAAAATCATTGCATGTGTTCGTCTAGTTGGTAATCTGCCCTTCGATCGTACATCATTTATATATATATATATATATATATATATATATATAATATACATAATAAACGCAGTATCAACTTCATAATAGTATACATCACGGCGATCTTCGTAATCACGAACACATCTTGAAAACGGCGTTTGTGCTGTTGCAAAATCGTTGCATGTGTTCGTCTAGCTGGTGATCTGCCCTTCGATTTATATATATATATATATATATATATATATATATATATATATATATATATATATATATAATATACATAATAAACGCATTTTTCGATACATGTGCATTATTACGTATTAACGACGGTACGCGGATAATATATGGTTTCGACCTATCTGAAAATTCCTTCCTTACCAACGTTACTTAAGAGAGTACGATATAAGTGAAAGAATTCGATTAATGCGGGTATGGTCGGTTGATCACGTAATGAAGACTAGTTGATTTTCTTTAATATAAGAGTCGAGATAAAATTTATCCTAAGAAATATCTATATAGTCGTTCTTTTTAAATAAACATTTTGAAGTAATTTAAATAAGAACGAAAACAAACTAGTCGTCACACGGTTATCGAGTTATTAATCGCGTCCTATAAATAAATAGTAGATTTTTTTCTTCGGCGTAAATTTAAATTTTCCGTAAAAACCCAAAAAGTAATTAATAGTATTTTGGAGTAATAAAATAATCACAACGTTGATTACTAAAACAACGATATTTTCATGAATTTTACCAGCTCCGCGAAAAAATCCCCCCAATCGGTATTAAATTTGTTACTGTCATCGGGATTAATTTGAATCGTCATCTACGTCGGTGCACAGACACTTTTTTTTATCATATATATACATATATATATATACATATATATATATATACATATATATATATATATATATATATATATATATATATATATATATATGTATGTATATATATATATATATATATATATATATACATACATATATATATACAAGACGATGCGGCTATTTTTCATTTTTTTTTTTTTAGTGTATTTAGGTCAACTACTATCCGGAATAGATTTCAAATCGGTATATCACGTATTCTCGAATATTATTATAAGTGGAAAATCAGTATCAATCCATCGAAAACCGAAGTCATTTTCATTAAACGCGGACGACTAAAATTGACGAATAATCTGATGGTGCCGGAAAACAGCGTTAACTGGTCAGATGCGGTATTTATACGTGTTGTTTTTGATCACTAAACATTATAACTATACGTTAGTACGAAGGTTAACAAATCAATTTATTCCACATACTACATATTTCAAGAAAATCATTCCTTAATACAGACCATAAACTTCTTCTTTCGGTGCCGTATCCTCAATGGATGTAATCTGTTGGCTAACATCCGCAATAAAGTTTCAAGTTCTTTTCAATTCTTTCGCATTATCCAACCATGTTTTTCTTCTCCTTCCTTTTCTCCGTCTTCCAGTTTATTTCCTTCAATTATCAATTGTAACTGTTCATATCTGTCGTTCCTTAAGATGTGCCCCCCGCATCCTACTAGTAATAGTGAAGTGCAAGAAATCACATATCCTTTCGAAGTTCGCCGGAAGATTTCCGCTAGAAGGAAAGCTCGACGGGAATGGCATAAGTCACGTAATCCAAGAGATAAAACCATCTTCAATCACCTGAATAACCAGCTAAACTGATTACTTAAGGAAATACAACAAAAAACATTTGCAACATATCTTGAAGGGCTCAGTCCCCACGCTGATAAAAACTACACGCTTTGGAAAGCTACCCACAGGATAAACAGATCTATTCTGCAAGTTCCACCGTTCAAAGATGAAGTTAGACTTTCGATTAGAAAAGATGCAGAAAAAGCAGAGCGCTAGACACCTGGCAAGAGTCTTTCAGCCACACACGACATTGCGTCAGACGTGGCACCTTCGACAAGTTATCAGGCAGATCAACCATTGAAATACTTTACTCCAATGGAGATAGCACAGGAAATTGAGAAAAATATTAACCCGACGAAGGCCCCAGGCATTGATCATACATCACCACGTACATTTTGAAAGAGTTACCACGTAAAGCTATTGTTTTACTTGCGTACTGTTTCAATGCAAGTCTTAGACTTGAGTACGTGCCAGCCTGTTTCAAGGTAGCGCAAGTGATTATGCTCAAGAAGTCAGGAAAGCCAGCGGAGGAGGTAATGTCTTACCGCCCAGTATCGCTTTTATCGTCAATTTCAAAATTATACGAAAATCAACGACATCTAGATAGCGCCATCAGTTGGGCTCAACGATGGGAAATCATGTTCAACAACTTCAACAACACATCGTATTCACCCTGCGGCACGTTAACGTGTCCCATCGAGTTCATATTGCCGATCAGCCTATTCCGCAAACCAACGTGGTAAAATATCTTGGCATGCACTTGGACTCTCGTCTTTCGTGGAAACCGCACGTAAAGATGAAGTGCAGGCAAATCAATAAAACCATGTCAACATTATACTGGCTAATAGGACGGCGTTCAACGCTCGGCATTTACTGCAAACGCCTGATATACTTACAAATTATAAAGCCCGTATATAGCCCCCTATGGGGCTGCGTTAAGAAGGCCAATCAGCAGCTTGTCCAAACTCGGCAAAACGTAATCCTACGAATAATCGTAGATGCCTATCGTTTTTCCCGCAACGATGGCATACACCGCGATCTCGCAGTAAAAAGTGTACGCGAAGTAATACAAGATATTGCAAAGATGCATAAACGACGACTGTATGGAAATCCCAATCTTGAAGCGAAAAAATTGCTTGACATCATTACTCGCCGTTTGAAACGACCGAAACCGCATGACTTGATTTAGCGTTAAGTACTAATTTATATATGATATATGTAAGTTAGTAAGAAGCCTTGCTCGCTGGTGTCCTTCGCACCCGTTTTTATGTTTAACACTGGTTTTAAACATGTTCACCATCGTAATAACTGTAATACTTATTTGAGCATAGTCTTAAAATCGTATTAACTCTTAAAAAAAAAAAAGATGTAGTAAGCTATTTTTCTTAATAGTTATTTCTAACTCTAATCTTTTATTTAGTCTCGTTTTAGTATTTCCGCATTTGATACTTTATCTGTTCATCGAATCTTTACCATCCGACGGTATAGCCACATCTCAAATTATCTTAATTTATTTAGCATTTTGATCGTCCAGGCTTCCATTCCATATAGTAGTACGGTCCATATGTAGCATTTCACAAACCGCCATCTGGTGTCCGATTTCATCGTTTTGTTCACAAATATACCTTTCGTGTTCAGAAACAATATACCTTTCGTGTTCAGAAACACGTTTCATGCATATTCTCGTTTTTATTTCGTAATCAGGCTCCTATGTGCTGTTAATATTATATTCTAGGTATTTAATTTATAACCTCTGTTGTATGATTCGATTATTGATTCTAATTGATGTATTTTTTTTTGTTTCTGACTTTTTGCTTACTACCATAACTTTAGTTTTATCGCAGTTTATGAATATACCTAATATATTAGATTCCGTATTGACCCTTTTTACTATCTGTTGTAGCTGGTGTTCATTATTTACAATCAAAATGACATCATCGGCATATCGGACGTTATTAATAGTGTGGCTGTTTAAGTTTATTTATAAAAACGCTAATACGCCTGATATTTATTTACGCTTGTTCCGTGTTTGATGTTCGATATCGAACGCTAGTTATAATATAATAAATTGCAGCTCATCCAGAACGGGTGCCTTGGGTGCGTATACTATAAATGCACCACCTTGTACTAGAACACAGATTATACGAGTAATATTCTGAAATTACCTCGTTGTTAAATTTCTCGATAATTATACAGGATAACGAGTTTATCATCTCGTTAATAGACGTCATTACTATTACCCTAGGCGGTTAATGTTTACGTATACAAAATATAAGCATAGACGTATTAAACATAATTTATTGTAATATCCGCCTAATTATCCTAATTATCAGCGCGATGTTATATTAAATTATTTTTAAATATTTAATCGTTAGTTCGAACGTTATCTAATATTACGTTCGTTTTGTTTGTTTTCGGTTTTTTTTTCTTGTTCCTACTGCGTTGTAATTTCATTTTTTTTTTTATGTTTGTTACTAACCTTATAATTAATTACTCTTGCAAACTATGAGTTCCGGTGGTTATATATATATATATATATATATATATATATATATATAATCTCGTTATTTGGAATATTTTCTTTTTATATGTAACGATTTAAATGGCCATTAAGTATCGTAAATTTCGTAAACTAAATAGTTAAAATTTTGTTCTCTTGTCGATTACAGATTTTATATGTAATAAACCAATATTATATAATAATAGTTTCGTCGCGTTCCACGTTAGTTTGTTCTACGTGTTCGTGTTTAATTCGGTCGTTGCGGAGTCAGGTGTAGGTAAAAACAGGTCTTTGGGTGTGTAACAGAACTTATCGACTACACATATGGAGTCGATAAATGTCGAAAACGGTTTCAGCGGTCAGGGGGAAGGAGAGTCCTGCCACACAGGCACGCACCCTCGGTCGTGGTGGTGGTGGTGGTGGTACTACACATAGCCGGAATAATAATGCTAAAATTGGTGGAAGTAACAATAATTATATTATCTATAGTAATAACAGAAATATTATCAATAATAACAGTAATCATGATAATAATAATAATAATAATAAAATTAATCGTAGTAATAGCAGCGGTAATAGTAGTAAAGATAGTGGTAATTGTAATAAGCATAATAATCGGAGTAGTAGTAGAGATAAGCAATCGAATCTTAATATTTCTAACGAGGCTAACAGATATCGATACGAACGAAATTATTTCGATAAATAATATTCGCTTAGAACGGAACTCTGAAATTATTATAGATACGTTATGTAATATTAAAGAAACGTCAAGTACAAGCTACGATATCCCCTCCAACAGTTTTCATTTTTCCGAACGAAAGGACCTATTATAGTTCTGATAGAAGGAAAAAATAATAATGTAGGCGATCTTCATCCTAGTTACTTCGTAATATAGTTAAGGGTCTTAAATGCATGACAAAGAGTAGTCGTAACCAAGTCTGGGACTAGTTTTCAATTCCGTAGTTCAAGCTAATATGTTTCTCCCGGCAGGAGGTATTCATAAAGAGCTTAATATTCACATCGTTTTGTTCCGCAAACGTTACTCTTTCGTTTTGATATTGTAAGGGTCTGATCGACCTTACAATCGAGGAACTTACCGCTTCCTGTACTGCAAGCGCTAAAATAGTAAACGTAGACTTAACGAAATCAAGACGGTTCCTTTTCTCGAATTTTACTTATTGAAATAAAGTTCTCCGGCAATTTATTCCCCGATTCTGTTCGTTTCTTTGAAGTTGAATCTAGCATTAGGAGATCGAAAATGTGTAATAATTGCCTAAGATTCGGCCATATAACAAACTTTTCCGGAGCAAAACTATTTGCGGCTTTTGCTCCGGTAGTCATAAGTCATCGGATTGCCAAATTAATCGTGAAACTTCTCCATCGGCTCTGTTTTGTACTACATGTAAGGGTAACCACTCAGCTTACGATCGTGGCTGTCCAGTTTACCAGGAATCAAGCTGGAAAAAATTATGGCGTTAGAAAATGCTTCACTCTCCGAGACTAAATCGTTTTGTAAGGGAGGCTGTGGTCACTCCTGCATTCTCATTTGCTGAAGTGACAAGTAGCAAACATTTCCCCGAATTACGGACAAGGTCTACTTCCTTTAAACGACTCAGGTTCTTCCAGTCGCCACTATAATAATAGTAACAGTAGCAATAATAATAATACTAACAATAATAATAATAATAAGAAGAATAGGAAAAATAATAGAAATACGGTCGATAGAAGTCAAAATTAGGATAATCAGTACTATTCTAATTTAGCTTTAAACGTTAAATCAAGATCGGTGTACCCACTAGAAGGGGATGACAATTATCCGATCCTATTATTAATATAACATTGTCTTCAACCTTCTTCCGATCTTTCGGTGTCTGCACTTTTGTTCAAACGCTTCGTTCTTCATAGGCATGCGTGTAAATATGTGTAAAAGTATGTATATTTGTGTATATGTATGTTTTCGTGTTTATGTATGTGCGTGTATGTCTGTGCGTGTATGTCTGTGTGAATGTATATACGTTGTACGTATGTATAATATTTCTTTCTCTGGTCAGCCATATTTTGCTCTGTTATTGCATAATCAGAATAGTAACTTATGCGAAATGACCTATCCCTGTTAACTAGGGACGACGGTCGAGCATAAAATGAAACTTAATATTTTACAGTGGAACTGTCGCAGTGTGAAAAAAATAACTGTGACAGCCTTGATAGATTAATTGATGAATAGCTGATATAGTGTTATTATTAGAGATAATGGTTTGAACTTTCGAGTATAAAAATTTTACGATTCATATAAACGACATACACGATGGATATGGTGGCGTGGAAATTTTAGTGCGAGACCACATTACGTCATTTTCTACTTCTTGCAATTTACCGCCAGATAGCTGGAATTCCATACAATATCAATGGACACTAATACATTCGTCTTTTTATATTCATATTCACAGTTCCTCTCGTCCGAATATTTTTATCTTCCTAGATATTTTTAATTCATTGAAAACTCCATTCATCATCGGTGGCGATTGGAATGCTAATAATGCAGCATGGGGTAGTTTTACGAATAATTATTCGGGGAATATACGAAGCCTTTTCGAATGTAGACTGCTGCATCTTGAACGACGGCAGTTCGACTCATTTTGATAGGCCTGGAACTGTTTCCAATCCGTTAGATTTGTCATTTTGTTCGTCTACATTAGATTTAATAGCTGAAAAACTATGCCCGACACTGCAAGGAACGACCACTAGTCCCATATTAATCGAAATCGGTATAAATGATGTACAGGGTAGTAACAGATTTTTAAAAAACAGTCTTTAAAAAAAAAGGCGGAATTACTAGCGTACGAACTGGCAATTGTTATATTCGCACCGTCAGAAGCACGACTTAAATATATGCAATGATACTGACCGTAGCGTCCCTGTTGTTATATGAAGCTATCAGCGAAGCATTATCAAAGTCGACACGAACAATAAATGTGCGTAAATTTAATAAAACGCCGAAAACTCAGACCCTTTGGTGGTCAGATTCCCGTCGACTGCGTGTGATAGAAGGAGAGCTTTTCTACAATACAAGGAAAATAGCACTATTGAAAATTATCTACACCGGAGGAAAACTAACGCATAAACTAGCAAAAAGGAACAAGTGGCAACAGTAATCAATTCAATCGGCAAACAGCAATCTCTAACGCGTGGGAATTATCTAAAGCATTTAGAAGTTCATCATATAACCAAGTTAGACAGTAGTCAGATGCTCCTTTTACTGAAAATGAGGTAGCCTACATTTTATCAAGGAAAAACTCAATAACGCCAATTTATGATGTTTCTTTTGAAACACTAAAAAGATTACCGGATAGTTTTTTTTTTTACTGTCTTTGTTCACGTTTTAAATAAAGTTCGGCAAACCTTGGATGTTTTTTGTTATCGTACCGTAAGAAAAATCGATCATTTAGACCAATTAGCCTCTTGTTTCAGGAAAATTTGTGAATTCGTTTTATAGCTTTGCGTCTCAACTGGTGGTTAGAGCATAACGAAATCATCCGGAGTAATATATATATATATATACGGTTTTCGAAATAACACCAGCACATCGGACGGGTGATTTAGTTGGTAATGTATATAATAGTCTCATTAACAAAGAATATTATATTACCGTTTTCTTCGATATAACGAACGTCTTTAATATTTGTTTTTCGCTTTATTTTTACGATTTTCCCAAATTAAACAACATCGAAGTTTATGCTGATGATACAGCTTTATTCTGTAGTTCCTTTATACCAACGCGCAATTAGTAATAGATTACAACAAGGATCTTCACGAGTTTTGAAATATTTCACTAAATGGAAAATTGTCATCAATCCTTTAAAAACAGAATCGATACTTTTTACTCGAAGACGACCTTTGTTACCCGAAAAAATTAATATTAATGGCGATCTTATCGAGTGGTCTGATCATGTTCGTTACTTAGGCGTAATTTTCGATAAAAAATTGACATTTACTAAACACATTAATGCTGCTATTACAAAAGCGAATAAAACTATATGTTCAATTTATCCGTTTTTTAAAGGTAAATCTCACCTGAATATTGATAATAAGTTAATTTTATATAAAACTATTATTCGTCCAACAATGACTTATTCTTGTCCGGTTTGGTGCTCTGTATCTAATTCTAATTTTAAGAAACTGCAACTTGTACAAAATCAATGTTTAAGATGCATTTTAAATGCATCTCGTTATACGAGAATATCAGATATGCACCACATGTTAAATATTCCATATATTAAAGAACATATATTTAAATTAGCCACCAAATTTTTTCAAAACTGCAGTGTACATAGCAATGAACTAATAACGACTATTGGCAACTATGATTCCAGGCAGCTTATGTTCATGTATACCAGGTACAAACATCGTCGTATTAAACATAATTTGTTGTAAATTAATATATTTGTAATATGTTCAATCGTTATTATTCGTAATTATATAGTTAAGTTATTTTAACACTTATTTATACCTCTGTACGCTTTATCTTTCATGCGCTTCGAAAAGAGTTTATTTTGTTTTGTATTTTTTCTTTTCTCCGCTGTATATATATGTGTATATATGTATATATAATTTTTATTTTATTTTTTTTATTTTTAATTTTTTTTTATTTTTGTTTTGTTTTAACTTTTATGTGTGTTGTTACAATTTTTACCTTTGTATCGTTTTAAGTTATATGTGTATATGTGTATGCATGTACGTATATATTTGTATGTATATTTATGTATATATATATGTAATTTTTTTTTTTTTATTTGTTTGCGGGTTTTATAAATTTTCCCCCGCTTATCATACTTACGTTTAAACTATAGTGTTGTTATTTTAATTTTAATACTGCGGTCGAGGTGAGGCTCATGCCGGAACTCTACTATGTAAATATTTCTGTGTACACGTGTTGTAATTTGATAAAATACATTTTTCTTTTCTTTTCTTTTCTTTTCTTATTTGTCCACTTTACAACATAAATTATTGTCCCTTGGCATTCCACGGCTTTGTTGTCACTTCCTTAGTAGACTATTTTCGCAAATGCTATATTCTAATAAATACATAGTGGTATACAGGGGAATACTTCAGTGCTCTTCTCTTAGTCCGATTCGTTTTAACTTATATATTTCAGAACAGGCACGTGTACCTTTAAAACTCTCTTCTATGCTGATGCGCTAATGCGCAATATTTATTTCCAATACATTTTCCGACGTCGTGGGTAACATTAATATTGCGCGTTTTACTCGGGTTTGAATTTAATCCGATAATTCCGTAATGTAACGCCGTCTGTAGTTTATTTTGGACGTCGGCGTGTGTTTCGCCTTGTGCTGTAATACAGCTAATTCGGTCAGCATACCAAAAATGCTTTTTGTACTTACTTATTGGTTGATCATTTCTATATTGATATATATAATGTAGGCGCTAGCACACTGCCTTGAAACTGTTTCCTTGTTTTTCCTATCGACTTTTCCTTCCTTGCACAATACGATACAACGATGTGTTCGAGACGAATTAAATACATCATTAAATTTTCGACGTCCGTATTTCGATTTTATGAAATTACTATCGCGATTACCGAAACAAAACTATCTTGTCTCGTTTCACCTGTTTAACGCATATTTCGTTCGCAATATTTTAACCTCGGCGGATGGATGGGGGGCAATATCGCAAACAGCGCTAGTGCTCAAGTTGGGTGGAACAGTATCGGACTAGATTTACAAAAGTGTAATATTGATAACGACGTATCGTTTTTTTGTAAGTTTTTGCGCCCAGATAGTAATGCCGTCATTTTCGCTTTACATTTAGCTTTCCTTCCGGTATTATTACATCCGTGATCGTCGTATTATTCTTTACCGAACGTCGTGACTAGCTATTGTACGTTTATTTTTACCTATAAAACGAGCTAGCATTCAAGGTACTATTTTATATGCGACGCAGACGCGCCGTTATTCGGAGTTGCCACTTCCGTGATAATTAAGGGTTAAATAATGATAAAAAACACAGCCTTCTATGTCGCGTTTCGGATACCCTAGACTTTCGAGTTGACAGCACTCTGGCAAACTACGTCGTCGTGACATATTCCTGTATTCCAAAATATTATCAACATACTTTTCTAAGACTTTCGTCGGAATGTGGGGTGCGTCTGTTTAACGGTCGCGTATTTTTATGGAATTTAATTATCAATATGGACATTTTCCGATTCGAAAATATATTACCAACATACTTTTCTAAGACTTTCGTCGGAATGTGGGGTGCGTCTGTTTAACGGTCGCGTATTTTTATGGAATTTAATTATCAATATGGACATTTTCCGATTCGAAAATATATTACCAACATACTTTTCTAAGGCTTTCGTCGGAATGTGGGGTGCGTCTGTTTAACGGTCGCGTATTTTTATGGAATTTAATTATCAATATGGACATTTTCCGATTTGAAAATATATTACCAACATACTTTTCTAAGGCTTTCGTCGGAATGTGGGGTGCGTCTGTTTAACGGTCGCGTATTTTTATGGAATTTAATTATCAATATGGACATTTTCCGATTCGAAAATATATTACCAACATACTTTTCTAAGGCTTTCGTCGGAATGTGGGGTGCGTCTGTTTAACGGTCGCGTATTTTTATGGAATTTAATTATCAATATGGACATTTTCCGATTCGAAAATATATTACCAACATACTTTTCTAAGGCTTTCGTCGGAATGTGGGGTGCGTCTGTTTAACGGTCGCGTATTTTTATGGAATTTAATTATCAATATGGACATTTTCCGATTCGAAAATAGGTTTTAACCCGTTTTTACTTTCACATGAATTTTTCCTTTTTCTTAATAAGGGGTACGTGTCGTTTTTTTTCTGGACAAATTGCTATCTCACGGTCTGTCAGCGAAATTTAAGAAAATATTAATCTCGTTCCTATTATCCTCTTCTTCAATTCGAACTTGACCACTGAATAGGTTGTTTTTTATATTTCAACATTTCAATATCTATCCGGAATATATCGCCTGCTTCAAGAATAGTGTACATTAGGTTTATTTATGTGATACACCGCTGATTTTACTGCGCAAATGATAATGTAATAGTTGGTTCCGACGTCGATGTAACCGAAAGCCATCGGACCGATAAATCTAGCTTAGATTTATCGGATTCTTTAAGTGTGCCTTATCTGGTCTTTTAAACCGACTTTTTTCTCACAGTGGAAAAAAAAATTATATCAACACGGAATACATATATTATATAACATCATCATTATCATTGTCGTATACGTTGCCGAACGTCCTGACTAGCTTTTGGTATTTTTACTTACAAAATGAGCCAGCATTCAAGGCACTAATTATATGCGATGCAGATATAGCGAATACTTTTCCTCTACTACAGCATATATACACACACACCAGCGAGGTTATTACTTATTTTTCTTTAACATTAATAAAAAGCTAGATCAATATTTCTTCAATGGTGTGTGTGTGTGTGTATGTGTGCGTGTGTATGTATGTATGCTGTAGTAGAGAAAAAGAATTCTATGTAAAAATAATAGCAATGTATTGCTCGTTACCCAAATATAATAAGGGATATGAAGAAACGGTGACGACCACCTGCCAAGATACAATCCCGGGTTCGAATAATAAATTACTAAGGTGAAGAAAATCGTTAAGATGTTTGGGAACGAAATTTAACGACACAGAACAGCTTTTTAGTTGAACGATTTTTAAAACCGTTTTAAATTCGTCGGACGGTTAATTTAACTTAAATTTTATAAAAATAAACGACCTTAAAAAATTGTTCTACATTCCATGTAGCAGCTAGGTATCTGAAAAAAAAAATGATAAAGAATTTTGAAAACGGATCTATATTATATATATATATATATATATATATATATATATATATATATATATATATATATAGTAAAGGTATATTATATAAATGAAATCGGCCTGTGTGTTCATCATGGGATGGACATCGAAAAAAGACACACCAGCAAAAATTCGTCAAAGTAGTACACAGCTTGTAAGCGATAAAATTATTAAATAGGACGAAAGAAATAAACGCGTCCGTTCGAAAACACCATCCACTGTGAATTCACCGCAGGATATATAGCCTCTTCCTTTTATTTCCGTACGTCCTTATTTGATGCGTTGACCCATGGAATGCTGAAGATATCTCGGACGGCAAAGATATCTTAAAGAAAGCTGATACAGATGGACACAGCTACGACGGAATATCATTAGAAAGATACACGTTTGTCATACATCGGTCACATCGTAAGTGGTGTGCGAAATTTTAAATATTATCATACAAGGACAGACGGAAGGAAAAAGAAGTCCAGGAAGAAGGAGGAGAGATTGAGTTGAAAATATTAAAACTTGGACCTACGTATACTACTTATTATTTATTTATTATATTACAATAATACGAGCTCAGATATGAAAGCCAAAATTATCCATTATCAACACTATTTTCATAATACCTTACACGTAAGATAACGAAAGAACAAAGAAAATAGGAAAATAAAAGAAATACACATAGAGATTAATTTTAGATATATATATATATACACATAGGTGGGCAGAGCTGCGAGGATATTGTTGTTATTCAGGGCCAATAAGTAGCCAACCGTAAAAAAGGGTAAAAAAGGGGCGGTGGTGAATATTTAAATGTAAAATTTTATTAAGGCATCTGCTATACAAAACGCAAGCAAAAATCACATGATTGGTGTCGGCTATAGTTCCCGTACGCACTGAACGGAATACAGATGGAGTACAAATGGCTAAGAAGGCAATTGTGGTTAGAACGAAGTCAGACCAGGATTGAAAAGAAAAGTCGGACTTCCGCAAAACTTGGGGCGTCGGAAGGCATTCACATTCCGAGAATTTCTTCTTACTGTTTAATTGCATCCGCTCGAGCAGAGACCTCTTCTTCAACTCTTTTACTATTTCCACGCCATTTACAAAGATGTCGCCGTGCCCATCTGTAGCAATGCGTCTTGCGACCATCTTCTATCGCGTTTTAAAATTTCTCCGGCTGCGTCTTTTACATCAGTCGTTACTTATTTCTGGCTGTTTATACTTTATCCGACGAAGTTCACTCACGTATTTCCTCTTAATTTCTTCCCTTGTGTTTCATTATCTACATCGTTCGAACAGTGCGTAGTAGAGCGATTTTTATTAATATAATAAACGAAAAAAAACAAAATTTTTATACGAAAAATATTTAAAAAGCATTTCGACTATTAAGCAGTTATCAAGTGGAAGTAAAAAATAAAAATAAAATGAAATACAAAAAATATATACGAATTATAGAAAATATAAAAGGAGTAAATCGACAAATAAAATGTAAGAATTTAGCGGATGTATGAAATTACGAAAAATAGCAAAGATGAAAAAAAAAGATTTGATTAAAAAATAAAATAATCCGAATGCGGTACATTATTTTCATCTCAGTCTTTTATTATTTGCATTTTTTTTTTTTATTTCTTATCGCTAAATTTATGTTATATTCGTTAAATATTTTTATTATTTTATATGTACGATGTTCTACGTAATTAATTGAATCTGAATAATTTTTTTTTCGTATATTATCATATATATATATATATATATATATATATATATATATATATATATATATATATATATATATATATATATATATATTAATATATATATATATATATATATATATATATATATATATATATATATATATATATATATATATATATATATTAATATATATCTGAATATATAATGCGACGTACTCTTGCCGCAGAGGAAGGAGGTATTTCAATTGGTGGAGCAAAAATTAATAATTTGAGATATGCCGATGACACGGCAATTTTTGCATCACCTATAGAAGAATTAAGTACAACTTTAAATAAACTGACGACAGTAAGCCATGAATTCGGAATGCGTATAAACAAAAATAAAACAAAAATTATGATAGTGGATCGTAATAATGAAAACATATCTAATACTTCGCAACAATTACACGGATATGAAGTCGTCAACGAATTTGAATATCTAGGTGTCCGGATCAACAATAAAGGAGGTTCGAGCAAAGAAATAAGGAGACGATCTGCGACGAGTCTAAATGCTATGAATAAGTTGCAACGTATCTGGCGGGATGGAAATATCAATTATTCTACAAAAATACAACTTGTTCGTTCCCTGGTGTTCTCCATCTTTACCTATGGTTCCGAAACATGGGTAATAAACTCCACGGATCAGCAATATATTGATGCATAATGAAATGCTGGCGCATAATGCTGGGTATAAAATGGCACGATAAACAAACGAACGTATCGATCATTAAGCTTCTTAATATAGATAAACGATTGTCACAAGACATACGCGATAAAATGCACAAATTTTTCGGTCATATAATGCGTGCACGAGATTTAGACAGGACAGTCACACTAGGAAGAATGAACGGACATAGAAGAAAAGGTCGGCCAATGACCCGATGGACGAAACAAATATGCCGACGTGTTAAACTGTCAATACCAGATTTGGTACACTCGGCAGATGATCGACAACTGCGGAGGAATTTGATTGCTACATAATGGTCACGACGGTCAATTATGATCAATATACGACTGTAGAGATATATATATAAGTGTTATATTTATTTTTGATTTCCGTTTGTTTTTACTTTATTTTATCGTTATATGTTTAAATTGTACCGTATATATATATATATATATATATATATATATATATATATATATATATATATATATATATATATATATATAAAATAAAATAAAAAGATTTTCCATCAAATTTAGAAATTAATAAATTTGTAATATACTTCTTAAAATGTGAATTCTTCGTTGAAATGAATCGTTGAATTTAATGAATTATTTTTATCTCATTCGTTTTGTTATCATTTTTTTTTCTAGTAGATTTATGTGTTTTTTTTTTAATATTTTCTAATTTCTGTATGTATTATTTTTCACATTGATTACAAATTAATTTATATACTCTTGAATTTTTAAATATATTTCTAACTTCAATTTTGTCGTTACCAGTTGATTTACGCGTTATACTACAATTTGATTACATTTTAACCGAATCTGTTTTTTTTCACTTTTTGCTAACTATGTTTTTTTTTTTTTTTGGTGCATTTTATATTTTTTATGTTTTATTTCATAAAATTTGATTTCCACTTTATAAAAGTAAATTTGCGTTTTCAGGTTTTTTTGTCTTCTTTGTTGTCGTTTATCTGTTTTTAAATATCGCGTTTGGTTACCGTTCGTGTTCTCGCGCGACGTACGTCATTACCGGCAAGACGTGTTGATTAAATATCGTGTTCTTTTTAAGGGCGACGCTTACTTTCTGCTCTCGCATTCTCATTAGTTTACCACGCTGCAGCAACTCGCGTTATTCGTATCCTTTTTTTTTGTTTTTTATGTAAAAGTGTACCACCCGACGTTTTAATTATTTCTTCCTTCGCGTTATCCTACCGAACGTACGAATTATAAGTAAATTTCGTATTTTTCATCCTAAGGCTGAATTCACACTATAGGTATGGTCAAGCTCAGCTCACGATGACGTTCGCACTTACGGCAGGCTTCCGTTAATGTTTTATTTATACGTTGTAAACTTTTTCGAACGTACATAATTTTTGACTCACGGTTCAGTTAAAAAATTGATTACGTCGAATTAATATACAAATTACGCCCCGATAATAATTATATTAATTAATCGCTAGAAATAAAAAATTTCGCAAACTCGCGTTTATTTTCACTGTGTTAAAGCGATTTAGAACCTTTTTTTTTTTTTTTTTTTTTTTTTTGTATAGCGACGGATAAATTAAGTTAAAAAGTTAAATCGAACGTTTACATAAATTATAATAATAATTATATCGATTAATCGGTAGAAATTAAAAATTATTGAAAAATTTGCAGTAATAGACGCGTTTTCACGTTTTAAACAGTTTTAAAATGCTTTCGCCAGACGACGTATAAATTAAAGACTTGCTAATCTTATATTCATTACATTTAGTCCGCTGTATAAATAAAGAGAAAAAACAAAAATATATCCTTACTATCTCCTTCTAAAATCCTACATCGAAGATCGTACATGCCAGGTTAAAATCCGAAATGAATTCCCTTTTATATCTACGCTATATTTGCTGGCGTGCATCGAGGAATCGTCTTCCGGTGCTTTACTTGGTCTACTTTGCCGATTTTCCAGTTGATAATAACGCGATAACAGCCTACGTTCGCCGACGATACAGCGTTATTAGCTATTGGTAAAGATAATAGCGAAACTTTTAATGAACTACGAAAAAAGTCTGCTGAAATTTTGAAAACTGGCTGAGTTAGCGTATCAGGGTAAACGAAAGTAAATACACGCAGGGCGATTTTTTACGGTATCGACTATTAAAAATAAATGGGGTGATTTTTAGCCAAGAAAAATGTGTTAAATATTTAGGCAATCATTTAGATCGTATTAGTCGAAAATGAAAACACTTAGATATAACATCGCAAGAATTTACAGTTTGTCGCTAGAACTAATTATAAAGCTGGTTCGGAACGGTTTAATGTTACGTGGCTTGTGCAAAATATACACACGTAAACAGCATACAACTTACGCATACCATGGACAGTAGAAAGGATGAACATATCTGTCGTGACCGTTTACTACCAATCATCCGTAGACAAATATTTTCTCGGACACATAATCAGAAGATAGAAAAATGGATAATTCAAGGAAATACGTAAACGAACAAGAGAACGTGTCCCCAATCGATATATATATAGATCAAAGTCCTGGACAAAGCTATCACTTGAAGAACTGATGCGGACGATTGAAAATCGATCTTCACCTTCCCCTCTCGTGTTGTTACATAAGGATTTCATCAGTTCTACGAGATGCTGTTGGACGTCGGTTTAATTTAGTACTTTCCATAATCTGCTGCACTGCACGTAAAAAATGCTTTTTTTTTGTTGTAATCTGTAAAACGTACGTAAACGCTGATATTAAATTCCCGACATTTTTCTACTATTTACCGTATGTTAAGAATCGGTTCTCTTGTGCCTCTTCCCGAACCGGCTTGCTCTTAAGATATTATCGATGCGTAAAAAAAACAAAATTGATTCGAACTTGAAATGCTTTTCAACTCCTACCAAGTAGCCAATTTCGAACCGTAGCACAAAAACGATCTCGTGCGTATATATATATATATATATATATATATATATATATATATATATATATATATATATATATATATATATATACATATATACATATATACATATATATATATATATATATATATATATATATATATATATATATATATATATATATATATATACGTACGTCGTACGCCATCTAGGAGGAAATTCGCGATAACAGAAGAATTTATTCCGAACGGATTTCCAGCACTTCATCTTGATCTTGCGGATGCGGCTGTATATTATCGCGGTCTCGTCACTTATCGATAACGTCTGTCTATCATCATACTTGCACGGCCTAAATTCGGATCCCTCCCGTGCGCGAAAAATTTCTAATGTTACAATTTCGGAAAATTTATCGTTGAAATAAAATTCTTAATAATAGTACCAACAAACGAAAACAACAATAATAGTAATAATATTAACAATAATAATAATTATAATCATAACGGTATATAACTTTCAATAGCAGCGTAAATCGCGATACGCCGATGACGGAATATTGTAATCGAATAAACGAAACTATTTTCGACGAATTTGAAAAATATATATATATATATTTTAATCTATTCCTAGTCAATATCAGTAGATGGTATAGCAAAAAAGATCGCGACGTTAAAATCGACTAATATTAGTATGTTTTAATAATTTTTCTTAATTTTTAATTCCTACGGTCTAATGGCTTAGTTCTCGTCAGGCTGCGAATTTGCATCTGTGACGAGTAATCGAATAAGCTAATTGCGGCCCAGTTAACACGACTATGTAACCGTTTCTGATGTTTGATTGTCATCTTTTTAATTACGTCAGCTATGTGTACACTCCGTACTAAGGTCATCGTGTATAGTTTTTTTTTTCTTTACATACCGTGGAGTACCGACGATCTACCTAAGAGTGTAATATTTTGATATGTTCGTATTTTCATTATATCGCTTTTTTTAACGCAGCCCCCTTATTCGCATCCATACCACACCGTACTCGGTATTTTCTCGCTTCGTAACATCATTTAATCCGCCGATCTTTTATGATTCGCTTTCGTTTGGCTCATGTATACTCGCGTGTGCAAAACTTTCTTTTTAAAAATTTCTACGAATGATAATTATTATCGAAACAACATTATTTAAAAAACCTACCCAACACGTTCAAATATATGCACCAGATTCTGTTGGGTCTTGTGCTGACTTGACACTCGTACAATCCTACGTCATTTGTCTGGACGTAGGTAATCTTCAGAGTCCATTCGTCACTATTCTTACGGTGCATCGTCTTGAATCTTGTATCCGTTGTGTAAGTAAAATCACTGACCGTCAAAATTTGGACATCTTGAGTACGAACCCAAGTTACCTGAAACATATAAATGTACGTACGAATAACGTTTCAGTTCTAAATACTACGATTAATTTTCACGATACGACGAACGATGAAAATAATTAAATTAACAGCAATAAAAAAAGTTGTGAGAAACCTATATACTGGTGTGTGGCATGCATTTTAATTATAAATAATAGAAAAAAAAAAAAAAAGTGTCCGAAAATACTAAATTGTATAAGTTAAAAGATCGCAAAGCTTTTTGGCTATTAAAACAAAATAAAAATAATTAAAAAAAAAAAAACTGAAATAAAATAAAATTGAAATATAAAAAAAAAAATGCAGTTACACAATATTTCATTTAGCGGTACTTCCCCTCCCCCCACCGTTATAATCTTAACTTAATGTTAGATAAGTAACTCTATTAATAAAATGCTTAGTATCTTGTTAGGTGATATAAACGAATGTGAAGAAATTAACCGAATGGTTAAAACTTTCTTAAATCTAATTATTAAATTTAAACACTACGTCGGGAGAACGTAACACCGGTACACAATCGGTAAACATGATCTAAGACTATGTTCGAATGTCTTTCGTACCAAACAGCAACGATACTAGGGTATTCGGTGATTAGCTTCGCAGCATGGGTCTGTGTGTACAGGAAAAGTTTAAACCGCGGTGAATGATCTGGTTTGCTACATATCGAGGCGCATTATTGAAAAATTATATTTTGAGCAGTCAGTATAATTATTAGATTAATCGGTTTTGCACCACACCGAAGCTGTATTTCCTATATTTCCGACAGGTCTTTAAATTGGAGTGTACATAAGATATTTGTTCTAAATAGTGTAACAACCATGCTTGTTACATTATTAGTATTAGTGAGCGATTAAAATTGATAAATTAAAATTAGAATTAAAATTTATATTTCGAAGTTTAGTTCGTCAGTTTCGTCAGTTGAGTTTAAGTCAGTCAGTTTTTGAGTCGAGTAAGAGTAAGTCGAAGTAGCAGACACGTTAAGTCGGATCGTTCGTCGGTCGAAGAAGTGAGGATGGACCGTCGGGACTTCGATCGCGAGGCCTATCCGGGTTAAGGAAAAGTTCCGTTGTTGTAAAAAAATAAGCGATTATAATTTGTACGCGAATAAAGCGATTAATTTAATAGTACGTTTATATGTGCATAGCTATAAGTATGGATAATCGTAAATTTTACGCGAAAAATAAAATTAAAATAAATTTTTATCGGAAATAAACGCGTATTATTTCTTTCGTTTTTTTTTTTTCAATTTATTTAATAATCGGTCATGGGCCTTCCCCATGTGGCATCCCGGACATACCTCAAAGGAGCAAAACAAATCAGAAATCGGTAACGTTATATATTTAATACTTATATCTGAATATTTAGGTATATAACGTAAATATATATATATATATATGCTAACGATCTGTAGATATATATATATATATATATATATATATATATATATATATATATATATATATATATATATATATATATATATATATGTATATGTATATCGTACGGGTCGTTACAATAGACAGCACGCTATTAGTTTTTTAATACGTGCATCCAATTCTTTCCTCTTCATTTGAATGTGATTTCGATATATTAGTCGGCTATCCGAGTGGTGTAAGCCCAGATATTTTGCACTTGTCCTTATCGATAGTTCTGCGTTGTTAATTCGAACAGGAGATAGAGGTTTTCCTGTAAATAGACTATATATTTACAGATTTATTCTCATCGACCTTTACGTTCCATTTGTTACCCCAGTTTTTGATACTTCTTTAATGGTATCCTCTTATAGAATTGACACAATCGGTAACAGACTAACAAGTGCAATTGATAAAATATCAAAATTTTTCTACAAATGGAAAATTAAATGATGAAAAAACTGAATAAATCATTTTTACTAGACGTAGGCCTCTACTTAATCACTTCGAGTCGAAAACAATTACCTCGATTGGAAGGAAAATGTAAGATATTTAGGCATAACTATGGATAGACTTACATTTACGAGGCATATTAACGATTGTGTAAATAGAACGATGCGCAAATTGGCTATTTCTAATATTTAACAAAAAGTCTGCATTATCGGTGCAAAACAAATTCCTCATTTACAAAAAAAAGTTATTCTACCAAAATTATTATATGCGAGCCCGGTCTGGAGCTAATAGCAGTATAAATCAGATGTAAAGACTACAAAAAATCATTGTTTAAGCTCGAATAAACCAAGATTTACTAAAATTAAATCTACGCGTGATATTTTAACGTTTCCTTACATACGGGAAATCATTAAAAATACAGCGAACAAATTTTTCGCCAACTGCAGTTCATCTGATAATGTACTAATACATTCGATAGGAGATTAACCAGTCTCTGCGAATATAAGAGGTACAAGCGCAGATGTATAAAACATATCTGTTTATAGTAAGCCGGCTATTAAGTTCTAGTATCAGCGAATAGACTAAGATATTTTTAAGATATTATATTGTGATAGAGTAAGTTATAATTTCTAATATATTTGAACAGGTTTTTTTTATACAAATTTTTCCTGTAATCTATACATTTTCGATATTTATAAGCCTATCATATAAGCTTTTATATTTTTCGTTTACCTGGGAAGAATTTTTGTTTTATATTTCGGTACGGGTAAATTGTTCATATTTAAAATTTAATACGCTTATGTGCGCGTAACTTAATAATAAGAAATACAGTGCTTCTTCTTCTTCTTCTCTTTTCAATTCTAGCGAGGATTGTTTAAATATTCGCCGTATTTGAGTATTAGAAGAAAGAAGTGCCCGGAATGGCTACCTGAACATTATTGGTCGCATGAACATCGGAAGCGTGAATTATATATAACGTGGGAGTACAAGCTACGAGCTTCGGTATGCAACTCAAAGAACGCGTCATCGTAGCGTACATTATAAATATCTTTCAATAAACATAGAATCCTAACAAGAAATAATGATTTTCGGGGGAGTAGTAGCTTCAATTTATACAACAAACTAATGTGCCAGACCTTATCAAAAACGCCTGTTAAACATTGAAAAACAACGTCGTACGGATCTTTATAGGTTCCAATGAATTCTCTACAATACTAACGACTCTATGCGGTTGATCAACTGTAGAATGTTTTTTTAAAAACCCCAGCTGCTGATCCGGTATAATGTTATTCGATCAGATAGACGAGTGTAGTTCTCTCGATAAAATTGGCAAAAGACAAATCGAAAGTTTTAAACGGGCAAAATTAGAGAATACAATATATTATATTAGGACTAAAGGATAAAAGATTATGCTGGGCATTTTCTCTTTGTCTTATTTGAAAAGTTAAGAAATATATTAATTATTTATTTTATTACGTAAAGTAATTTATTTTTTCGCCGGGAACATTTGAAACGATCGTATTTTGTACCAATCAGTTTTTCATTCCACGGTATAGAACTTTGGTTTGGAATAGCTAGATGAAATCGGTAGATTACACGAATCTGTTATACGAAATATAAGGGGAAATAACGGTGCTTTATTAGAAAGAAGCTTTAACTGAATTATATAAACTGCAACTTCTGACTTCTGTACTAAAGAATAAACATAAATATCCATATAACGATCGGTGTAGGAAAGACTAGATATGCGAGTGTATAATTCCGCGGTTCATTACCGAGAAGCTGTAGTATTCGATAATTTGATCAGAGAACTAAAAACGTCATCTTCTCAACTAAAAACGACTACGTCGAATATTATTAACGTTGTTCATTTTGAATAAATAAAATAAACGATCGTACGTAATGAAACTGGATTTCACATCGTGAAAATTAATTCTACAATCGGCGAGCAAAACGTCTGCTGACCCGTGTACTTTGGATTCCTGGACATAGGGGGATATGGAAGGACTGAAAAAAACAGATCGAACTGCGAAAGAAGCCGCCTTCGTGTCTCCTGCAGAATTACTTGCAGCAACATGTTCCATAAATTTAAGGACAAGTAATTAGATTTTCCGGTTTACCCCGCCACATAGTGGTATGTGGCCTATTCAACGTGTTCGTCGCACAAGACGTAATGATGATGTTCTGTTACTCGTTTAACTCATTCTTATATCCTATCCAAAGCCGATCCTCCTATTTGTTCATCACTATAGCTCATATCTTAACTGTTCTCTGTGTAACTCTATTCGCTCTTCATTACAGTTTCCTAGCACGCTTAATGAAATACTTTTATATCTATGAAAATACTCTTATAACTTTCCTCGTTCGCTCTAAATTATCTTCACACCTATAATAATAACAGAGGATGATAGACTTCGTATTTTTAGCCTTTGTAGCAGTATATGGCGCGGAAGATTTAAAAAAATAAATAATAACTGGATTAATTCTAGTAAATACGATCACCGAAAGAATAACGGGTAATTTGTGCGCACTTATAACCATTTCAGTCACGATGTCCGCTATAGAGCACGTGTGGAATTTTAATTCTAACAAAATTTTCTTTCGTCCAGTTGAGGCGAAATGTACCAATTTTAAAAATATTCCTATAAATATGTTGAAAGTTATCCTACAGTTCACCTATAAGAAGCGGTATTGTATAATAAACACCTGTGTAGAATTTAGAATTTTTTATGTAAAAATTTTATAATGCACGACTGAAAGTGTTAAATCATTAAATCATTACATACACATTTGAATGTCGTTTCGATATCGCTTGAATAATTTGACATCCGAGCCCGCCATTTAAAAAGAATTTGTAAATACCATATCTATACGTCACTTTGGAGTTAAGCGAAATCACCCCCTATATGAGGAATTATATCATTTTATTGACAATCAGTACGGATAAGAGAATTTAAAAGTAGTCTTCGGAAGATTTTATGCGTTTACTCCGGATCCAAATTCGCGAAATAAAATATAACTGGCCAGTTCTTTACGTCACCGTTTATAATTAGACTTATTTACGAAACCATCTCCGTAGTTTATTATAAAAATGTAGCTCTCGCCCATTTAGTTTGCACTCTCATATGAGTCTTATTGAAGTGAGACAATGAAACCGTGTGCTCGATTTTCATTCTAGTTCTACCGCAATCTTTGAAAATACCATTAATTTTCAAAATAAAATTTAGAATACGCAGAATTTTGTATAGACCATCAAGTCCTAAGTATTCTCGTTCATCAGAGTTAAACGCATCATTGCTGCGCAGTTAGTACAATATATATAGCAGCTGCATCCCGGTGAACAAACAGGTAAGTACAAAACGTAATAAATTCGATATTTCGAAGTGAATAAAAAAAATAATAATTTTCTCAATTTAGAATACGAACTGACTCGACGGAGGCAATTTACATAGTCGAGCATAATCTTCAAATCCTTTTAGTCTTACACTCTTTGGAAAGTTGCATTATTTAACTTAATATACACAATATACCGACTCCGAGGTAGGACTTCTATAAGTAAGATATTTTATTTTTCGCGCATTTTAATGATAACCGTAATAAAGTCCGGGTTTCGACTTAATAAGCGCTGAATTATTGAATGAACTTCCGCGAAAAGCTATATTATTACTGACTTATATATGTAATGCAATATTTCGCGTACAATATTTTCCAGTACAGTGGAAATTCGCGCAAATTATAATGATTCCGAAACCTGGCAAAGAGCCGTATTCTGTTTCATCTTATCGTCCGATCTCTTTGTTGCCTGTTTTGTCGAAGGTAGTAGAAAAATTAATATTAAAAAGATTACAGCCTTACATACAATCTAATGATATAATTCCGCAACATCAATTCGGTTTTATAAAACACCATTCCACCACTGATCAATTACATAGGGTGGTTAGTATAATTGAAAATAGCTTAGAAACCAAAAAAGTATGTACCGCGGCATTTCTCGATGTTCAACAAGCTTTTGATAAGGTTTGGCACGATGGTCTATTATATAAACTGAAACGTCTATTGCCGAAAAATTTTTACCTGTTGTTGAAATCATACATAGAAAATCGCCACTTTCAAGTGCGTTATAAACATACCTATTCAGAAATACATCCTCTTTTAGCAGGCGTTCCCCAAGGTTCTGTGCTGGGCCCCACGCTGTACTTGTTATACACGGCTGATTTCCCTACAATGGAAAATGTACAGCTGGCTACATTTGCGGATGACACTGCACTGCTCTCAACACACACGGATCCGAAGATAGCTAGCAGTAACCTACAGAAAGCTCTTACTAAGGCGGAGATATGGTTTAAAAAATGGAAAATTGGAATTAATGAAAACAAATCTGTCAATATCCATTTTACCAACAGAAAAGTTACACCCCCACCTATCAGGATTAATAGCACCGATCTGTCAGTGCGATCAACGGTCAAATACTTAGGATTACACCTGGATAGCCGATTAACATGGAAACATCACATACAGATGAAGAAAAAAGAATTAGATATTCGTGTTAAAAAAATGTACTGGCTGATAGGGAGAAACAGTGTACTAACGACAGATAATAAACGTTTAATATATACGGTGGTTCTAAGGCCTGTCTGGACCTATGGGGTGCAACTTTGGGGTTGTGCTAGACCATCAAACCTGAAAATAATACAAACGTCACAAAATAAAATTCTTCAGATGATAACCAACCTGGTATGTAACAAATCTAACGTTGCATCGAGATTTACGTATAGATTATGTGGCCGAGGTCATAAAAGTTCACGCTAAAAGACACGCAAGAAGACTTGATAGCCACCCGAATACTTTTGCTAGAGGATTGCTTGATACCACCGGTGACATAAGGAGACTAAAACGTCGGAAACCGCAGGATCTCGTTTAGGGTCGTCGTAATCGGGTAGGTACCGCTGGATACTTGTCCCCTCATGCTCAATTCTTTTAAACGTACTGCTAAATGTCCTTGGTGGACAGCTCGCAGTATTATAAATCATTAAAAAAAAAAAATAATTTCAATTTTCAATTTCAATTTCAATTTATTAATAATAATAATAATAATAATAATCAATCAATCAATCAATCAATATATTTTACAAAATTTCCAAAATCATGTATGAATAAATTAGTAATAGTAAATTAAATGGAATAAAGTATTATATTAATCATATTTATAGTCTCAGTTATACGCACGAATGCGCTAACACTGAGTTACACTTAGAATTTGAATATATTAAAATAGCTTAATCGTTAAATACCATTCTACGCTGCCAGCCATAAACAGTCTATATCTGCTCACACATTTTAAACAATTATAAGTTCATTATCTTATATAAAATCCACTATCATTACATTTTAACTAAGTACTGATGTATACTAACAGACATAGAAACATAAAAAAAAAAATAAAAAATAAAAAATAAAAAAAAAAAAAATAAAAAATAAAAAAATACGCACAGTCTCCTTTATTAATCAGTTACACATGAAAATTAATACCAAATACACCTAGTATTTACATAAGAAAACCAAATTATAATAGAATGACTGAACTAAGGAAAATAAAATAAATTTCGGTGAACCAAATTATAAAGAAGAAATATACACACACATATACACATACATACATATATACAGTTATATACATATGATCATACAATTATACTATTCCTTCCAGTACCAGAATCAAAACCTGCAAGAGCACCCATCTGAAAAGTTACACAAAATGTCCTCATTTAAAGCCAAAACATCAATATTTTTCACTGTTCTTTATTATACTACTTATTACATACATAAAGAACCAAACGCTTTCGTCGCCTTTTATAATTCTTAAGCAATAATTTCACACTTTCTGGGAGAGAATTGTAAGCAACGGCTCCAGCGTACATACACTGCGCTCGCGTATGGGACTTGTTAAAACGAGGAAGACGCGCTTTATCTAACCCAGCACTTCTTGTAATACCACCAAGTGTAAATATATTAAAATACTGATTACGTTTTAAAACAAAATCCAAAATAGCTACTTCATATAGTTGGCTCAAATTTAAAAACGTATTTTTCTTGTTCTCACTATCTGCAACAATAGCACGAACCACAGAATTTTGAAGTACTTGTATAGGCTCAAGATGATACTTTGGAGCCCCACCCCCAGTGTATAATACCGTAAGTTAAACATGATTGATACAGGACTATGTACAATCGACAGAGATGTTTTCTAGTAAAGTACTGTTTTAAATAATGAAAAAGGTAATTTACAATAATAATAATAATAATAATAATAATAATAATAATAATAATAACACAGTCATCATCGTAATAACAATAATAATAATCGATAATAATATCGCAGTCATAATCGTAATAATAGATTAAGTTAAATCGTAATAAATATTAAAATAAGAACAGAATAAATAAATAAATTAATAATAATGAAATCGAATCGAGTGAAAATATGTTTTTTTTTTTTTGTTTTGTTTTTCAAATATAAAATAAATTGAAATAAATTATTGGACGAGGTACGCAACATTTGTCGAACGGTCAGCATATTGATATTGAATAATCATGCAAGTATTGATATACGTACACACATTCGAACATTATACAATTAGCACATATATGCACGCGCATAATATTCGTCTCAATCATCGTTTAAATACCGTTTTTGCTGTAGTAAATCACGCGTCGTACGAACCTTTATTATGCATTATTATTTATCGTCGTCCGTCATCAGATCGGTGAGATAAAACCAATTTCTTATTTATAATCGTTATTATTTTCTTATCAGTATTTATATTATCTTTTCATTATATACCTTTAACGCTAACGCCCTGCATTCATAGACGCACACACACACACATTGATATATTCGGCAATTGCCGAGACACGTGCGGACCACCGTTGCCGATATTATAATGTCGACAGCGGTGGGCATTCCACGCAGCGCTACCAGCGTACACACACACGCAAACACCGCCGTCTACGCAGAATGCAATTCAACAGCAGCACGCCACTACTACGGCACACACACAGCTATTACAGGCATCGTCACAGTTTATACCTGCACATACTAGCGCATACGTTCTACAAGGTACGTCGGCCAACGGCGATCATCTTTATCACAACCTGTTTGTTATATTCCGCAGCTAACCGGGAACTTAAACACTCATCCGCAGATAAATCTACCCGAACAACCGGGAATTACCTACGACCACACTTAATGCAGGCAGATGAGAACAGTGAAAACGCAGAATCTGAAATAGTCGACAATTCTAATGACTGGCAAATACCAAAAAAAAAGGCTAAAAAACGCGTCTTCGAGCAGGCTGATTCTCCAATGATACAAAAGGCAATCGTTTTAGTTGCTTAAGAGACGAAAATCCCGAAAGAGAAGAAAATAACTTACAAAAGAGAAATCCGCCGCCGATATTTATACACGATGTAACTAAACTTCCAGCAATGGAAAATAAAATAGCCGCAATACTAGGGAATCAGGACTTCACAACTAAGACTCTTAATACGGTCAAAGTAAACACCCAGTAGTCACCTGAGGATTATAGAAAACTTGTTTCCACATTTAAGCAGAAGGATGTCAACTACCATACATATCAGCCAAAGCTGGAAAGGTCCTATAAAGTTGTGATAAGGCACACCTACATCCCTCATTTACTGAGCATGAGATCAAAGAGGCTCTGAAGACAATTGGGTTCACCGTTAGAAATATTCTAAATGTCAAACATAAAATTAGTAAACAATCCTTACCTCTACACTTTATCGACTTAGAACCAACAACTAATGTCGAGGACATTTTCAATGTAAGTTATCTTTTGCCCTCTAAAATCAAGGTTGAAGCTTCTCATCCTAAAAAAAAAACAATCCCGCAGTGTGTACGCTGTCAAGCTTGGGGACACACTCGTTCATTTTGTAACCGCCCATTTAGATGTGTGAAATGTGGTAATAATCACAGTTCCTCCGAGTGTAATAAAGATCCCGCCTCATTGCCAAAGTGCGCTATGTGCGACAAAGATCATCCTTCCAACTACAAGGGTTGCATAGTTTATCAGAAACTCTATGATAAAAAGTATAAAACTGGAAACAGCGTTGCACATGAAATACCTTTAAGGGACAAACCATTATCTATGAATATTAGCGCACCCATAAATTCCCCGGTATCATACTCTCAAGCTGTTGCCAGCGGTAATAATAAAGGTACAGGGAACACTATAAATTCTGCCGTATATTCTATAATAGGCAACAGTAATGAATATCCAAATTGTAATACCAAAGTCGACAAAAATCAAGAAAGTGATTCTGATATAAAAACAACTCTCATGTCTTTCTTAAATGAATTCAAAGCCATGTTTCACCAACTTATAGACCAAAACGCTACTGTATTAAACCTGCTCACTGCACTAACTACCAAACTGATTAAGTAATGGCCTCGTCATTAAGAATAGCAACCTGGAACGCTAATGGAGCACTCCAGCGCAAATCAGAAATTGAACTATTTCTAATTACTGAGCCGATAGACATTCTGTTACTTTCTGAAACTCATTTTACCGAAAAATCATTTTTCTACATAACTAATTACTGTGTATATTTTACTACGAGGCCTGATCATAAGGCACATGGCGGTAGCGCAATAATTATAAAAAATAATATTAAACACTTCGAATTGGCTAAACTGTCGAATAAAGAAATGCAGGCTACAAGTGTCACGGTATACTCGCTTAATGGGAAAATTGCGGTTTCGGCCATTTATTGTCTGACCAATCATAAATTTGATCAACAAAAATTAAAATACTATTTTCAAGGCTTGGGCCAGAGGTTTATTTCTGGCGGGGACTGGAATGCGAAGCATACAAAGTGGGGATCACGGTTTATTAATGCAAGAGGTAGCATTTTAGATAGGGTAATGTTAGATCTAAGAATAGGATGTATTGCTACTGGAGAGCCAACTTAGCCATCGGACATCAACAAAAGACCGGATGCTCTTGGATTTTTCTTAACAAACGGAATTTCAATGCTTAATCTAACTGCTAACTCCAGTTTTGACTTACTGTCAGATCATAGCGCCGTTATTCTAACTATAAGTATAGGCCCATTAACGAAAGAAAAAACCCCATTCCTTTACAATGAAAATACTAACTGGGATGAGTTCCGAGAAACACTAAATAGAGACTTAAATTTAAACTTTCCACTAAAAAGCGAATAGGAAATAGACACTGCAGTTCAATATCTAACTGAAGTCATGCAAACGACGGCATGGAAATCGTCACCTTCGATTGAAAACCATGTCAAAATAACTAATGTGCGAAAACATGCGTTACAACTAGTAAATGAAAAAAGAAAAATCCGAAAAAGATGGCATCTTACTAGGAACCCCACCTATAAAACATTATTAAACAAAAAATCAAAAGAATTACGTTTACTACTTAGGTAAAAACGAATCGTTACAACGTTACCTGCAGGATTTGTCTCCAACACAAGCTACTGATTACAATTTGTGGAAAGCTGTCAAAAGTCGAAATAGGCCTTCTCAATATATTCCTCCCATAAGTAAACCTGATAGATCATGGGCAACCGAGGTGTTTGCCAAACATTTTTCTGAGGTTTTCAAGCCTCATCCTCAGAGCGATAATTCAGATGATATTACCGAATTCTTAAATGCCCCGTTACAAATGAGTATTCCTATTACTACGCCTACGTCTCCGGGCGAAGTTCAGTACATGCTGCAAAAATTAAACCGTAAGAAAAGTTCAGATCACGACCTTGTTACCAGTAAAGTATTAATAGAATTGCCTCGCAAAGCTATATTATTTATCACAAATATTTTCAATGCAGTATTTCGTCTGCAGTATTTTCCATTGTCTTGGAAGTTAGCACAGATAGTAGTGATACCTAAATTAGGTAAAGCACCGGAGGAAGTTACTTCCTACAGACCTATCCCGTTGTTACCCATCCTATCTAAAGTCCTTGAAAAACTGATCCTCAAACGGCTTAATTCTTTCCTTGGTAATCAGAACAGCATATCGGAATACCAATTTGGCTTCCGGAAAAAGTATTCAACTACAGAACAAGTTCACCGAATAGCGCATATAATCCAACAGAGCTTTGAAGCTAAAGAAATATGCGTCGGTGCGTTTCTAAGCCTTTGACAAAGTTTGGCATGATGGGTTGTTGTACAAATTAAAAAAAGCTGTTC
This sequence comes from Coronaproctus castanopsis, assembly GCA_032883995.1. Taxonomy (NCBI): domain Eukaryota; kingdom Metazoa; phylum Arthropoda; class Insecta; order Hemiptera; family Monophlebidae; genus Coronaproctus; species Coronaproctus castanopsis. The sequence continues at coordinate 79,495,079 of CM065054.1, read as the reverse complement.
CTCATTCATCTCCTCTTAAAATCATATCCCGAGGACCGTACATGCCAAGTCAAACTCCGAAATGAGTTATCAAATCTTTATCCTGTATCTGCGGGCGTATACCTCAAGGTAGTGTACTGGGCCCGGTGCTTTATCTTCTATATACAGCTGACTTCCCAAATAGTGCCGAATTTAGTATTGCTACTTTCGCAGACGATACCGCGGTTATAGCTGTAGAAAGAAGATCATACAGTGGCTACAAATAAACTGCAAAATGCATTAACTGAAACGGAAACCTGGTTAAGACGTTGGCGTGTTATGGTAAACGAAAACAAATGTACTCAAGTCACTTTTACGCTGCGTAAAGTAAATACGGTGTCAGTTAAAATAAATAATAAAATAATTCCGCAGCATGATGAAGTTAAATATTTGGGCATGTATTTGGATAAAAAATTAACATGGAACAAACATGTGACACAAAAGAGAAAACAGTTAGATCTGAAACTGAGGCAGTTAAATTGGCTCGTTGGCAGACACTCCGGTCTCTCGCTTGAAAACAAAAACTATTGATATATAAAATCATCTTAAAACCTATCTGGACGTGTGGCCTGGCATTATGGGGTTGTGCCAAGGACACACATATAAATAGAGTGCAGAGGTTTCAAAACAAACCTATTAGACTTATCGTTTCTCCGCCTTGGTACGTGTCCAACCACACTTTACATCGAGATTTTAATATACCGTACGTTAGAGACGAAATAATATGCAAAACAGCATTTCATACGACTAGAGAACCATACGAACAGCTTGGCTATTAACTTACTCGACAACAGTCTCGAATTACGACGATTGAAACGTACCATGCCCCTAGATTTGAGATAAATCTGTTTTCATTGGGGGACGCTGATGAGTGTTAACCCCTAACATGTTACTTCGCATTCCAGACCAATTGCTAGATGGCCCATAAGCCAGTTGTAATTAAAAAAAAAAACATAAATCATCATTATCGTTGAATTATATATATAAAACGGTGAACCACAGAAAACGGACGGTTTTGTTTTTTGAATAACGCAGATGGTAACACTGCTACAATATCCTCGACGTTTAGCGTACGCACGAGTGATTCGTTTTTGTCCAGTTTCAGTTATCATGGCATTCTATAGCGAACAAAAACGCTGGTTTTGTTTGAAACGTTATTTTCGGCGCGAACCGATTAAAACAGTGCAATGTTTCGAAAAGAATCCAGAGTTACGTGTCTTTTTTTTTTTTGAAAATACCCTAAGATCCTCGTTTAAAAAACACGCCCGCGAGATTTGGTAGTTCTGAGAACTCGGATTTCTGGAGAAATTGCAGAAATTCAGCGACCTTTGCTCGAAAAAGTCTTTGAAAATTTTGTTGTATCGTTTAAAATGTTATCTGAACGATATTGTATTCCACAAATGATTGTAAGCTAATCTCTCGTTTTCCTATTTTTTGAATAAAATATCATTCGAAAATTTTGGTCGAGTAGTTTTTGAGTCATACTATTTAGTAACTCTATATAACTTGGATGCGGAAGTATTGGCGATTACTCAATCCATCGTTACTTGGTTAATCAGGTTGTGCCGACGATGATCACCTGCCGTATGTACGTGATTGCGAAAAGCAATCTGGCTGCGCGGATATAATCTCAACCGTTTCGGTTATAGGAGCAAAGGATGAAATACTTCCACCCTCTTCTTGAGTACGATTAACTCCGTTTCCGTCTGATTATTTCCTAGCTGTTCGTGGAATGAACCGTATACGCATGTACTGCATGACTAGAACGTCTGTATATATATATATATATATATATATATATATATATATATATATATATATATATATTACAGCGTTTAACGACTAGGTTTACCGTACTAATAGAGACAATGACATTGGGGAGACTATTTTGGAATTTACCATATCTTCACAGTTTAGCTAACTGTGAAATGTTGGATCGAGCTCTTTTGGAAAAGGCCCATTATGTTACGCCGATATGCACTCTTCGGTTGGTATATTTTATCACTAATTCGATATTCACCTGCGTAAGAGAACCCCCCTACCAATTGAGATATCGACATCGGAGTCAGCTGCGTGTATCCATTAGTAGTATAGCGCGTACTATGTATTAATCGTACACAGGTTAAAGCTTTTGCCACTTTTCAGTAACTAACCTATAATTGGTTACCTGTTGTTCGTTCCTCTATATTTTGTGAAAGAATTTTAAAACCTATACATAAGAGTCATATATATATATTAGATTGTGGAATGTAGTGATTTTTATTACTTAATTTTAAAACATCAGTTAAAATCACTAAACTTTTATTTAGATTTCATAAAGCTTTTCGGCAACTACGCCATTATCAAGCGATATATAAATAAAATAAAGATATAAAATACAGCATATTCATTTAAAAGAAGTTCACAAATTTATACATATAAAATGAAATGTAAATACTTAAAACAATCTGACAGTGACTGTGTTAAACAACATAATAAAATATCAGTAGTATAAAATTTACAGAACAGTATCTAGTTGTATTTAAACAATGAAAAATATATTTTTTATAATAATCAAAAATCAATAGCTAGAAATAATATAACTTTTTGCAATATACTTTTTAAAATTGATTCTTCCTCAAAATTTACCATCGAATTTAATAAATTATTTTTATTACTTTCTTTTATTATTTCTATTTTTTCAAGTGGCTTTCTTTTTCTAAAATGTTTTTCTGTATGTAAAATTTTATAATTTCGATTAATATCATTTATTTTGTGTTTTAATTCTATACAATGTTTTCAAAATAATGATTTTTCATAATTATTTGCATATGAGTTTAAATGTTCTTTAAATCTTGTTATGAATTGTCTGCCTGTTTCTCCTATGTATTCTTTTTCACATTGATTACAATTTAATTTATCGACTCCTGAATTTTTAAATATATGTTATTACTGATTGATTTTAATAATGTATTATTATTTCTTATTGCTAAATCGATGTTATATCTGTTAAATATTTTAATTATTTTATATGTACGACTTCCTACATAATTTATTGAACTTAAATAATTCTTTTTATCTTTTTCTATATTTATATTGACTTTAGTTTTATTCCATATTTGATCAACTATAATAGGTTTATATTTGTTTCTTATTGCTATTTGTTTTATAATGTTTTTTTCTTTATTCAATTTATCACTGTCTGCTAAAATTGGTTTTTGCTCTATTGATAAGACTTCTTAAACTTGCTCATTTATGCATTTTTGGGTGAAATGAATCTTTTGGTATTAATGTGTCTGTTTTGTGTAGGCTTTCTGTATATATCTATATCAATTTTTTGATTAATAATGTTAATTTTTAAATCTAGAAAATTTATTATTTTCCATCCCATTTCTAATGTAAATTGATTTTTTTTTTATTATAATTATTTAGATTAGATACAAAACTATTCAACATATTGCCATTCTCATCATTATTATTCCATATTATTAAAATATCATCAACATATCTTTTCCATAATTTAACATTCTTTTAAAATGTATTATTAATTTTAATGTTATTCTCTAATTTGTTCATATAAATATCAGCTAGAATGAATGATAATGGAGATCCCATAATTAAACCACTATTTTGTTTATAATATTTATTTTGGCACTGAAATTACTTTTGATCTAATACTGTCTCCAATATTATAATGATCTTTATGAATATTATTATTTAAATTATTATTCTTAATATATTCTATTACTTTGTCAATAGGAATGTTTTTATACATGTTAACTACCATCTAACGATATTAGTATATCACTGTTCTGAAGTTTTATTCCTTTTAGACAATTTATTAATTCTATATTATTTTTTACACTAAATTTATCTTCAAATTCGTAATTTTCTTTTAAAAAATTTGCAATATATCTTGAAATTTTATAAGCTGGTGTATTTATGCAGTTTACTAATGGTTCAATTTGTTTATTTTATTTGTCTAATTTTATTAAACCTGTTAAAATTGGTGCTTCTGGATTCATTTCAGTTAGATTTTTGTGGAATAATCGTATACTTAAATTATTATTATGATCATTTGTTTGGTTGATATTAGATTCTGATTAATCTATTTTAATTCTTTTTTGATAATTTCATTAAATCTAATTGTTGGATTTTTTATTTTCTTTAAATTATTATTATTTATGAAGTTATACATTATTTCTACATATTCGTCTTTATTTATGATTATAACTATATTACCTTTGTCAGCTTTGCATATCATTAAATTATTAATTTTTAATTTTTGTTTTAATTCTATTATAGCTTTTTTATTTTTGTTCTTATTAACTGTTTCTTTTTTAGCATTTGTTTGTTTTAATTTTATTAAGGCATTACTTATTTCTACTCTCAAATTATTTTGTACTACTTTTATGTTCTCGTAATTTATGGCTAATTTCTCAATACTTTTTTTCGTTTAAATGATTATTGTTATTTATATATTTTAATCCTTTGTTAAGTAACTTTTTATTGTTTTCTGTTAAACTTACATTTGATAAATTAACTACTCTCTCTGCAAAATTGTGATAATTATTTTTAATTCTAGATTTTGGTGTTCTAATAATTTATTTAGTGTTTTATTTATGGAATAATGATGTTTTTGTACTTCTTGTTTTATGTAATTATTTTCTAATTCTGATATAATTAATTCATACATTTCTTTTATATAATTATTTTGTATAATATGAATTAGATTATCTGTTTAATAATATTTTTAGTTCACTATGTTAAATGACTTATTTCCGACTTAATCCGTGTTATTTCTGCCTTGCGTTTAACCATTTGTGCTACTATAAATTTATTATTAACCCTAGAACGGTAGACTACGTAAATATTACTTGCACTCTGCACTCCACCCTCTCTACCAGTGTCTCTATTCAAGCTGGGTTATCATACTTCTATATATGCCAAATCTGTTTAGTTGTTGTTGAAACACTGTGCTTGAGAGGTACTGTTACACTGTTTTGTTGCTGTTATTTGTATTCCATTGAAACCCTACACGTAAGTATTACATATGTAATAAACGTTATTTCATACACGTCATTTTTACGTATTGCTACTAATAAACGTTGTTTCATACACGTCATTTTTATGTATGTCTACTAATAAGCAGGTACACACATGTACGTCAGATTTACGTATGTCTACATTTAGTATCTGCACACTTATATATATATATATATATATATATATATATATATATATATATGTGTGTGTGTGATAATTTTATTCAATTTCCTTCCATATTCATTGTTTTTAGACATAATTTTACATCACTTCCGCGTAGTGTTATTTTTTCCTTTTTATTATCCGAATTTATTTGCTGACAGAACAATGGGTAGTCGAAAAAATTTGGAGCCAGACGATATCCTTTCTTTGTTGAATGCGATGCATTCAGACGATAGCGAGGATGATTGCGCTGAAATGTTGCAGGATAATGATGATAGCGATGACAGCGATTTAGATCCCGATTATGAACTAGACGATGGTAATATTTCGCCTGACGATTTGGATGAAGCGATGATGACGCAGGTCATGGACACGGAAAACGAGAGATAAATAGAAGAAAATGTTGCGCCGCCTGTTCACAAAAAAACAAAGAGAACACACAAAAAAGAAATATATTTCAAAGCCAGTAAATGAACCATCGGAGGAAATTCCTGAGATTCATGAAATATTACAAGCTGATCACCCGGTACTCTTAGGGAGAAATTAGGGAGAAATGGATATTCCTGGAATACGAAATGTAATTGTTCGGTGAGAAAAATTCCAGCTAAAAATATTGTTCATGTTCGACCTGAACCATCACATTATTCATCCAATGCAGTTGAGCCGGTAGATTGCTTCAAATGTTTTTTTGACGACGCGATTTTACAAGAAATTATTTTACATACAAACGAAGAGTTGGAACGTCGACGAAAAAATTATGCTAAATCTGGTGATCCTACATTTCAGAATATAACGTTGATAGAATTAGATGCAGTACTCGGATTGATAATATTATCCGCTGCTTTGAAAAGTAATCATTTACCGAGTGAATTATTATTTAATTGTTCATATTCTGGAGATAGGTTTCGAGCAACAATGTCTGAAGCCAGATATAAATTTATTGTAAACTGTTTGCGTTTTGATGATAAAGAAACCAGACACGAACGACGGCTTGAAACTAAATTAGCTCCAATTTCGCTAATTTGGGAAAAATTCCGTGAAAACTGTGTTTACAAGCCTAGTTCATATCTTGCCATCGATGAACAGCTTGTAGGTTTTCGTGGACGATGCCCTTTCAGGATGTATATAAAATCGAAACCTCGAAAATATGGTATAAAAAATTGTGATGATGTGCGACAATGCAACAAAATATATGATAAATGCCATACCATATTTAGGAAAGGGAACCACACTAAACAATGTGTGTCAAATGCTGAACATTTTGTAAATTTTTTGATTCAGCCGATCCAAGGATCAAATCGAAACTTTCGATAGCTGGTTCTACCGTTAATTCAGAATTTATTGACAGAAAAGAAATTAACTGCAATCGGTACAATAAAAGGAAATAAACGAGAATTTCCGAATGAATTTACAGATATTCGTTATAAAATTTCTTCTTATTTACAGAGTCACTAACAGCAATTTCTTATAAGGCCAGAGATAATAAACTCGTTTATTTACTTTCATCGGCTCATTTTGATTCAGCGATAAATAAGACAACTAAAAAACCAGAAATAAACCATAATTACAATTCAACAAAGGGTGGTGTAGACACCTTCGATCAGATGTGTCAGCATATGAATTGTATTAGAAAAACAAAGCGGTGGCAGCTGTGCTTTTTTTACAATATGATAAATATGGCAGTTATTAATGCATATGTAATTTATATCCATAATTTCTTTAGAAAGAATAATGCTAAACCGTTATCACGGTTAAATTTTATGCTGAAGTTACATGAGAAATTAACAGAAAATTTTTTAACAGAAATATTAAATATTGCGACGCAAAGAACAAAACATAAAAGATATGATTCGAAGAATTATTGGAGCGCCTAAAGACACGGATTTAAGTACATTAGACAATCAGCGAGGACCGAGAACGTATTGCAGTTACTGTAATTGTAACAAAAGAAGAATGACCACAACATATTGTAGTAAATGTAGCAGACTGATATGCGGTGAACATAAAAAAAAAATGTGTAGGGATTGTTAATTTTTTTGTATTATTAAGTTAAGGATTACTTAGATACATAACTTTTATTTCTTGTTATTTTTTCTGGTGTATTTTACATGTTCGTCTATATTTGAGTGTAATTAAACTAAATTAATGGGTAGAAAATAATTTCAGTGCTGAAAATAAACATAGTGGAAATGTAAATTAAAATGTATTAAAAATTATATAAAATCTTTTAAAGTAAAAAATGAGATGGTGAACAGGAATAAATTATGTAAACTAATGATATACGTAAAAATTACGCATGTCTACCGTTACAGGATGCTCCGCAAAGTCTACCGGTCTAGATTTAATAGTGACTTTAGCATAATTACGAATGATATTATAATATAAACACTTATGGTTAAACCGTATTTTAGTTCTTGTATTTTTTACTTTAATCATAGTTTTTAAATATGTAAATATTGTATTGATATCAGCATCATTAAGTAAGTATTTTATTCTTAAGATGTTATATAATTCCATAACTGAATCAGGTTTCATAAAGTTTAGATTGTGAAATGTAGTGATTTTTATTACTTAATTCAAAAAATCAGTTACAATCACTAAACCTTTATTTAGATTACGCCATTATCAAGCGATATATAAATAAAATAAAGATATGAAAAACAAAATATTAATTTAAATATATGTTCACAAATTTATACATACAAAATGAAATGTAAATACTTAAAACAATCTGACAGTAACTGTGGTAAACAACATAATCACATATAACTAATATAAAATTTACAGAACAGTAGCTAGATGTATTTGAACAATGAAAAATATATATATTTTATAATAATCAAAAATCAATAGCTAGAAATAATATAATTTTTTACAATATACTTTTTAAAATTAATTCTTCCTCAAAATTTACCAATGAATTTAATAAATAATTTTTATCCCTTTAATAAAATTACACTGCATAAATACACCAGCTTATAAAATTTCAAGAAATATAGCAAATTTTTTAAAAGAAAATTACGAATTTGAAGATAAATTTAGTATAAAAAATAATATAGAATTAATAAATTGTCTAAAAGGAATAAAACTTTAGAACAGTGATATACTAATATCGTTAGATGGTAGTTAACATGTAAATTCCTACTGACAAAGTAATAGAATATATTAAGAATAATAATTTAGATAATAATATTCATAAAGATCATTATAATATTGGAGACAGTATTAGATCAAAAGTATTTTCAGTGTCAAAATAAATATTATAAACAAAATAGTGGTTTAATTATGGGATCTCCATTATTATCCATTCTAGCTGATATTTATATGAACAAATTAGAGAATAACATTAAAAATAATAATACATTTTAAAATAATGTTAAATTATGGAAAAGATATGTTGATGATATTTTAATAATATGGAATAATAATGATGAGAATGGCAATATGTTGAATAGTTTTGTATCTAATCTAAATAATTATAATAAAAAAAAATTCAATTTACATTAGAAATGGGATGGAAAATAATAAATTTTCTAGATTTAAAAATTAACATTATTAATCAAAAAATTGATATAGATATATACAGAAAGCCTACACAAAACAGACACATTAATACCAAAAGATTCATTTCACCCAAAAATGCATAAATGAGCAAGTTTAAGAAGTCTTATCAATAGAGCAAAAACCAATTTTAGCAGGCAGTGATAAATTGAATCAAGAAAAAAACGTTATAAAATAAATAGTAATAAGAAACAAATATAAACCTATTATAGTTGATCAAATATAGAATAAAACTAAAGTCAATATAAATATAGAAAAAGATAAAAAGAATTATTTAGGTTCAATAAATTATGTAGGAAGTCGTACATATAAAATAATTAAAATATTTAACAAACGCAACATCGATTTAGTAATAAGAAATAATAATACATTATTAAAATCAATCAGTAAGAACAAAATAGAAGATAGAAATATATTTCAAAATTCAGGAGTCTATAAATCAAATTGTAATCAATGTGAAAAAGAATACATAGGAGAAGCAGGCAGACAATTCAAGACAAGACTTAAAGAACATTTAAACTCATATGCAAATAATTATGAAAAATCATTATTTGGAAAACATTGTATAGAATTAAAACACAAAATAAATGATATTAATCGAAATTATAAAATTTTACATACAGAAAAACATTTTAGAAAAAGAAAACCACTTGAAAAAATAGAAATAATAAAAGAAAGTAATAAAAATAATTTATTAAATTCGATGGTAAATTTTGAGGAAGAATCAATTTTAAAAAGTATATTGTAAAAAGTTATATTATTTCTAGCTATTGATTTTTGATTATTATAAAAAATATATTTTTCATTGTTCAAATACAACTAGCTACTGTTCTGTAAATTTTATACTACTGATATTTTATTATGTTGTTTAACACAGTCACTGTCAGATTGTTTTAAGTATTTACATTTCATTTTATATGTATAAATTTGTGAACTTCTTTTAAATGAATATGTTGTGTTTTATATCTTTATTTTATTTATATATCGCTTGATAATGGCGTAGTTGCCGAAAAGCTTTACGAAATCTAAATAAAGGTTTAGTGATTTTAACTTAAGTAATAAAAATCACTACATTCCACAATCTAAAGTTTATATATATATATATATATATATATATATATATATATATATATATATGACTCTTATGTATAATAATGGTGTAGTTGCCTGCGAAATCTAAATACAGTTTTAGTGATTTTAACTGATTTTTTAAATTAAGTATATATGTATATATATATATATATATATATATATATATATATATATATATATATATATATATAGTTTTGGAAACGCTATCTTTTAGACAATGATTCGTAACATATATATTTATAACTACTGTGGGTGTGTCAAACTTCTTTATTGGCCACATATATCTTTTTTCGTCACTGATAATAAACATACTTGACGCGATGGTAGAAAAATATTTTCGACCGACAATCTGACCATCTTTCATGATTATTGTTAGTAGAATCAGTATTCTCATAATAATCATATTATTATGATTATGATTATCATTATGAATGTTATTATTATTTTTATTATTATTATTATCAAATTTTGTTAAAGTATTATCACCCCTTGCTATTATTACTATCATTTTTCGGCCGTCGAAATTTAGAGGGCAGTGTTTGAATGTTTCTTTTTGTGGTGTTATTATCGGATGTGTTGGAACAAAACCTTTCATAGTAATTGTCAAAATGACGAGAAAGACGTCGTCTGTAACTTGCTTTTTTTTTTTTTTTTGAGCCCCTTGTCTGGTAATAAAATTTCATTTGTCTCTATACTGTCTCCTATAAACTGTGCTACATACACTTACATCTATACATATATCGCTATAACTATGAATAGTATTACTATCACTACTACTGCGCTATTGTACTACGAAATTGAGAAGGAATTACGTGAAAGCGTTTTCCATCAGTCCGTCGATTAGCCACCAAATGTTATAAGTTTGACAATTTTCCAGGTTCCGGCAGAACAACTTTTTGAAAAACTAGCTTACTACTAACGGCACCGTTCAAGATAATGAGTAAATAATCAAACTTTCGTTTGCCGCGCGATAAACTAAAAGTTATCCAAATTGAACACCACGCGTTGCGTTCGTCTGTAATTATAGTTTATACATAAATACATAACGTGTACATTGTATATGTGCATTAGACTATCATTTGGGCGTCTTTGATCGCTATATTCTTGCATTTTTATAATTACTGTTCGGTGCTTTCTTTGGAGTTCTTCGAAAAATTTTTTAACATCACTATCTTTTAAGCGTCCTTTCACGAATCGCCTTCACATTCAACAGACCTGCGGGATATTCTCTTTTTAATTGTTACCGATTTCCTAGGACGTTCTGCGCTGTTGTGTCAAATTGATGACTGATTTAAACCAGCGCATGCCGATTCATTCTGAAGGTGGTTGCGCAACCCTTCAGTTATTTATCGCCAGAAATTCAAAACTACACAAAATTACAGTTTATTTCATCGTTCGCATTTGCTCAACGATGGTTGATGACTTACGAGCGCAACCGTTCAAATAATTATTTTTGATGAATTTTTACAGACGTTGTTCTTAAGCGGCGTCGAATCAGAAATATCCATATGAAATATAGACGGACAAGTCTCTTTCACGCACACTGGTACACACTTTGTACCGTACTTTTAATTATAATGGCTGCATGGTGGCATGATTTGTGGATCATCTGTATGTTTTTCCTTACGGAGCAGCAAGTATGTTCAAAATATGCCCAACTATGTCACGTAATTTTTCTTTATGAACTACCTTAGGAAAATGCGAACATGTTCAAAATTTAAAATTGTTAATGAATTTATTGAAATCTACATTAACACTGAAGCGGGCAATTTTTCATTAAAAGGTAAAAATTAAAATTTAACACTTAACACAGGCTTGCATTAGATGTAGAAACTGCAAAAGTTGTCGGAATTAGTTATGCGTTTTTATACTCTATTTTTGATATTCAAACGAAAAATCCAATAAAATTTCACTGTGCTAACAGTTTTTAGTAACGTAATACATTTATCTGAATAATCAACCAAACGTTTCAACCTGTATGCACATGTGTATATTTATGTTTATATTTAACAGTTGCGCTTAATTAATACATTTTTCTCGAAGTAATTACGACGATCCACGCCACATAATTTTAAAGTCTTCCTCCAAACGGTTCTATCTGAACTTAACCGCAGCCAAGCAGAACCTATCCACTGTCTAAAATCGTTTACCCACCTTATCGGTTGTCTGTCTCTCTCCGCTGCTCACTGTACTCGACTAATCCTTTCGACTTATGCATGGGGATTGGCTTATCGGCTCATACTGTATAGGGGTATCATTCAGCCCCTGTATGGTTATGTGGCTGTTGTCTATGTCAGTCCCAGATTATTCAAGAGAGTTAACAAACAACAAAGGAAATTTCTCCTTAGAATTTCTTCTCTTTAAAAAACAGCTACTATGGCAGCTTGCGTCATTAGTGGCGTTCTGGCATTGGATTTATATTTAGTCGGCAGAGCGATGGTCAGTGAGCACAGGCTTGTCGGTGTAGTTACACATATGGGGTCATTAAGGTTGTTAGTTGCTAACACCGTCACAAATTCCTAATAAAATTTTTAACATGTTTTCCTATTAAAAATCAAAAATTATGCGAATTAACTTTTACAACTCGCAGGTGTTCTCTGGGCATGGTAGGTTTCATATTTGTTCAGGTTTAAGCTTGCCACTGCTGAGAGGTGCACCGTGTGTTCTAAGGATGCTGTTGATGATACCCATCATTTTATCTTCCAGTGTCCTGCCTTCTCTGCACTGCGTGACACATTCAATATTGACAAATATAAAAACCCCTTTTTAAAAAGGAATCATGTAGCCTTTCTTGAATTTGCAGAGAAAGCAGTGCATTTCAAATTTTCAATTACAAATTAATCAAGGACAATTAGCTAAATTCAAACGTGAATCCAATACCCCCTCGTCCCCTGTCGGCAATACTTATAATTCATTTCTAATTTACCTGACTATATATTATTAATATGTTCAATGATTTTCATAACTGCTTTAAATTTAAAATATGTTTATCTTGGCCATAATGAAGTATGTTTTTCTTTTAATGATATATTCTCGATAGACTTATCTTTCAGAGAAGTAATTTTCTTTATTATTAATATTATTATTATTATTTTACTAAAGATTTTTTCCTATAAAGATGTATTTTTCTTAAGTTTTTTTTTTTTTTTTTTTAATATTCTCTGAGATTTTTATTTTTGAAATTGCGTATTTCGTTATCGGCAAGATATATTTCGGTATTTTTATTTCTGTAATTTTTTTCCTTCCATATTATATATTTATTTTCATTATTTATTACTACTACTATGCAACAGACTCCTTTCTTCATGCGCACAGGTAATCGATGGGACTATGTTTTTCATCCCGTCACTGCCCTTATATTAAGTACACAAACAGGGTACTAATACACACATGCTTTTACTTACTTTCCAGCTACACACTACTATATATGCATTTCTATAAATTTTTAGCTTTAAGCACACTAGTTCCCTGTCCTTTGCAATAACACCTAGATTTTAAGCAATAAACTAGCCCCATCGGGTAAATACGGGTTGAGAAATAAACTAAAAAAAAAAATTCTTTCGACTTGTAAAGATTTCATTGCCCACATTTGACAACGTTATAACAGAGCTGGTACGACACACCTTTCCAGTTATTCTCACTTTTTCTCTCAAATTTCTTTTACACAACTTTTTCACAACGTCCTGGAAATTTTTCGATTCTTAATATTCTATGAATAATTTTAGCACATATCAGTCATATAGCGTTCCATAGACTTACCTATAGAACCTTCTGTTGCGGCAGGTTGTCTGTCTGTTAACCCCAAAAACTATTAAAGCAATAATGATGTAATTCACACAGCGCCTATATATTATCGGATTCGTTCTAAGCTTTATTTCATATTGATATCAAAAATAGAGCAGAAATTACGATAATTTTAAATTTTAAAAATTAGCAGACCGCCGATATCTCTATGGAATTGTTCAAAATTATTTCCCCTAAATTTGAAATCTATAGAATGACCTGAAAGAGAAAAACAGTACAGCGTCAATGAGAGAATATTCACGTTCTAAGCAACAAAAATACAATAAAAAAAATGCTCGAGTAAAAACTTTTTTCTATCGGGCGATTCTGGTTTGCCAATTCTTCGGTAACAATTATTCTAGCTTCTCTGGTTTCGGTTTTTCTTTTTCCACACGAATAAAGATTTCCAAGAGCGTAGAAGTCGACGTGTTTCTTTATTAGTCTCCCTGACAATTGGCTTTTTTTATTTTGCTTTTTTTTTGGTCTCTTGTACTTTCCCCTTTATTCGAAATCTATGGAATGACCTGCTTCAGTTAAATGTTCCTCCACGGCTGACTTACCTATACGTTTGTAAATCTACAACACGATCTTTAATAGGCGTATTAACGAATCTTTTAGCTCGTCTATATTAACCATTCCATGCGCTCAAAATTATTTTATATTAATTAGAAATTGAGAAAAATCTTACACGAAAGCGTCACTCATATACTATTAACACTTTATTTTTTTTTTACATCACAAATAAACTAAAAAATAAACTTGTTATTAAACAAAAATTTAACTTTTAATCGAAAGAGTTATAAAGTTAGAAGTAAGTTTATATATATATATTATATATATATATATATATATATAAATTGCAATCTGACTGATGTAGCCAATAAGTAACTTGGATGTGAGTTATGACAGGATGGGAGATGTCATTCAACAATGACACTCCGAACTACTTTAAACTGGTGGGGAAGATCTAGGGGTGTGCGATAATTTAATCTGCGAGGTTCGTTGACACGATTTAATAAATATACCCGCCAGCTGGTTAGAGTAACCCTTTAACCTGAGCAAGTTATCTCTACTGCAATCTCCAATTACTTCGTGCACATTTTAGGTCTTTATGCAAAGTTTTGTTTCCTTATATACCAGGGTGCACCTTCTATTATCCTTAGTATTTTTGATTGGGATCGCTGCACCATTTTCATATTCGATATTGATCAGAGTGATATGCCGTATGTCCACACCGACTTCATAACTGTACTGTAAAGCGATAAATTCGATTTTAGAGATAATTCGGTAAAGTACTCCGCAGTTCATGTTTTATTTCTTTAACTTCGATCCTGATGTGTTCCTTTCAGGTCAATACCCAGGTTTCGGACTTTATTGTAATGCTTTTTTTTTTTTTTTTTTTTTAAATATATTCCTTATTTTGAAAGAAAGATCGTTTGAAAACAGCCGACGGATTTCCCGAAAGAAAATCCGACATAGCGAACGAATATGATCTTCAAATTCGGGACAACGAAGGACATTGTAAGTAGAACGATTAAATACTATACATATAGAGACGTTCGTACGAAATCCATCGGCATTGGTATTTCCCGAAAATATTCCTCGAGACGGTTGCAAACAAGAAAATGGTATCAGGCGATGACGAATTTCTCACGAACAACGCCGAATACTTTAACGTGAGAGTAACTATTTCAGTCGAATCGCTAAAGAGATCGTCGCGCTGGTATGTTTACTTTTTCATGTCCGTTCTACATTATATCGTCGTATCCCCACCGTCGTCGTTGGTTAGTGTTACGCCATTTAATAGCAGGATTTTCGAATAAAAAAATATCGAAAATAATATATATATATATATGTTTTGCGTCCTCTTCAACAGTTAGACACGATTCTCTAAAGTCGTAAATTGATTTTTAGCCTTTCCGTTCGTATAAGGTCAACATCGAATCGTGTTCGAGTATTATAAGAATCGAATAATGGGGCACTGGGCGATTTCCCCTTTTTGCATAAGTAAACTCGTTTTTCTAAATCCGATAACCCTTTTTTCTTGTAGTAAACACGAAGAAACGATTTAGGGCTGTTTCGTTTATAATGTGATATCTATATTCGTTATTCGTCTATCCGCGCATAGGTACAAATAAATATATTTATTTTAAACAAACGCGAGTTTTTTTTAATATTATATAGAATAAACGCGTACGTTTATATATATATATATATATATATATATATATATATATATATATATATATCTTAAAAGACTCTCACGCGAAGAGAAGGTTGAGAAAATTTTCTTGCGTTCTGGAAAGATAAATGATATTAATGAAATGTTGTATTTTTTGTAAACCGAACGATACTAAACTATTTTGCATTTTTGTTTTTTTATAATGGGGTGTCTTTACAGCTTACTCAGTGTGAAAACTATAAAATATATTCGTGGACACGCGACGTCTAGAATAAAACACGTTTATATATGCCGCAAATGCTTTTGAAAGCTTTAACGTCCGATTCGAAATTTTCTGATACCAATATATTAGTAACACGTGTTAACATTCTCTACAAGTACAATATTAAAGTTCGATTCGGAAGTACGCAACATTTACACATACACTACGCACACTCACACGCATATATCCATATTAGGCCTTATTACTGAGCAAACACGAACATTACCGGTCGAAATACTGCTGTATTTCACCATCGATTAACGCAGTCTTTATTCGGTTCGTCGAGTGCGTTCAATGATCTTTCTAAATTGTTGTTCGATTTGCAAATGAAACTTTTAGGTGTGGCTTTTCGAATGTCTGACAACGCTAAAGCGAGGTTAAGTCGGCGAAACTTAATTTAGTTTCAGATTCGTATTTATTATCATGTAATTAACGCTTCCATGAAAATGTAATTAACGAAAAACGCGTCACCATCTCGAAAAGACGGCTCGTGGATGGGATAAAATGTAATTATTTTTTAATGCGTCGGTTAAGATTGCCTTTAGGTGGTGTAAAATGGAAACTGTTACGCAGATTTTCTCTTCAGTATCATTTCATCGTAATACGTATACACGCATAAAAGCAAAAACACAAGCTGTGTGCACTGGTGGATGTTATCAGTTTAGGGACATACTTCGGGAGATGCACTTGAATATATATATATATATATATATATATATATATATATATATATATGTGTGTGTTTATGTGTGTGGAAGGGGTTGTGTTTGTTTGTATGTACGTATATATCACTAGTTTAATGTGAAAGTAAATCTGTATTTCGTATATTCTTGATTCTAACTAGAAAGGAAATGAATTACATTTGGGTAGACACAGTAAACAAATTTAACTTTAGCGTATAATATTTTGATCAAATAAAATGTTTAATAAATTTATTATTGTTTCGAATATATATATATATATATATATATATATATATATATATATATATATACAAAAAGATGAAAAATTATAATACATAAATAAATAAAGTGTGCAAAAAATTATATACGAATATACACATGTATATATACAAAATATAATATTTAACCAGCTTAAATCAATAGCTCAAATCTTAATATCCCAGTTTCAAGATGAACAAATTTCATAATGTGATTGTACCGCGTTATAATTTTATGTATAATAAAATTATATACGATACCAATAAACTTATGAATTTAATAATTTAAATTATATAAAATAACATAATGTAATTATAGGTGATAAATTATATTAAACACGATCGTTATGATAATGAAATTATCAACAAATATTATTATATTTTTAAAATATCGTGTGGTAAAGTACAGGTAGGTTTTATCCGTTTAGGGAAATACTTCTAGAGATGCATTTTTATATATATATATATATATAATGTGAAAGTAAATTTGTATTTTGTAAAATCTTCATTGTAAGTAGGAAGGAAGTGAATTACATTTGGGTAGACACAGTAAACAAATTTAATTTTAGCGTATAAAATTTCGATTAAATAAAATGTTTAATAAATGTTTTATTGTTTTGTATATATATATATATATTACACAGACAGGTTGAAAAATTATAATGTATAACTAAATAAAATGTGTCAAAAATTATCGGTTTATCAAACAATATTGTTGTTTGATAAACCGATTTTCGACTTAATATAGTTTTCAATATCCTCGCTCATAAGAATATTTTTATTTTTAATTTTTTTTTTTAATAATTATTATCAATTTATTGGGTACCCCCATCTTTCAAAACGCCATTATATATATATATATATATATATATATATATATATATATATATATATATATATATATATATATATATATATATATATATATATATAATTGAATATTTATTGCAAATAGCTAATGTATAAATTGGAGCATTAGTAATTGCTTTGCCATAATTATTTACATTTAGTTTAGTATGCATATATATCGTCTCACATACACAAATTCCTCATATTATCATTATTATTATTATTATTATTATATATATATACATATGTTAATTATAAACAAAAAATATATAACACAATCACTAAAAGTTTTTAATCGCGAAGCTAATTAATAAAATCACTACTCTCCAATATATTCAACATATACATATGTTGTTTATAGAATAAAATCCGGCTTTAGCAATGTTTTAAATATACGTAGTATATTCACAATGATTCATAAGAGTGCCGCCATCATTGATGTGTCTTTTTAGACGTAACCTGCTTCAACAATTCAACAATATTTTAGTTTCTTTTATGTTTACGATTTGTGCAAATATATTGTTGTTGTTGTTTAATCCACGGAAACGATTGAGACCGAGGAAAATTATATCGACCAGAAAGAATACATCGGCAATCAATCCTTTGTTGATATTTTATGATTATTCTTATAATTATAAAATTCCGTCTAACCGTACGAAGGTTATCCAGCAAATTTTATATGAAATAATAGGCGCCTTGCTTAGAGACTATACCAACCAGCGATAGTCCGCGGCGCTCTACTTTTTCGAGAATGTTTCTAAGTAAGCAAATCTACTATTATCCGGTAGACTTATCGTCGAAATCTACCTACATACCGTATTGAGTAGAGTTTCATTTCATCCGTAATATAGAGGATCTGAAATACTCTGTGTAAGGTATAATTAGACACACACCGGGATGTCGACATACAATTGAGGCGGTTGGCTCTGTTCCGAAAGCGCTATAACAGATAACACACACCACTACCCACGAAGTCCTAAATGCTAATAATATTATAATCGTACTGGTATCGAATTTAATGTCTACTTCCACCCCTCTGATAAGCCGTTTGAACCATACTAAGATTTACCAACCTGTTTGGTCTATAAACGTATTTGACTCCCGATCCGAATATTCGGAAATTTGCTACCGGAAAAACTCTGAGGAAAAATCTATGCTCCTTCTTGATGTCGTTTTAAATAAAAAAACATACCTACGTTTAAAAATGCAAACGTCGATAGTGTCATTGACCTAGTGATAACTTTTAAACGTAGCTCTCTAATCGTGTAAATTTCGGATTATTGTAGTTTTCATCGGTTAATCCGTTAATCGCTTTAAATTTATCGTTACTGATCACCTAACGCTAACTGCAATCTATCTATCTAGCCGGATAAACTCTTTAGCACCTGACATAGATATTCGTGTGTCGGTTCGGATGTACTAGAAGAATAATCTGCATCTTTCCGTGAGTGAGAAGATTAGCCGGATTTGTTTGTCCATTTCCAGGGGGCGTCCGATTGCTTACAATCTGTATAATCGTATATAAACATCAGCAATATTCGAGTAGGTTCTTCTCATGGCCGTACAAAAAATTGAAAAGACATACGGATTCGTGGGAATAGCATTTCCTGAAATAAGAAGAGAAGTAGCGGCGAATAACAAACGAGCCTGGCAAAAATGCTGGACGACAGACATTTGGTTTATGGGTGAAAATGTTCCAAGAATTTGACTATAATCCGGGAAGAGTTTCCTGAATGCAACCTCTGAACCGATGGAACATCTATGTGAGAGGGATTATATCGAAGTTGGAACTGACCCGCAGAGTCTTCAAGAGAACTTGGCATCGGGTCATGATTTATCGTGGAAGATCTGGTGGTCTATTGAGAACCGTGATGACACGGTGTAAAGCTAATTTAAAATGGGATATTATTGAAAATGATAGATGCGACTGCGGCAATATTCGAACGTCTGCGCATGCGCTATGCCGTCTACTAATGGACAAACATTGCGACATAACCGATTTGTATGAGATTTCCTAGGACTTATTCCTTTTAGACGGTCTGCACTCGGCGTAGTGCTAATTAGCGTTCTACCTGCGACAGGTTTCACTCTTAAGTCGACGGTTCTCATTCGAAATATTTTACACGCAAGAAACAAATTTCGCAATCGTTGGTAACGTTGTCAGGCGTTTGTAGCAGATTACCGGCCTACTATATAGAAGACAATTATCATTAAAGTAATATAAGAAATATTAACGATCTCACCCGCGCAAGCATTTATCAGACAGAGATAACGAAATCTCGATAATAGTTAAATGATATCGGATCTAAATCCCTCCCCAATTGATAACAAATACATCTAAAGAGGAAAATTACGCGGCACGCGAATTATGTAGTTAACACGAGCTGAAAAACGACAGAACAGTGTCGCTATCGATAATAATAAGGAATGAGCGGACTGTCGAAAAATTATCTTACCGTTCTGTTTCCCAAACGGTTAATTTTGCAACCGAGTAAAACAGTTCTTCCCACAACTGTATTTACGATTCGCGGTATACTCTCATCGAATGTTGGACCGTCGTCTTCTGGTACGCTTTCAACCGAATACGGATAGATCGATGAACCGTTTTCAACCGAAATAGAATCTACTCCGCTCGTATTAACGCCGTTATGCGATAGTACCGCCTGACAACCAACCGTGGCGTTCATATCTCGATAAGCCGCTTTAATATGCTCATCAAAGTGGCTCCTCATGAAAGCGCTGTGATTCGAACGAATAGTCTGCAACGTTTTATTTCCAACCATCGGATTAACCTTAGCCGGAATCATCATTTGTTTCTTCTTGTTTTCCGACATTGACGGCGCCAATTGAGTGTCCTTTTTCTTGTTCATTATTTCTGAAAATAAAATTAAACGTTATCTATATAGTTCGAATAGATTTCTTGTATCATTACTCTATGTTTGTGTGTGTGTGTATGTGTACGTATATTTTTTAGTTGTTGTTTTTCGTGTGTGTGCGTGTATATTATTATTATATTTAATTTGAATATAAAAAGAACTTATCGTCCGATCGGATTAAGTAGACGTTTAAAAATATATATATATATATATCTTTTTTTTTAATAAATATTTTTGCATATCTTATTCCTAGCCTGCTTGGCTATCGTTTGATGATTTCATTTATAGATAATTATACTTGATTACTAAAAATAGTTGAAATCACTAAATTTATTTAATTATGCGAAGCTTTTCGACATTTACGCCATTGTCAAGCTATATACAATTAAAATTAATTATATAAACCATAAAATATTAATTTAAAACTAAGTTTACAATTTTACAGAAAAATGAATTACAAAATTTTTTTATAATTCATTTTTGTGTAAAATTGTAAACTTAGTTTTAAATTAATATTTTATGGTTTATATAATATAATTAATTTTAATTGTATATAGCTTGACAATGGCGTAAATGCCGAATAGCTTCGCATAATTAAATAAATTTAGTGATTTCAACTATTTTTAGTAATCAAGTATATATATAGAATCACTACATTCCACAATCTAAACTTATAGATAATTGCTCGAATACATTCAGCTATCCAATGATAGATAGAATTATGGTTTCATGCTGAATCATATGTTTGTCTTCTTTAGCCAGATGCTGGACTAATCAGCCAGATCAAATAGTATCGTCCTTTTTAGTCTCCTAATCTCCGATGAACTATCCAGGAGAGATTTAACGCAGTGTTATTAGTATGACTGTAGAGCGTATCGATATGTGTTTTTGCTGTTTCTTTAATTTTTTTTTTTTTTATTTGTATGAAAATTGCAATCTGGTTTACATAGCCAATAAGCAATTTA
The DNA here is from genome assembly GCA_032883995.1 of Coronaproctus castanopsis. NCBI lineage: Eukaryota > Metazoa > Arthropoda > Insecta > Hemiptera > Monophlebidae > Coronaproctus > Coronaproctus castanopsis. Next base: position 79,473,364 of record CM065054.1, on the reverse strand, counting down.
TCTATATGGGTCGTGACAGGATTGGAGATATCATTCATCAATGATACTCCGAGTTACCTCGCCAATCGATCAAACCGATGTGGAAGGTCTAAGGGGGTGTATCGATTAAGTCTATGAACATCGTTACCACTATCTAGTAAGTCAACTGCCAGTCGGTTCGGGTGGTATTCTAATCTGTGCAAGTAATGTTCACTATATGTTTGGATTACCTCTCGCACATATGGTACACCTAGGTCGCGATGCAGGTTGTCATTACGCATGTACCATGGCGCATTTGTTACAATTCTTAATATTTTCGATTGACATCGTTGCATCGTGTTAATATTAGACACCGATGCTGTACCCCAAAGGGATATACCGTAGGTCCACACCGGTCTGATAACTGCGTTATACAGCAATAATTTCGATTTGAAAGGTAACTCGGAATGTCTGCCCAGGAGCCAGTTTTTCTCAGTTTTATGTTTATTTCTTTAACCTTCATCTTAATGTGTGTTTTCCGCGTCATTCGTCGATCTAGCCACATCCCCAAATACCGAGCTTTACTTTCCTGTGGAATAAGACCATCAAGATAAACGGGTGGGCATGTATCGCGTCTATTTATGAACGTGACATGTACTGACTTCAATGGGTTGACCTTAATTCTCTACTGTCGTGCCCATTTTTTTAGGTGATTTAAACCGGCCTGTAATTTTTACGACGCCGCTATCGGATCGTTGTCGCTTGCAAACAATGCCGTGTCATCAGCGAATGCTGCAACCTCAATGTTGGTTTTAACTGGGAGGTCATGTGTATACAAAAGAAATAGAATTGGACTCAAAACAGAGCCCTGTGGAACGCTAGCCAGGATAAAATCCAGATACATCGCCGTCGAGTTTAATCTGAAAGAATCTATCTGTTAGATATGAGGCCAATAGCATGTAATATGCGTGTGGCAAAGAGCGTTTTATTTTTAGAAGCCTCGTGCCACATCCGATCGAAGGCCTGACTAACATCCAGGAAAGCAGTAGAACAATACTGTTTCCTGTCGAAACAATTATTAATATACTTCCGCACTCTGTGAATTTGCTCTACCGTAGAATACCCTTGACGGAACCCGAATTGATAGTCTGGAATCGTGCCTTGCAGCGGTTCCCGTAATCGCGAGAGCAGTAACTTCTCAAAGGCTTTCGATAGTATGGGTAGAAGGCTAATTGGTCGATATGAGGATGTTTCGCAGATAGGTTTACCTGGTTTATGTATCATTATAATCTGAGCCATTTTCCATTGCGAAGGATAGTAGCCCAATCGAATAACAGCGTTACAGATACTGGTTAGTAATACTATAGCGTTTCGTGGCAAACATTTCAGCATCTTCCCAGTGATTAGATCATACCCAGGAGCTTTATATACTGGTAAGTGGCCCGTTATCACTTTCATAATTTCTGCAGGAGAAAATGGTTTGATTGGGCGAGACATTTGAAAGGGAGCAGCCAGTTCTTGTTTTATTTGATTATAGAAAGGCTCTGACCCTGTATCAGGTGGGTGTGGTTTGAACACATTCCTTCAGATATAACCCAAAAATTTCCGCCTTATCAAGATTGCTGCGTGCCCATTCGTCACTACTTTTTCGAAGGGGGAGGAATCATTTCCTTTGGCCTTTTAAACGATTTGGTGGCCTTCCGCAATGAGTGGTCATCATTTTTTGAATATATGCGCTGCACAGGATCGATTTTAAAGTATCATTTTTGTGCTGTTTTAACAAATTGCTTAGCTCTTTACCTATTTTGTTGAGAGCACTTTTATCGACTGGATTCCTAAATGTCTGCCACAGTTTTCTAATTTTTCTTTTTTTATTAATTTTCTCCTTAATAGCGCGGGGATAGTTAAAATTTCAGCTTGCAGATTCTTTTGGGGTGCTTAACCATGCTGCTTTCTGTAAAGTCTGATTGAAGTATTCAACTGCTTCGTCAATATTATCCTCCGATTTCAGCGGAATATTGACGGTAATATTCTCTTCGATTCAGTGTGTGTAAGAATACCAGTCAGTTTTATTAGTATGGAATTTAAAATTAGTATTCTTAATTATTACAAGTTGACTTACCTCTAGTATTACTGGGGAGTGACCTGATGAAGAGTCAAAGGATGTTTCAATATTTATATATAATTGGCTAATACCTTCGCTAATGAAGAAGTCGAGCAGGTCTGGGATTTTATTTCTATCTGAGGGCCAGTATGTAGGTTGACCACTAGAAAGTACATGGAATTTAGATTTCGAAATACACTGATATAATTCACGTCCTTTAGGAGTTATTAACCTTGACCCAAAACATGTATGTTTGGAATTATAATCCCCGCCTACAATAAATCTATTTCCTAACGAGTTGAAAAAATCATTAAATTGTGCCTGTGAAATTTTGTGCCTAGGCGGACAATAGATTGATGAGATAGTATTTTACCAGTGTTTTCTATTAAATTAATCGAAATTGCCTGAATATGAGGGTACTGAAAATTTTTGAGACAACTTCTACATATATATCTCGATATTTCCTTTCAATTTTCGTCCGTTTGTAAATTAGTAATTTTTGAACAGTACCGACAAATACTTCATTCACCGCAACCGGAAATACAAGTAGTGCGCCACCGTATTCTATCAAATCCAATGTTGACTTCGGTAAACCGCCTGTTAATTTATCCCGTTTCCCGACTACATAGCGTTCAGCAGGCTCCGTCTTGGTTACGTATCTTCACGACCATCTACTCTAATTGCTTTTTGTCGCTTTTGTCAATTCGGATAATATTCTCTCTTATTAGCCACATACGCTGCTCTACATCCCATTACAAATCTGTCCGCATATCTTATCTGATTCTCAAACAGTCCTTCTTCCCTCAATTATATAATTCCTTTACTATTAACCTCATTATACCACATCTAACTTGTAAGTAATCGGTGCTGTAATAGCTTCAAAAGCGGCGCTAGAAAAATTAAGCGAAATAAATAAATTTTCGACGGGTCGCAATCTCATCGTACAAAACTGTAAGTGCAAAAAATGTTTTAGTTAAAATGTTTTTAAGTTCTTCCCTCCGCTTCGAGGCAAAGATTTTTTTTTGTTTGTTTGTTATTTACCTTAATTAATTAATCTTGCGATGCTAAGACGAGTTCCGGTATACGACGATATATCTATAGATTACATTTACCGGCTGTTTAAAAAAATTATTTATTTTATTTGTTTATTGACTACCAGTTAACTAAATTGCGCTGCAACATTTTTAAGCTAGAAAGCTGTGTCCTGGACTTTGGAAGGAACGGACGGTCGGTATAAACGTAAAATTAGTCCCGAATGTGCGAAACGTCGGCTCGCGAAAGGTGAACACGGTTTTTCCGATAATACACCGATGATCGTTATCGGGTATTTCTTATTTGCGACAGTTTAGGCTGATGAGGAAAAAATTTACATTCGCGACAAAGGAAACCCTGACGAAGTTTACAAAATTACGATTCGATTGTAAAATAGAAAAATCGAAGACGAATTCGAAAAATGTCTACAATTTTCGAACTAAAAATTTGACGCGTGTTACGAGATCAAAAATTAATATCGTTATCATCGTCCTCGGCAGAAATTCGGGCGAGGGGATAGCGTAGTTATGAAATGTTCGTAGTTAGGCGTCGGTTAAGTAATTCCAAAGAATGTCTGATAGAACGTAACGATGACGTTGTGGTGTCCCCCGCGTTTGAATATTACCCAACCCGTTGTAATGTTGCCACCGATAATTCTCCGTAGCGAGAGCGATAAATAAGTCGTAGCATTGTAACGGTAGTAATATTAGCAGTAATGATAATATTTAGAAAGTTATCTGGCAGTTTTGGTTATTTTCGTTTCGGAGATGATAAAGTCGATTTAAATTTGAAAACTTTCAAATAAAGTTGTCCCGGATCTATCGAGTATATTTTCGCACGAGTAAGCGACGATAATATTAAAAGTTTTTACACAAAGTCTAATTTGGCCGGGGTTTATATTTTCGGCGAGAGTCTCAGAGGTAAACATATGATTTATACATTAACGAAGTCCCTGTGCTTTTCTATAAATATTATCTGTCTCTCTTCATTCTTTCTGAGAGTATCTCTTCTATGAATCGCTTTAATTTCTACTACCTGTCAAACGTGCGACACTATAAAACGAAGGAAAAATTCAGACGAATTTAACGGGCATTTATAGACGGCGAACGATAAAATTTCGTAATTCTATATATATTTATATATATATATATATATATATATATATATATATATATATATATAAATAGATTGTTTTCTGTACGTTTTCGCACAATGGGTGTGGTTCAGGGTTTTACAGTGGAAGAAGGGTTATGTGGAATTAGCATTGCTGTATGAGGTAGCGCAGTGGAGTGCCGGTGTGGTGTTTGTGGGCAGAGCTATGTATGATGTGTGAATAGTATATGGAAGACTATAGCCATACACATATGCACACACACATACACGTATGCACAGACAGTTGCTTGATGGTGTGGTGGTCACAGGTTTTCTTCTGCATCTAGTGGAGTGGAGTGTAATTAGTTTTTTCTTTCTCTTTCTTATTATTTCTTTCTCACTCTTTAAGCTGAGCATACACACACGTACCCACACACACACACACACACACGTATGCACATACACATATATGTACATACACATATATGTACATACATGGGCAGTTGCTTGATGGGGGTGTTGTGATAGGTTTTCTTCTTCATCTAGTCGAGCAGAGTGTAATTAGTTTTTCTTTTTCTTTCTTCTTATTACTTTCTTACTCTTTATGTAACGCATGCCTACACGTACACGCACACACACACATTCATGTGTATTCATTTGTGTTTATTGGCATAGATGAGTATTCTCACGTGTGATGTACAAATTTAAAAATATCATGATTACAAATTTTATCACGAGATAGCGCTAACATAGATAATCTATATTTCTATGAATGTAATTTATATAATATATTATTTATCACTTTTTAAATTGAATATTAGTATAATTTAGTTTTCTTCTTCTTCTTCTTCTTCTTGGTGTGCCATACTCTTCCCAGAGTGTTGGTGATCAGATGGTAGCTGCATTCTTTTTGCTCCTTGGATAAGATCTTGGATAGAGCTCGTACTGGTCCAGTCCTTGATGTTTTGTATCCAATCTGTTCTTCGTCTTCCTGCGCTTCTTTTTCCATCAATCTTCCCCCTGTATAATGAGCTTTAGGATCTCGAATTTTTCTCCTCCGATGATATGGCGAAAATACTTAATTTTCTTCTCTATTATGCATTTAACTAGTTTTCTTTCGGTCTTTGCCATTTCCAGGACTCTTTTATTAGATGTTTTGGTGACCCACGAGACCTTTAGCATTCTCCTATGGAGCCACATCTTCATTGCTTCTAACCGTTTAATTTGATTTTTATTTAGCATTACTGTTTCTATACCGTACAACAAAATTAGAAATACGTATGATATTGTACAATGTGTGTTGCCTGATGCATAGGCATAGAGATCTGTTGCACAGTAGATTTTTCATGTTGTTGAAGGCTGTTCGGGCGTAGTTACATCTCATTTTGATTTCGGTATTATGATCAAGATCTTCTGTGATGTAGTATCCAAGATACTTGAACTTATTTACTCTATCAACAATTTTGTTATTAATGCTGAGTGTGGCCTGATTGAACTGTTTCTGGACTCCTATCACACAGAGAGTTAAGCAGTTATACGACTGTGTAATGAAATATAATTTTTCCGTTTTTTCCACTGGCTAACCTACATATTGCCGTCAAACGCAAACAAAATCCCGGAATTACTAGACTTTTTTATTTGCAAATGGTCAAGTTCATCTCACACATTAATGTAGAAACCTCGTTTGACTCATCGTGAGATCACTCTGCAGTATTTTTGGAAATTAGCCTATTACTAATTACTAAAAGAAAATAGTTCAAATTTTATAATAAAAAAAAAAACTGTGACTGAGTATCATATGATTCATAGATCGATGATAACCTTAAACTCAATATTCCTCTTCAGATTGGGGACAACATTGACGAGACTAAATCGTACCCTTCAATAAGCTGCTGGTACGTACCCCTCAATACGAGGTAGCGTGCCATAGTCAAAACTATCTTTCCGCTATACGTGATGCTATTTGAGCGCCAAAAGGTAGGCACGTAAACAGTTGCAAAATTCTAGACTACGTGTCTACAAAGCGAAATGAAGCAGACGAATTGACAATTCGATTGACTTCTGAGACAACATAATATGACACATTTAGGTCATTCAATAGTACCTTGTCCAGTACCCACTGCGATTATTCATTGTGGAGGGCAATTAAACGTTTTAGATGACCTCAAATAGCAATTCCTACTATCAAAAACTGGAACACAGGTTGAACTCGTAGTGATAGAGAAAAAGCAGCTGTCTTTAGCGACTACTTGAAGGAAACATTTAAACCGCACAAGCCAGATTCTCAATTAAATACTGAAGAAGTAGAGCGTGAATTAACTGCTCCTTTACAGATGTCTCCTCCAATAAAACCGTTTAAACCATCGGAAGTTATATTATTTTGATAATTAAGTTGGACGATCACAAACGGCCCGACTATAGCTAGATCACAGGTAAAATGCTTAATCCAACAAGAGTTATTGTACTACTCACTACCCTATTTAATTCGATCATTCGCCTCAGTTACTTTACATGCCAGTGGAAGGTGGCTCAGGTAGTAATGATCCCAAAATCAGGTAAAGCACCAAATGAAACATCGTCATAACAGCCCTATGAGTTGGAATTCCATTCAAATCACGACACAACAGAAGTAATACATCGTGTCCAGAAATATATCATTGATTGTTTTCAAAAATCATATTAAGCTCCGTGTACTACGTGGCATCTTCTCATATAGTCAAACAATCTTCTTGTGAAACTTTCTGGCTTCATTCTTTGCGTATGGATATCTATCTATCTATCTATCTATCTATCTATCTATCTATCTATCTATCTATCTATCTATCTATCTATCTATATATATATATATATATATATATATATATATATATATATATATATATATGTATATATACAAATCGTATATCCAGAACAACAATAAAGAAATAAAATGACTTTTAAATATTAATATACGGGGTGAATTATGTTAGAATGAGGAAATGGAAATGGTTTGGTCATGTAACAAGGATAATGGATGACCGTTGGACATGTACCTTTCACATCATAGACGTAAACAGGATCATCAAACGGATATATGAAAAGAGGAAAGCAATGAACTTTTAAATAAATATTCTGAATAAATAGCAATTTACCGATTAGAATGGTAACGGTTGAAGGATTACTTTTGAACTATGGATAAAGGGAATTTTACTTGTGAGTACTTTACACTTTTGTATTACATTGTTAATGTATATATTTCCTCGATAAAGATATTTTAAATTAGAATATATATATATATATATATATATATATATATATATATATATATATATATATATATATATATATATGTATATATATATATATGTATATATATATGTGTGTATATATATATATATATGCATAAATGCAAGGGAGGACCATAAGTGATTCGTAAATTGTAATTGATATTTTTTGTTTGTTTTTGTTTTCTTGTCATCCGTAACGTAATTAAAAGGCCAGAGAGTGATAAAACGAGCTGTTGCAAACTGTGTTATCGAGGGAACTTTTTCGTAGAAAGAAATTGAAGGAATTACACACATGTATAGATAGTATATACATATATATATATATATATATATATATATATATGTGTGTGTGTATATATATATATACATTTGACACTTGCATATATTACATATAAACGTGTAAAACATAGGTATGTAGCAGTATATATAAAAGAGCGTATATTCGTAAGTTGTGGATAATTCCATTTTTAATCCTACATTCAACGGCAAACACGGACTGTTAAACAATTTAACCGGCTCTTAGGGGCAAGATCTTTTAAGTCATTAGTTAGAGTGAGCTTTTTAATGAACATTCGAGAGAGCAAACACGTGTTTAAGCGGGGGAAAAGCAGTTCGAAATAATCGAATAGCCGCATATACTTTTAAAAGAAAAAATACAAACACACACACATACACACACAACACTTATTTTCTGTTCAATTCGACAAAATACGCCACAATTTCCAGCCATCCTTTTTTTTTTTCAGACCGCTAAATGTCCACGGTATTTTATTTTATTTTTTACCAGTTCGTAATTAATCCACACCGCTGGTTTTTATCGTTATTTTTGCGTTATTTTAAAATGACCAGTGATTTTTCTCAGTAATAACTAAGTATCTGTTACTTTCCGGGAACTAGATTAATATATATATATTATATATATATATGAATGGACAACCTTCATTTAGTATAACTATTTATCTACATTTGAATATTATTATATTCTCTTTAATCGTTATATTAGTCTCTTGTGAGAGATGGTTTCTCCCAATTGTTTCCGAAGACCGTTCGATGCAGAACTGTTATGTTTCTACAAAATTTCTTGAAATTGTCGTCTCATGTACTACCTGGTTTTTCTCCTCTTTCGATATGCCAAGAACCATTCCATTAGTTGCTTCGTCCGTCAATCATCCTTACATCTTACGACGTGTCCTTTCCAATCCTACTTTAAAGCGCTCTTTGATGCTACGACATTTCCACTCATCATTACGTTAATAGTCTTCGTTTAAATTTTGTCTAATTTCTCGACGTTCGGCATTGACATTTCTAAGGTTACACTTTCTTGTTTTTACGTTTGAAAAGCGTACGATAGCAAGCAACTATTGAGCGGAATGTTATTCTTCAGAATTTATTTCATCGTTCAGTACTTTTTCTACTTTCTCGTTACTCAACGGCGAATTCCAGTTACTGATTTGTTCTTAAATAAAAGTAGTTTCCCTAAACCTATCGGTAGATTTACTTTTTCTATCTTGTTGTTATTACCTATAGTTACGATACCGCCAGTGTTTTTGCAAAACACTTTTAGGTTTTCATTATTTATTTTGAATATGTTTGCTTCTATTTACAAAAAGAAAATTCATCTGGTCGAAAGATAATGCGATTAATAGATGCATCGTCTGCGAAGTGTAAATTGTTCAGTAATCCTCCGTTTATGTTAATGCTCGTATCAGACCAATCTATCTCTTCCAAGATACGGTTGAACAGAATCGTAGACAGCGGATCTTACGGCGCACTCTACGTGCTACTTTGGAATAGTCTCCATTCTATATTTCTATGATTAATCTGATTAACTTACTTTGACTATCTGATGTATATATATATATATATATATATATATATATATATATATATATATATATATATATATATATATATATATATATATATATATATATGTCTTTACAAGTATTGGTCGATTTTTATTAATGATTTCGCTGATACTGAATTCGTTACTGTTCATCAACTTCACATTCGAAAGGGGATGTTGCCTAATCGATTCTCGTCAAACCAAAGACGTAATCCCGTGATCACTTTTTTTTTTTTTTTAAATGTAGCTCCAAAAAAGGACAGCTACTTCTTTTCTGCAATCTTAAACTTTAGTTTAAGTAAGCAGCAATCATGATTATTCAACATGCGCATTTAACTCAATAGTTAAGCTCTGTTACGTATATTACTTACTAATAACCAAGTCAGTAGGTTTGAAACGTTTAAGCCTTGTTAAGCTACGATCTGTGGGCAAAAGTAGCAAGGCCTCCGGATTTGAATGATGATGAAGTCTTCTCTGGTGTTGGTCAGTGTAATCCTGTGTTACTTCGTTGATTCATTTGATCTGTAAATCTACATGGAGCGCATCATTTCGTTGGAACCAGCGAGCATTGGTGTCGAAGAAACTTGTTCTGAGCTATGTGGATTATTTTACGATTCGATAATTTTATACTTCTTACGACACCTTTTAAATAATAAGGAAGAAACATCACCGACCAACGAATAGGAGAAAATGATAAATTCGTTATCGTTGATTGTCGACTAGTTTAAGAAATCTGACGATAAAATAAAAACGACTTTTATCAGTAGGAATAATTTAACTATTAGCGCCGATTTAAGAAGAAGGATAAGAAACAGCAACGAATAGTTCGCCTATAAGGAAATACGACCGAAAAAAATTCCGAAGCTAGAGAAACCGAATCAGCATAAATCGATTGTAGCGGTACTGCAGGTGGTATCCGTATTGTGAGGCAGCGTTGCTGGTGATGATGGTATGGTGATTTTTATCGGTAAAAGTATCATTATTGTCGGTTTTCTTTATTTTTTTCTTTTTTTAACGAGGATGCCCTTACAGCCTACAAAACGTGATACTGTACTTGATCATCGTCGTATTGTTCGTTCCCGAACGTCGTGACTAGAGCTATTGTAGGTTTTTTTTTTTTTTACTTACAAAATGAGCTTTCAAGACACTATTTATATGCGACGCAGATGCGCGTGCATATGATGTTATACGGAGACTCCTGCCACTGCCTTCACCGTGATAATTAGGCATGATATAATGATGATAAACTTTCTATGCGGCGTGTTGGTTTCGAAATCGCAACCGTCGAGTTCACAGTCGAGCACTCTAGCAACTAGGCCACCGCTACATTGATACTGTACTTACTAACTCATATATTTCTGTAAATTCGGACAACTTCTCTAGAAGTGTATCCCTATGTCCGGAAAATAGATACAAATTCTCAAGATGAAGAATTGACAATTATACGGTGGACCGTTATGAGACGCGCGCAGTTATTTAAGGTTCAGTTCAGAGCGTAATGTTATTAAAGAAGGGCAATCGAAGAACGCGTGATCAGCATGTGGAGGGTAGCAAGGATTTTCTCTAAGCTGCATAAGGAACATTCGGCCCGGCAACGAGTAATGCCCGAACCGCAATCTGCTGATAAGTACAATTCCTCTCCGCTTAATGTTCTTTTGTAAAAAACAAAAAAAAAAAAAACCATAGCCTTCGGGTGTATTTGTAGCGCCTGCACATGTGGATGATATGCGCAAGTACGCGATTTCTTTTTCGGAGGCCAGTATAAAAATGGAAATCACGGAAGAGACATTTAACCGGTATAAGTAGTCGAAACAAGATTTTCAGCCGAAACCAAAACTGAAACCGAAGGTCTTCGGCCGAAACCGAAACTATATACTTAGATCTAAACGTTAACGCCATTTAAATAAGAAATTTAAATTATTACACATTCGGACCATCTCATCAATAAATATAATCAATGTTTCACAGCGTGAGGGGGTAAATAAAATAAAAGCACTATAATACCGATACAAATAATTCTACATACGTGAAATCGTACAACAATGAACACGTGTATCTACCATATAGATAGATTTCATCGATAAATCATATCGTACCAAAATACATACGCACAAAACATGCAAAAGCAACCTCCCCGCGAACAGATACAGAGGTAGTATGCAATCGAACACTAGTACATTCTATGAAAAAACGACGCACGCACTCTAATTAACGTGTATATATTTCCCCTTTTTATCGTCACGCGTAAAAAAACTTATATTATAATAAAGGTCCGTTTCAAGTATAGAATTAATAAAAGTTTATAACGTGCATCATGAAACACGTTTAATTACATTTATCCCTACGAAACATTTTTAATGTTTTTACCATAAATGTAACTTGTTATCTCTTAAAGATGTGGTAGTCGCGTGTATTGACGTGTTCGTTTGTAATTAAGTATATCTATTCTTGTTTCTTTAGGTAACTTATTGAAAAAAACTGCTGCATAAATTGTTCGATTTCCGAAACGAGTTTTATCGGCAACTACTTCATTAGCCATTCGAGTTCTACCGTGTCCATGAATAATTTCAAATCTATCCATATGTTTTTCATAACGAATTTCGATTAATTCGTATAATTGCAATACACTAAGCAACTTGTTTCTACGAGCGAATTCATTTCTGAATAACCGATGATGTTTGTAAAAGCAAAAATGGAACTTTGGAACAATAAGATGAATGAGATCTTGAATTTTGTATAATTTATTACCGGTTATATATTTTCATTATTTCCACAATGAAACGTTTGAAAAATTCGAAACGAGTATTGCTCATTACATTTGTAATGTAATTTTTCAGTAATTTTTTTTTTTTTACTCCAATAGCTTCTTATTTTTGGTAATTTTACCACACCCGTATATAATATTATACCCAAAAATATTTTCATTTCCGATGGTGTTTTCATTCGGGCAAATTTCTTTAAATTTCAAATCATCTTATATTGCGCATAACGATTCGTTTCAAAAACTAAAAAGTTAATTATTTCATCATCAATAAATAATGGGAAAAAAAAGTCATACGCTGTACACCTAGTGTTTCCACAAGATCTATATTAGCCGCAGTAAAATCATTGTTTGGATTGTACTGGAATGTATTCAAATTTCGTGTGTTTACAGAGCCCCAATAACGGTGTAATATTAAATGTTTCAAAATCAAATGATCGTTCTTTATTATTTGTATGCGACGAGGTACTTACTTCGGAATCAATAGATGACGAGTTAGATTCGTAATCATCATCAGAATCATCTATAAAACTTTCAAGATCTGATTCACCATTCAGAATTTCTAACAATTCTTCATCATTTATTACTTGATTCATTTTTACGATTTAAACAGAATATTTACAAATAAAAACACTTAAACATGAACATTAATATAAACGCCAAAGCCAACGTATAAAACTCGCGAACAAATTTAACATAAAACAATAGAATTCTGCAAGCGATAATAAATATAAAGTACAGATTTATAAGCATCAATCTGGGGCTCAGTGTTATCGTGTATGTAATAACAAAAAATTAAAATATTTGTAGCTGTTGAAAATAACGTAAAAAACAATTTTATTAACGCATAATACGATTTATAAGGTGCATATTATAATTTACCTACCATAAATTAAAGTACAATTAAAAATAGAAAAATAATAAGTTGGAAATAAAATTTAAATGGGTTAATTGACTTGTTCATTATGTACTATCAGTTAGCTATGCATACCATTGCGAAAAGAGGGATTAGTCTCATAACCAAAAACATAAATCTTTGACTGAGACATCAAAATGGCCTCAAAACCCACTCAGCTAATATTTGCTGAGGGGATAGAAATGACCTTAAAACCGCGAACGTGTTAACATGTTGCAGCTCCACCCCAGTATATACAATCCCATAGAGAAATATCGGTGTTGATACAATGCTAAATCATCTCTAGTTTTTTTTTTTTTTTTTTTTACTATTACTCGAAATATGAATTAATTATTGCGCAGAGAAGTATTGCTTGTAATAATAATAATAATACTAAATAAATTAATTAATAATGGTAGTACAATAAATCGTGTTAGATAATTCTTAACTTTTCTTTTTCCAGAAATATTCAGTACGCGTGTAAAGATAGTGTTTGTTAAGCTTTGAAGAGAAGTTGAAGAGGAATGAAAGAAAAAATAAAATACGGTTTTTGAAAACGGCGAAAAGAAACGTAAAAAATCTTCGCATCGCTATCGAGGTGATGTTTATTCCCGAGTAAGATAAATACTCTTGAAACACTATTTCCCAAGTAACCTACATGTAGACACACATAATATATACACGTCTATGTGTTAGTGTGTGTATGCGCGCTAGAAATAAAATAATTCTTAATATACTCAACCAACCGGTAAACCGAGTGCAACCTTTTTTCCTCCTAAAAACTCTTATTCCCCACCAAAATAACTCCATACATAACGTTGCTTATCCTATGTTTTACCTAAAAACTTTCTTCAACAGAAGATAGGGTCGTTATCTACTTATTTTTATCTTCGACTTTATCTTATCTACCTTAAAACCCTTTTATAGCTTTCTAGCTTTTTTCGTGTCTTTAAACAATTTTGATATATATATATATATTTATATTTATAGGAGGTTTTCCAATACGGACTGGTCGGGTGGATGTTGGAATAGAATAATACAAACTGTGTATCGGTGTCGAATCGCACGATTCTTGGGGTCAATTCACGTTACATGTGCGAGAAATAACCTCAAATCATTCGTGCGGAATAATCTGACGTTTGTTGTATTGCATGTGGCGCCGTAGTGATTTGGCATTTGTAACGGAAAAGTAAATAACATATCTGCCAACGTCGACCGTTATTGAAAAATCTTATATAAGTTTAATCTTTAATTTCACATTAAAAAAAATTGTTTATATTACGTTCGCGTCGAAGTAAAAATAATAAAAGTTTAACATCATTACAACTGTTATGAAATGAGAAGTAGTGTGAGGAGGGATCAACATCCATTAGTGCTCCTCGAGGAATTCCAGTGGAAATTAGGATAAATCAAACGTCCTGGTTGGTTTCATCTGAAGACTGTTATCTAATAAATTGTTGGTCAGTATTTCGTATGAGACTCCAAGCGCATTTTATACTGCTCAATGGCGCGTTTGACTTCGTCTTTAACATAAAGAATGAGAAGGTCACACGATGTAACATACCAACGAGGAGCAACGAGTAGCCTAATGACGTTATTTTGAAATCGTTCTATCTTATTTATATTTTTTGCGCAGCCCCACAGCATCAGGCTGTATGTCCACGCAGGCTATTTTATTTTCTATAAATTACTTATTTTCTAGAGAAAGACTGGAGTGTCAGCCAAGAAGCCAGTACAGATGCTTCAATTGTAATGTCACAAGATGTTTTCTTTTCTGTTCGACATATCTGCTCCGTGTTAATTTACTAGATGCATCTCCGGATACTTAACGTAACTCTGTTGAGAGATTAATTCCCCGTTTAGCGTAGCGGGTGGACAGGTTAAGTTTCGCAAAGTAAATGCGACCCGCGTGCACTTACTTCCGTTATTAACTGCGATACGTCGGACGTCTCAGCCGGGTTTCGATTTTTATTAAAGACCGCTGCGCCTGGACTAGGTTTTGCTCTTTGGCTAAAACGGATCACCAAAGCCGTCTTGTATCGTATGTATACAATTCGGTGCGCCTGTTCGATAGTCGAGTGCTTCTTACGGAATCCGACCTTACGATCGGGAATAATATTCTCCCATTCTAAGGTATACGATTTTTTCAAGCACTTTCCACAGACTAGAGTCGGAAGTTTTCGAGGGAGATAATTCCTGTAAATATCGCTGTAGAAATTCATTTTTAATTTCCCTAATTAATGAATTAAGTTCTTCTGATTTTTTTTATTTATTAAAGACTTGTAGGCTGGATTTCTAGTTATGTACCATTTTCTCTCTCTTTTCTTTAACTAGAGTCAGAATGTTTTACTTTTTCGATATTTTTTAATTTGCGGTGAAGATAAGAATTAAATAATTATATATATATATATTTTATTAAAATTATTTGTATTCAAGTAATTAATTACGTTTCAATCGCTCGATACAAACGTTATTAGATGTATAAATTATATAAGTAGTTTACGAAATAAGGAACGATATTTAATATTAAACGCCGGTAAAAATAACGGATAAAAAATCTTAATGCGGCGCTTGTGTACACGCGTACAGTGACGATAAATCGTCGTTAAAACCTGGTTCGTGGTAATCGATGTGTTGTCGTACAATAATAATAATAATAAAAATAGTTAAGCGATTATAGAGTCGTAAAGTGGGTAAAATGGAGGATTCAGCTTATAACCGGTTGATCGAGAAAGGCAAAACGGAAAGGGAGTAGAAGAGATGTTGGAGAATATCGGAGAAAAAACGAGATTTAAGTAGTAAGTTGCAACATCCGGTTTAAGTTGCAAGTTTGAGTTTTCAGTTTAAGTTTTTCAAGTTTCCACCAATTGCTGATTGGTCAGTTGCTTAATTAAGAACGAGGGAGTAAGAAAATGTTTTATTAATTTTTAAGGCTGAAGTAGAAGATGGTCAGCGGAAACGATTTTAGAAATTAGAAACGACCGTGGTCGTTAAGCGAACCAATGAGAAGATTGCATCGAACCGGATATCTGAAACTGGGCTAACCGTTTAAATTTAAAATTAATATTTCTAAATCGATCAACTATTAAAAGTTTTATTGTTACACGTTTATTTTCTTATATTTATTATATCGTTCAAATTATTCGAAATCTAAAAATAGATTTCGTCGCTTTTCTCGATAAAATAGGAAATAAAGTAAAAATTAAATTAAATTAAATATCGTTACTCTCAACTCGTCGTGATAATAATTTAGCGGCCGAGGAAAAACCATCTACTGCACGTAGAAAACTGGTTTGGAAATTCTAATGAAACAAAATGCAAGTTTTATTTACCCCCTAAATAGAAGCAAAAATTTACCGATTAAGCTAAAACAATTTCCGAATAGTGTAACGTAGAATATGTTGGATTACACCTTGATGAACGGCTTACCTGGAAAAATCACGTTACTGTCGTCAAACCTTAAACAGCTCAGCATTACATACCGAAATATGTACTGGCTGATGGGCAAATATTCAACACTGTCGCAACGAAAATAAAGTATTACTTTATAAAACAGTCTTGAAGCTAATCTGGTCATGTGGTATCCAGATTTGGGATACAACGAGCAACTCTAACTTAGACGTAGTACAAAAATTTCAATCTAAAGTATTGCGGAATATGCGCCGGTGATATGTCCGCAATGACGACATACACAAGGATGTATACCGTCTGTTAAAGGGGTAGTCAAAAGCTGCGCTGGAACATACTTCAAGCCCACATCAATTCACTAGCAGTCAACGTCCTAGGTAACGGCGTGCAATTCCAACGACTGAAGAGACGCAGTCAGATCGAATTGGGAAAGCGACCGTAGCGATCAACTAGTTTATATATTATATATATCGTATATTATATTGTATATTGTATAATAATACTCGGATAAATTAAGGGATAAAGACCGTTGGGAAGCGTCCCGTTATAGCAAACAGATCACCGCTGCCTATTGTTCAACCGAACAGATTGCACGCATCTTTAAGCTTTAAAAAAAACAAAATGTTGTTATTCGTATGTGTATGTATATTTATATATCTGTATGTATGTTGATAAAACGAAGATTAAAGTGTAAATTAAGAAAGTCTATTTACGATGAAAGTGAGAGAAAGCTAAGTAGAGAACGAAATAAGTATATATATTAATTATACGAGGATCATAAATGTACAGCAATGAAGTGCGTAGACAGCCCATCGTGAGTATATTAGGGCCGGCCCTCGCAATATATATTATATACACGCATTTTTAATACACATTATTATGTATAAACATATTTATTGTATTCAACTTTTCCGTCTAAACTACAACAAAAATTTATTATAATGACTCGGTCGTCATTAAGAGAGAGAGATACAAATCAAATGCATATATTTTTAATTTCATCGTGTTTTTCTCTGTATTATTGTTGTTATACAAGTAAATGTACAAAAATGCGATTCGATAGGCAGAAATAAAAGATAAACTTTATTTTCTTTTTGTCAGACTGAAAAGGCTAAAATGGAATACGAAAATTCCCGGAAAAACATTTCGTGTTTTGTAGAATAAGCTGTATAAAATATAATTTATTTTATACACACACACACACATATATATATATATATATATATATATATATATATATATATATATATCTGTTTAATTTCCGAAAAATAATGAAAGTCTGTTTGGTAATTCTCTCGAAAACCGCTCGAGAAGGAAACCACAGATAGAGAAGTTTCGAGGCTTGTCAACGTTTATAAAAGGTTTATCTTACAGTCGACGAACTTAATGAAGTTTCAGTTTTAAGGTCGAAGCGAAGAAATCGTCTTTGAAATTACTGGGCACGTTTCCTCTTCTGTAAACTTCCCGATATAACCCTCAAGTTAAAAAACAATAATATTACGAATGTAAATAATAATAATAATTAATAAAACCGATGATACTAATTATTGTTGTAATATTATTGCTCTCGGCAACGGTGAAACTAATACTATTCTAAACACAATAATAATAATAATAATAATAATAATAATAATTCAATTCAATTCAATTTCAATTTATTTGATTTTTGTTCAGTAATACCAACATAAAATATTCTATTACAGAAACCAGTTAGAAACATACGACATTCTTCGAGGAAGTAAAACAAAAAATTTAAAAATAAATAAAAATGTGTACTTATATTTAAACGAAGCTTATATGTAATTGAAGTTAATAGATTAGACTATATTTATGTACTGAACATATAACCCAGTTAAATTCTGCACGCGTACCAGGTCCGCAAAGATATTGTATAATAAGCGACTGGTTACACATTAAATAGATTAATAATAAGTTTTATAATTCCGCTCAGATTATATATATACATATTTGCCGATAAACATTCAAACATTCGCATCCACTCTCATTTGGCTTCTCGGGTATTTAAAAATTATTTATACACATTGAAACTCCGATTAAGTTAAAGGTTTCGTTATTAAAAAACTAAGTAAAAATATATGAGAGATAATAGGTACGCACGTGTGAGCTATAGGAAATCAGACTGCCGGTATTACAATGAAACGTTAAATTGGCAAATATTTTTATTACAAAATTGAAAAATATTACGAATCTAATTAATTTACAATTAACAAATCTTAGCTAGTAAGTATTCGATTAATAATTTTCTACGTTTATAATTAATAAGATCAGTTTTTAATTCTTTAGGTAACCTGTCGAACTTAATACACAGCTATTACGCGTTCTACTTTCTTTGTAGTACCACCGCTCTAATCTCACCACCCAAACGCGGATTGCTTTCGTAATTCGACGCGTTAAATTTATTTAAATTTTTTCATACAAACAGTAGTAATATGTGCATATAAACCATCTACGCTTAAAAACTTTTTTTATCCGGTTTATCACTATTTTTCGGATGTATTAGATTTAAGATCGATTTTTGTAGAACTCTTAATAAGGGTTTGCTATAATGATAATAATAATGATTATCGGATTAATCGTAATAAAGAATTAAATAACGACGATATAAATACACGTAAGAATGAATGTAATAATAATAAATATAACAATAATTAATAGAATAAAAGGGAATAAATCGCATAATTAAAATGCAATCGATAATCGATAATTTTTTAAAATACGTCCTACTGCGATATAATTCGTTAATTAAATTAAGATAAATAACGAATCAAAATTTCAATATTAACTCGGCGAGGAAACCTATAAATCCGTAGATATAAGAGAGCAGAAAACTTGACGATCCGGATGGATATGAAATTACAGCTACGAATTACTCGGACGTTGTTCGATACTATACGATACGATATTATTATGGAAAGCTGAATTCTCGAGACAAATCGCCGAGAAGAAAATCGAAGCTTTCCAGCTCTGTATATATATATATATAGCACAGAAGGCTAAAAATAGTATAGATCACGTGACCGATAGAGAAGTGCCGAATGTCAAAATCCAGCATACCGTCCGATAGTTCGATTACTGCGAACGCGTAGACATCCGGAAAAATATCGCCCGTTCCATCTTGTACACAATATGGTGAAATTATTGGCCGTAGAAAATCTGATAGGCGAAAACTTCCTTACGAAGCAGATGCGAGAAGATGGAATCAAATATCAGGGCATACCAACTGCAAAAAAAACGTACAGACGTAATAAGGGTTTAGTCGCTAGGATGATCACCGACCTTCGACTGGTGATGACGTAACAAGAAGAAGAAGAAGAAGGAGTAACAACAAATGAAAACTACGCAATTAAAACGCAGGAGGAAACGGAGAAAGAGAAAAACCGCGAACAAACGAAACGAGCGTTTAGATTTGAACATAATTATTGTTAAATCGCACGCGAATAATTAGAACACCATTAATTAGCGAATGGTTCCTTTGCGATGAATTCTATACGCTTATATTTTGTATACACATAAACGTGAAAGAAAATGAAGCATTATATTTCATAATGAGACATGCGATAACAAGGGGTTCATAAAGTTAAGTTAATATGGTATTACTAAATGTGTAGTAGAACATTAACGAGACAAATGTTAGGCTACAGAAAAAAAAAAAAAACCTAAACAAACAAAAACCTGCGCGAGGAAATAAATAAAATATGGTAAAAGAAACACATATAAAAGATATTGCACATATATACACATACACATGTACTGACATAAATGCACACGTATGCACGCATACCGTATTAACTACACGGAATAAATGGCGTGGGCGCGGATTTAAATGAGTTATGTTTATAACGACGTGTGTGTGTGTGTGTGCATAGGTGAGGCTTAATCGTAATCACCTATGAAATTAATCTATTTCAATATATATTCTACACACCTGTCGTAAAACTTTTTCTCCATCACTAATATAAGAATATAAGATGTTTAATTCTGATTTCGTATCGGTAATTTTTGCATATCTGTGACGATTTAGTCTAATTCTGCAACAACGTGATTTTGACTCGGTTGTAATTTTGAAATAGTCAAACAATACCGTATAATATGCGTATAGAATAATTTCTTACTAACGACAGATATAAATACGCGATCGTCACGATTAAATAGATTGTCGAACGTATTACGCGGATTGCTTTATTATCGATTATTTAATTAATATTATTATTATCGAAAGGATAAACGAGAATCCAGGTTGACACCTAATAATCGAACTTGATATCGCCCTAGTGAATAATTTTGCCATCCACGTTAATTTCCGCCGCGTGTTACAAGTATAGCTTCAGTTTTATCAGCGTATATTTTATAAATAATTTTTCAATTTCACATTACGGGATGATTCATTAATCAGTTAACGCTATCTATATGTATTTAATAAAAGTAAAAATTTCGTGTATATATATATATATATATATATATATTACGTTATGGTCAACCCATTGCTGGTTGTAGGCATATCGCAGACGTTGCTAATGGATCTTACAACTCCGATCAAAAATTGATAGCTGCATTAGCTCTTCATACAGATTTGCAGATTAAATAGGTCAATGAAGTAATTCATGATTATGTCGAACAGCATCAGGAGCGGCTTCGCCATCACCGGAATTCGGATGCATTGGCGAACTTCTAGAGCTACAGGTCGGGATGTCGGAAGGCTTAATCGTTTCAAGCCTCCTTGATTTGGTCAATAACGATAATAATGTGATCCATTGAACTTAGTCACTCGTATGTTAAACTATATATTTATTACTGCTAATTTAGATATATCTAAGATTGCCGGTTTAGAGTTAATCAGGAGCTACATTAAAAAACAAAAAAAAAACACAAAAAAAATTATTTATCGCAATGTCGACTTTTGTCTCTTTTCCTTTTTAAATTCGAAAATCGTGAAGAATACAACGTCCCACTCTATGTGACGTTTCTAGACTTAGATAAAAACGCATTTGACTCGGTTTGTTAATGCTAATGTGCAATTTTGGAGTCGAAATGCGAACGTCATCAGAACAATGTATATTCGATGAAAGTCAAGCTTTGGAAACGAACTGAACCTCTAAAATGAGGTGCCAAGCTAGAGCAATTTGTGTTTACCTAGTTTTCATACCACCGAGTGGGGGAAAAAGTCATTCCACACTAACAAAACTTTATTCTCTCGATATATAGTTTGCATCTGTAGTAGCGGTGAATTTCTTTCTTTTTCGAAGTTAACTCGGTATCTTGTTTCACTAATGCGATATAGTATAGAGCTAATCTTCATACTGATCTTTTCGTCTCGAGTACGCAGATACTAGTTCTGTATTTATTTCGGTTTCGTTAATCGTTTAGCCGCGAGTGCTATAATATAATTTGTGTTCGTGCGGTGGTGTTGATATTAATGTTCGGTTTTCGCATTTCTTACAGTTACTATTAATTTACAAACGAATTAGAGAAATATTTAAAATTTAAAATGCGAACACTAATAAAGTAGAAAATAATTTAGATTTATCAGTCGGCTGCATATCGTCACATTTTTTAATAACAAACTCATTTAGCGTACATTAAATTTTCAAATCGCCTTTCGTTCGGATCTGCGCATACAATAATTCGACGAGTGCTATTAACTAATCGCGCACTATAAAATTACATAAACGCGTGTTGCGCATTATAACGCGAATTATTTATTTATGTAAAATTAATAGAGGTTTATTTTTAAAAATTTTTTTTCACGTTAATTGGTTGTTGTATAAAGATCGATAATATATATATATATATATATATATATATATATATATATATATAAAAAAAAGGGGTAAAAAACCGATCAAATGAAATAACATCTACGAAATAATATGAGAATATAAAGTAGCCGTCGGTAAATGGCGAACCGCAGTTATGCAGGTCGGAAAGACAAATTTATACGCGGTTGACATTGTATTATTTGCAAATAGCCTGGAAAAATTACAAGAAATGATACAGTCAATGACAAAATGCGCACAAATAGGGCTTAAAATAAATATGAAAATAAAACTGAATATATGTGCAATGAACTTGTAACAGATACATACAAGGATATAAACACGCAAAAAGTGGAATAAATTCATCTATTTAGTACGCAATTAATTAATGTAAACAACGACTTAATATCCGGAAGAGTACAATTAGCACGGATGGCATTCTAAAAGCTTAGAAGCGTACACTTAAGGAAGTTAAAATTAAGCCTGAACAGGCGCGTGTTCGATCAGTGTGCAATGCCAGTTTTAACATATGCTAGTGAAACATGGATATTAACAGAAAAAAAAAAAATGGAACAAAAAATAAAAGTTAATCAGCGAAAAATGGAAAATATCACTGTGTTGGATAAATGGACGGCAAATACGAAAAACAACAAAAGTTAAAGATGCGATAAGTATTATTAAATATAGTAAATGGAGAACACGTGGCTAGAGCCGAAAACCGCTGGATAAGTGCGTCAACATCGAGTGGAAACCTGAGAGCGCAAGCAACGAGCCTTAGGACGACCGAGGATACGGTGGATAGATTAAATCCAAAAGTTCAGGTAAAATTGACGGGATGAATATCGCGGCGTCTGGGAAAATTTGGGTGAGGCCTTCGTCCAGCAGTGGACTGATAATATCGCGAGAAAAAATAAACGCAATTCTTAATCATGGCATTAGTTTTTTTTTTTTTTTTTTTTTTTTTACGGTGGTTCTACAAAATCTGACAGCTTTCTTCTTTGAAGTCAGATAAATCGGATACAATATCGTTATTTTAATACTTCCTTTTCCTAAATGTGTTCTATTTATCGGACGACGTACTAAATATAAATGAAAAACACATTATGACTCAAGATGGATTGCATAATGTAAAACTTACACATTTTTGAATAAATCTAAATATTACGACTAAAAAATAAATAAACTATATTTCGAAAGAAGTTCGTCATTTAGTAATTTGGGATATATTTACCGTATCAACACTTTGGACTTTGCGCGACGTGTTCGATTATTTAAAATAAAATAAATCCAGACGACCGAATATAGTACACATCGTGCTGATAGATTAAAAAGTCAGTCCTCATACACGCATAGAGCGCCGCTGATGGTGATGTAATTCGCCTCATGGTTGTAAAAAGTGCAACCGCCGCGCGACCGGTTAAAATAATGATTCTATATGTGTTTGACCATCTTTTTTTTTTTTTTTTTTTTTTTTAATGGGGGTGCCTTTATAGCTTACCCAACGTGATACTGTGGGGGCTATCTACATCTTAATCAAGCATGCTGACTTCTCTAAAAACGTCGCTATATGAGGAAACAATTGTAGGTTATCCAGATGTAAAAAGGACGATACATTATACGGAGAGGCGTAATACTCGAAGAACGTAACAAGATAAGGTAAAGCTCCGAACGGTGCTACAGCAGAGCATTCAAAAAGGACATGATCGGGACTCTGCCTGTTCAGAATGGAGGGGACAGAAGGGACTTAAGCTGCATACGGAAAAGACGGTCGGGCAACAAATGATGTTCAAATCGCAATTTGCTGATGAGTACAATTCCCTTACGACTAATTTTTTTAAAAAGATAGAACCACGGGAGTTTGACGGCTGGATGTGATAGTAATAAGTCAGAGGTGATTGACTAATGCTCTTAGTGTACATATTACGATCTGAAGGGTGTTATAAAAGTTCGAAACGTTCTACACGTCTCGTATGCTAAATTATAATTTCTAAAGAGTCGGATTTTCGTTTTTTTCGGTTATTTTTTATAAGTGACTTATCGAAGTATTATTTAAAATTCCGCGTCGTCGGTAATCACGCTTCGCTACTAGGTACAGCGGTACACGTTTATCTCTGACAGGAAATTGCGGATACGAAGGACTCTCGCACGAGTGTGTGCATTCTGGATGTTATCCAACATAGAGTGCGGAATACACCAAACAGGTTGAAGCGGAAATTTTATATCGAACGTGTCTCTTGTACGTTATTAACGTAAGGAGCTGAAATGCGGAGCTTCGCAAGAGGATGATATAATAACGAAAATCGGGAAAACGTAAACATTTCAAAGGAAGGATAATACTTAACGTCGAGCTAAACAGAAAAACCGTGTCACTCGTATCAGGGAGCAGACGTAATTGACAGATGGTAGTGAAGCGAATAGTGAAATTAAAATAGACGTGAGCCGGATATGTCGAGCGCAGAGACTGGCAGGTAAACACGCGCTATACGTATTTATAAAAGAACCGATAAAACTCGCTAGTAAAAATGGAAAATTCTTGAAATAGTTTCTTACTTTTTCATTATTTCGACGAATTATTTTCAGTCGTTACGCAATTTTCGAATTAAATTAATTTATATTAAATTCCGTCGCTTTTGCTCTTTATTATATTACCGTACGTCTAAATTAGTGCCTAATTATATACGTAAATTATTTCGAAATTACTAAAAAAAAAAAAAAAAACGAATTTAAATATTTTATATTCCATATAGCCGCACGATGGCAGGAATTTATCGCGATAATACGTGAAATATTTCCTAATTACCTCGTGTTAAAACTCGATTTTTAATATATCGCGTAAATTTTTCGATAATTGATAACGAAAAGATGAAAGAAAATTTATCGCAGATAAAATAATTATACAGAAACAATCCGATAGTATAACTTCTTTTTCCCTCTCTAATCCGGAACTGATTAAAACGAAATCATCTACTGCTGGATATTAATATATATATATATATATATATATATATATATATATATATATATATATATATATATATCAGCAGATGTTTGCCCATTAGCAAATCCAACCGCCTTCGAGTAATATTAGAGTGTACTCAAATCGGATCAATGATTCTTTTCCGTTTTAATTATTTAGGTATTTCTTCATTAAGTAGATTAGCTGCGAATGGATTCGGATGGTGTTGAAGTCTCTAAGTGTCTATAGTCGATTTAATCATTTCAGCATCGCACATATCGTAATGTAAATATGGACGAACTAAAAAACGAACGAAACTTATTAGTTAACTGTTATTTTGTAGGAAAAATTCGACACAGAACAAGAAACCTTCATCGATAAAATTTACCAAGTTTTTTTCTTAATCGATATTTTTGTAAACTTTTATACACTTCTTTCGTAGAAAATGATGTTATGAGCCGATAAGTTTTTGAAGCGGTTCATTCGAGTTACTCGCTATGATCTTGAGAGAACTCCTTACAAACAGAAGATTCAATGTGTAATTTGGGAACATTGTAACTAGCACGAGACTTCGAAGAAACGACCTACCACCACAGGGTAGCGTATTGGCCACTAGACTTTTCAATATTTATAATCAACCAAAAACACATTGGGAACAAGAAGGTTCATATTCGCAGACGATCCGGCAGCTGCAGCTCAAGACAGGACCCGTGCGAAAGTTCAAGAGCATCTATAACGAGCAGCGGAGCATTGAAAATGGCTTTATGCCCCAATCCCGTGAAAAAGGGAAGTGTATTCCATTTGAACAGCGAAAAGGCAAGGCGTAAACTTGCAAGATACGGCATAATCAAACTACAAAATATCCAAGAATTACCTTAGACCAAACGCTCGCATTTAGAACGCACTGCGAAACAGTCGAGAAAAAAATTATCATTTGCAGTAGGGGAGTACGCTAGCACAGTCTGGAACAGATCAGCCGACAGAAGAAAAGTGAATACGACGTTAACAGCGCTTACAGAATCGTCAGCGGCTGCTTAAAAACCAACAGCGATTAGAAATCTATACAAAGCCAGCGGTATCGCTTCACCATCAATAAGTAGGCAAGTAGATGAGGACGACCGCGCCACATGCTATACGTGCAATCACCACCGAAAGAAAGACTTAAATCAAGAAAGTACTGTATGAGCAGTTTTTGAATTGCCTGTACGAGTTTTTTTTTTACCACCGCCACGGTACCTGGGCGTTTCCATCAGGATGATGAGTCGTATAAACAGCGTACGCTTTCATTTTAAAACTTTTCTCCTGGTTTCACTGATTAAGGCAACATCGACAACATTTTGATTAAGGAAGATTTCAAGTTGAATCATTTATTTCAAAATACCGTTTACATTCCACAGCATAATCACAAGGAAATGGTCTGTAATAGTTTTCGCGTCATCTGGTATAGTATACATATGAAGAAGGTACATAACTGGTAAGCTCTAAACAATTTCACAAAGCAAAAATGATACTTGAAACAGAAGAGAATATTTGAAAGAGCTCACGTTATTACTAATAGAACCTTATCTTGAAGAGCGTGCAAAACAGCCTAGATTGCAAAAGTACCACTAGAAAATATTCCTTATATCCTGATTAAAAATCCAGCTGACTGTGCAACACAGAGGAAAAAAATGACCCTCGGTTGGGCCGTTTTCGAATCTGACTCAGGTGATAATCAGTGCGGTTTGTTGTTTTTGTTATTAATTGTTTCCTTGTTGTTCCGAATCGTTTATAGTTTGTTTTGCTTGTCGAATTTTGTTACATATTCGACTATATAATGGAGAATTATTTTACAAAATCTGTTTTATAAATTAAATTTATTGTAAGTAAATCTAAAAATGAAATTACATCTGGCTAGTTAATGTTTATTGTGTGTGTACGCTTGAAAATGACGTAATTGTCGAAAATAAAAACTTACTATTGATTAAACTGTGTTATATTTTGTTCGGTTTATAATTTATAAAATCACCGCTTTCTAATATATTCAACATTATATATATTTGATTAATGTTGATGTATTGGAGAGTAGTGATTTTATGAATTTAGCAAAACAAAATAAAATCGAAGTTAATCACTAAAAAATTTATTACATAAAGACAAACACGAAGCTTTTCGACTATGAAGACAGTAGCTTGAAAATGACTTCATAGTCGAAAAGCTTCGTGTTTGTGTTTATGTAATAAATTTTTTAGTGATTAACTTCGATTTTATTTTGTTCTGCTATATTTTATTAACTTTTATTATGATTTGGGGGGAGTGTTGGAGTCCATACCAGATACAAATCATTGGTTCATCACTGTATATAAATAAATAAATATATATATATATATATACCTATATATATATATATATGTGTGTGTGTGTGTGTGTGTAAGTAATAGAACGACGGGGAACAAAAATTCTATCCGACCAATAAGAAAGTAGCCAAAAAGTAAAAAATTCCAATTTCATGTTTATTTCTTAAAACGACTCCACACGGCTGAATTGTCATTAGAAATAAAACGGCTAGCGGATTGGAATGGTGTAACAGTTCAAATTTACCGAATACGTCGAATTCCGCTGTTTTTCTAAATTTTCCCATTTGAGGTTCGTTGGCCATATTATCCGTTCCAAATGTATATGTATATATATATATATATATATATGTATATATATCCAATTTAAGTGTTACAAGTGTGAATTTTCCTTTCCGACTTTGTTTTCTTCATCTCTAAATAATATCCAAAACGATCCTATATAATCCAGTTTTATTCGGTTCTATCAAAAACGGATATAAATATACACACCAGAGACACACACATATATATATATATATATATATATATATATATATATATATATATATATATACACATGGTGTTCCTTATAAAAAGTTCCTCTGGGCATGAAACGAATAAAGGGAAAAAGATAATGAAATGATGAAACCATCGACTCGGAAAACAAAAACGTTATACCTTTTGTTGAAAACACGTCAACTTTATCGAAACAACTACTCGGTCGACACCTTAAAAAAACATATTATCAAATGTATACCAAACTCTTCCAATTTTTGATAATATATATGTACACACGCAAACACACACACACAAAACGCAAAAACGCGATATATATATATATATATATATATATATATATATATATATATACAAAAACCTGGATATAAACATCGGATTCAAATAAATAAATAATAAAATCAAAATGGACGATTTTTCATCGAACTTATATAGAAGAATTTTCGATATAATGTAAAATATAAAATTTACACAGATGTTTTGACAGAAAAGTATTCCCCCAGCTTATACATACACACATCGAAATACAGAATATTTCAATACGGTGTATAGATATATACATATATATATATTTGCCATTTTTTTTGCCGTTTAATGGTGTATAAGACTTCTTCTTCAATTATACTTATATATCTGACGGTTTTTGAATATCGTACGACCATATATGTGTGTGTGTGTGTGTATAAATTTTATTAGCTGAGGTAATGTGTGAATGTTTGCGTTGCATATGGAATTTATTGCAGGATTGCGTATTAACGGTTAAGGAGTTATCCGAACTCGTCTAGTTACATATGAAATTTTTTTACAGGAAATTATAAATTTCATACACAAGGTGTTTTATTATAAAGAGTTTCTTCAGCTGACTCTAGAAAATTTTATTTTTCCGAACGTGTCAATGATGCTAAGGTGAAAGCTAATATCTGCCATATATCCGTTAATTTTTCTTAATATTAGTAATAAATTAATTCCGTATAAAACACTTATCCGAAATTACGTACATCCAGCTTGGAATTTTTGTTTTTTTTTGCAAATACAAATTTTAGCAAATTACAATTATTACAAAACATATCAGATATGTACTAAATGTCCCTAGATACTACAGAATCTTTTACACCCAAAACTACCTTAAACATAACTTATATCAAGGATCATATCTTAAATTTAACGCGTAAATTTTGCGATGACTAGTCCGCGATAATCATTTTATTTCTACCGTACGACTGTAGGCAACTTTAATTTATGTATACAGTAAGTATAAACATAGGAGGCTCAAACATAATTTGTAACGTTATACGGCATTTCTTTTATATTTACTTACTGCGTTACCTGTCATTCTTATGTTTTATTATTATTATTATTATTATAATTTGTTCTCTTTCACTGTACAGTTTTATATATATATATATATATATTTTTTAAACTCTCATTACATTATAAGTATATAAATTTTTCTTTCCTATATTACGCGTCTTTATATTAATTATGTTGTACTGCGAGCATGTTAGGTGTTACGCAATTATTATTTAAAATTTTTGTTTTTATCATTTCCTGTAAATTATGTTGAAATATACGTTGTTGTTAAAATAAGATAACCTTTATATATATATATATATATATATATATATATATATATATATATATATATATATATATATATATCGACTTCATTTGTTATTTCATTTTTATGCTCTACAATTTTTCCATTATAGTTTTTCATATTTGTTAGTATTCTTGTACCATATGATAATCCTTTTTTTTAAAATACCTTCGGTATTTCCTTCAATGGTTTTCTTTACTAGACGGCTGTCAAATTTCCTCGAATATCTCTTCTCATTTGTTTTCTTAATAGTTGGTTCAATTCCGCGCCCATTCGATTAAGTTTTTGTTCGTTTCCACTTTCATTACGAACTAATTTAGTCGTCGATTAAACGCCATATCTCTAAAACGACTACTGTTTGTTCACCTGCATCTAATTTACCGTCTTACACACTTGTACTTATCAGATTCAAAAACTATATTAGACGATTGTGTACCAAGTATTATCCCCGACCAGTCGCCTCTTTTTTAAAGCAGCTATCGACTCTTTCGATCAAAACTCTTCGTCACTGCCTTAAAAACTACAAAAAAATGAAAAATACAACTTTCTCTCAACGCTGATTCCCAAGGATATTAGTGTTTGGAAAGCGACTAAAAACCTTACCGCCGCAGTAAGTCTCTTCCGTGTCTCTACAACTCGTCCTCAAGTGACTATGTTTACACTGATATAGAAAAAGCGGAGGTCTTAGCTACTCACTACTTCAAAATTCACAGACAGAATTTACAATTAGCCTCCAACTTTCAGCCAAGAAAGTCCAGTCTGAGGTTCAAAGGTATCTACGCACTACTAAGATGTATCTACATACAACTAATACTACCCAAAATTGTGTTAACGGCATTTGTCCTTTAGAAATATCCAATGTCATTAAAAAAAAACGAAATGAAAGTACTCGGTAGGGCCTGATAATATATCATTGTTTATAATCAAGAAACTCCCTCATTTCGCTATTCTTGTATTCTCAAACATAATGAACGGTATCTTTAAACTCGGATACTTTTCGCAAAGCTGGAAACTTGCCAAGATCGTCGCCTTTGCAGAAGAAGGGAAAGAATTCTTCGCAGGTTTCCAACATCCGCTCCATTAGCTTACTGAGTAACCTAAGTAAAGTTGCTGAAAAAGTGATTTATGTTAGATTATTATCCCGTGTTCACAAAAATAACATAATTCCAAACTTTAAATTTGGGCTTTCGCTTTCAGCACTCTACGATCCAACAAATCTGCAGAATAACCTACTCCATTACCCATAATTTCAACTTAAACAAACATACCGGCACGGTACTATTTCACGTTGCTAATGCATTCGATATTACTTGACACGCGGGTATTCTTTATAAAATGATAAAATGCAAATTTTCAACATGCTTAATTCATTTAATTAGTAGTTACTTAGGCGATAGATCTTTTTATGTATCTGTAGGTAACGCTGTCTCGGTCTCTCAAAATCTTGCTCTGCGAGTGCTCCGCAAGGCAGTATAATCGGACCACTTTTATTTACCCTGTATCTCTATGATTTCCCGAACCCTCCCAACACGTAAGTTGGACTATTTGCTGACGACGCTGCGATATTCTGCAGCTCCTATAGACCTAGCACAATTCGTAATAGACTTCAGCATGGAGTGGTGTGATGATGTTCGTTATCTTGGTGTAATCATCGACAATAGACTTACTTTCACTAAACTCATAAATAATATCGCAATCAAGACAAACAATTCCTTTTGTTCCTTGTACCCTATCCTTAATCACAAGTCCTAACTCTACATTAACGACAAGATAATCCTCTATAAAACACTAATCCGTCCAATACTTTTCTACGCTTGTCCGACCTGGAGCTCTATATCGAAAACGTCATTTAATTACAAGTCATTCAAAATAGATGCCTCAGATGTATTCTCAATGCAGCTCGCTATGCCATAATCGACAATGCACACGAAGCTACATACCTGTCATATATTACAGATTTTGTTATATAAACCTGTCGACTGACTTTTTTATTAAATGCTCATACCGAAACAATGACCTCGTCTTCTCGATTTCCAATTACGATTCTAGGCAACTCCGTTTCATGTATTCCAAATACAAACACAGGCGACACTTAAACATAATATTATGTAGTAATTAATTATAATTAATTTATTAATATTAACCCCCTTTACTTTTAATGTAAGATACAATATATTAACGAAAGATAATTTTTTTTTTTTTTTAAGCGGGAGGGGGAAAATCTTCCAAAGACACTGATATAATGTTTTTAGTTTTTTTTTTTTTTACAAGCATGCACTGCGAGAAATCCAAAATCAGCGTGTGGGATTTTTACCCACTAAAAACCCTCTCCCTTATAAAACACACTAAAAAAAGGAGTTTAAATAATAAGATGAAGGTCTCAGGGAAAATGAAGAGACCTCCACACTTAAAATTAGCTTATTGCGATGGAAGAAGGGATGAGTGTACATAGTGCCTTCTTCCATCAAACTAAGAGTAACGAGTTTATGCATTAACTAAATTATACATATATAAAAAAAGCAAAAGTAAAATCTTATAACAAAAAGACTTTACAATGTAACTTAAAGTTTAAAAAACATTATTCATAATTTAAAAAAGTTTGTAATATGGATATTATCTTAAATTCAAAGAACAAACAAAAGGCGCAATAAAATAAAATCTTATAACAAGAAGACTTTACAATATAACTTAAAACTTAAAAGGTATTACTCATAACAAAATAAAATAAAAATTAATAATACGTTTGTAAAAATAGTTAAATTTAAATATTAAAATAGTCAGATATAAAATATAATTAGATATTGTAATTTACTTAGTAACAACCTTCGACGTCACCCACCTTTTTTTTTTTTCCAATTACATAGTATTTATTTAAGAACTCACAACCTATAAACAATATATTTCTGCAGTTTAGACTTAAGTTTCTAGATTAACGTGTATTATTTGTAATTTATAAAACGTGTTTATTTCGTAGTCGCAGGTTTTGTATTTTTTCCTGCAGCATTTAACCGTTTTGTTTTCGTTTATTCTTTATTTTCTTACTGTGTTATCCCCGGTACGCGATGTTTTGTAACCCGTGTGTTATTATAACTTATGCAAGTATATCGTTATTGTTTTCATATATATTCACATATAAATATACGTATGTGTGATAGGCGTGTGTGAGATATATATTTTATGCGTGTGTATTAGTTGCACGCTTTTTTTCGCTGTTTGAAAGTTTATTTTTATTTGAAACTTTAGCCTCTAAAAATAAAAGTTAAAAGATAATTTCGTTCGAAAAACTTCAAAACTGCAATCGTCGTCTGAAATCGGTTGTTATCACTTTATTCGGACTTTTGTCCTGCTCTTTATCTGATTACTAAAGTTCTTTTCGCTATATTACGACTGACGATGGTGGCAATGTAGACAAATTAATACCGAGAAAAGATTTAGTGTTCTTGTTTCTTCATAACGATTAGAATTTTCCTACCCGCATAATCTTATTTAAAAAAATACTCGCATCTTGTTTTGTTTCGGCCTAACAATTAAACTATTCAGCTTTTATAAATTCATCATAGTCATCGTCATATCGTTGCCGAACGTCGTGACTAGGCTATTGTGTGTTTATTTTTATGTACAAAATGAGATAGCATTCAAGGCACTATTTATATGCGACGCAGATGCGCGTGCATATAGAAACTCCTGCCACTGCCTTCTCCGTGATAATTAAGAATTAAATAATGATGAAAACTTTCTATGTTACGCGTTGGTTTCGAACCTCCGATCGTCGAGTTGACAGTCGAGCACTCTTGCAACTACGCCACCCGCGACAATTTTTATAAATTAAGATACTTTTTTTTTTTTTTTTTTTTATTTTTAAACGTAGCTCCGAGAAAGGACAGCTACTTCCTTTCTGCAATCTTAAACTTTAATCCAAATAAGCAGCAATCATGATTGTTCAACATGTGCATTTAACTCAATGGTTAAACTCTGTTGCGTATGTTATTTAATAACAACCAAGTCGGTAGGTTTGAAACGTTTAAGCATTCTTAAATCACGATCTGTGGGGCAAAAGTGCCAAGGCTTCCGGATTCGAATGATGATGAAGTCTTCTCTGGTGTTGGTCAGCAAGGATGTGACAGATGGGGAATCTTGGGCTAGAATTGATGAAGTATTTAAGGAAGAAAAATTTGGAATTTTGGGACATTTTGTTAAATGGTGGTGGATTGTAATTGGAACGTCACATCTATCACAAATTGGTGGAGCTAGTTTTTGGAATATGTGTCCATGTGTAAGTGACGTATGACCGATTCGGTGGCGACACATCACCACCTAATCCCTTCGGTCTTCCGGTTGAAACTTCCATTCGCGAACTGTCCATCGTTTTTTCCACAACCTTCAAAATAGGCCCTTGGTTGCTAACTTGATATCGCCGAGTGGAATGCGCAGTGCTGGGCGGATTTTGGATGTTTCTTTTGCTGCTAGATCAGCCATATGATTTCCTAGTATGTTTGCGTGGCCTGGAATCCATAAGAAGGTTTTCGCCTGCTTGATAGTTCTGTACGATTATATTTATGCGATCGGATGTGATGTAAAGCTGCCACGGAGTCCGTAGCTATCGTTAAAATGTTATGGTAGAATTTTACCGCGTGTTCCAACGCTAGTAGGATTCCGTACTGCGGACAGAGCGGGAAATAACGGCGCGGAAGTGAAGCTCTAAAGATCACATTTCGATTAAAGACGTCTGCGCAACCCGCAAATTCTGCGGGAACTTGTACCGTCGGAGTGGTATATCTTTTTCTTTTGGGAAGATAATAGATTGTGGACTAAAGTGCGAGTGCTGTTCTGGGAGCAACGTATAATCGAATGCGCGGCGTCTTTCATAGTCTATGGAGGAGGATTTTTCTAGTGTTGCTTTTTATGTTGTATAGTTCATCAGTTTCTGATAGATCGGTGTGAATTGATTTGGTGGTATCGGATAAAATTCTTTTTACTCGCGATCCTAATAATCTGGTTTCTGACGTACTCTGGAGAGATCGTTTTACACTGTTCGTTGCTGGGAGGTCCGGATTTGCAATCGTGCGTAACAGAAGATTAACCGTAAAGAGTGATCCGGTCGTAGCGACGGAGGCCATTCTGAGACTTCGCAGTAGAGGCTCGATATTGGGGATGTTCTTAGCGCGCCTGTAATTAATCGAAGCGAGGCATTGTGGATAGTATCTAGTTTAGAGAAGTCTCTCTTGGATGCTATGGAAAAGAACGGGATTCCGTAGTTGCATTTTGAACGAATCTAAGAGTGGTATATCGTTAACAGTGAAGAACGGTGAGCTCCATACGATGTGCGCGCTAATTTTTTTTTAGAAAATTTAAATTGGTTGCGACTTCGTTAATTAATTTATATGCTTTCTCCCCGTGTTAATTTGTTATTGAAGAAAAGACCCAAGTAGCGAATGTGAGATGTAGTTTGTATGGGTGAGTTTAGGAGATGTATGTTCTTTTTAGAGGATTTAATTCGGCAGAAATGAACAGCTTTTGTTTTTTCCGAAGAAAACGTCCAACCGTTGTTTTGCGCTCTTGTTGTAATTTTATTGATTGCTTCCTGAACGATGTGTTCTCCATTTTCTATGTTTTGCACATGTTGGGAAAACTGCTAAGTCATCGGCAAAGAGTCCCGTTTTTATTAAGGGATTAACGTCTTCGATGATAACGTTGATGGCTTCATCGAATAGAGTCGGACTAAGAACTGAACCTTGCGGAACTCCATTTTTCATGTTGATTGAAGACGTGATGGGGGGAACATAGAGTCGGGGTTATATGTTGCATATCCATAAATATGTTACTTGCGGATATGAGTTCCATTTCATCAAGTTTGTACTGCGTCAAGTTTGTTTTTGACGGGTTCCACTTAGGTGTAGTTGTGTTTTTAGGGTACTTTGAAGCTGGATTTTGTTCGTATATGATATCTGGGACATGATCACTTCCCGCCAGGTCCGGATGATGGGAGATATGAAAGCGGCTGATCAATTGAGGTGAGATAAACGTTAGATCTAAAGTCGACCATTTATACGATGTGAAATGTTGTAGTGCGTAGGATCACCGGTGAGTAGTTGTGGCCAGGTAGCTTTTTCGACTATCTCCTGCAGGACCCGGTCTTTTGTGTTGTATTTCCCAGCTTGGTGAATCCGCGTTGAAATCGCCAGTAGGATTAGCGCTGAAGGAACGCATTTAAGTATGTGTTTTCCAAGTCGTCCGTTTGTATTTGGAGTTTGATGAGGAAACTCGTAGACGGCGCTGGTCGCATTTGACTGGTATTGGGGCGATATCTGGGAGAGCGGGAAAATTGTTATCTGTTGCTGTGTTAGGGTGATCAGCTTCGGCGTTATTTGTTATTTCTGCCGGTTTCCGCGTGTTTATATCGACTGAGGGGCGGGTTGTGTACGGTAATCGCTCTTTACGGAGAGACTATGTTGATCTATTTCATTAACAAGCAATCGTCTCCATTGTGTCCCGTCTCATGACATCTGTAGCAAATAAGGATAAAAGATTCTAATGCTCTTTATGAATGTTTATTTATAACAAGGATCGGAAGTTTGAAAATAATAATAAACCTACTTTTCTCAATCTCGATATTACCGAATAGTTTTCTCTGACATAACTAACTTTTGTTAATTTACACGACTTCAACCTAACTGGAGATCATTTATGGAACACAATATCGTTCAGATGATGGCCATTGCAACAATACATTCATTCAGTCTGTTTACAACTTTGGCTGCTGAATTTCTGAAATTTCTTCAGAAATACGAATTTTCAGGGTCTTCAACATCCCGTGGACGAGTTTCATAATCGCGGCTCTATTATATATATTCCCACAAACAAGCAAAAAAAAAAAACAACAAAAAAAAAAACAAATCTGGCGAGCCCAGCGGCCAAGCGAAATCCGTGCGACGTCACAATACGCGGTTACGATCAGTACTGCGAGCATTTCTGCCGAACACGTCGCACCATCTTATTGAAACCATGTACGACATGACGACGACGATGTGAATGAAGCAAAAACGAGT
Source organism: Coronaproctus castanopsis (assembly GCA_032883995.1). NCBI lineage: Eukaryota > Metazoa > Arthropoda > Insecta > Hemiptera > Monophlebidae > Coronaproctus > Coronaproctus castanopsis. The sequence continues at coordinate 79,436,798 of CM065054.1, read as the reverse complement.
TTATCATCTTGATATAGCGTGTTTCATTGACAGTACCAGGGAAAGAGTAAAGCCCCACTATTCGCTACCACTCTAGCCCAAACGGTTACTCGCTCGCTGTGTGACAATTTCTGTTCGATTGAATTCGGATTAGATCCGCACCAATAGCCGCAGTTCTGTTTGTTTACAAATCCGGATAGCTGAAAACGATCTTTATAGCTCATCAAAAGATTCTTTAAATCGATCGCTTCCTCTTCGATTTTTTTAAGTACCGTTTCAGTAAAAAGTTTTCGTTGTGCGTGGTTAGTCGTTTCTAATTTCGCAGTTATTACCAGTTTATAAGGATAAAATTTCAAGTCTTCCAGCAATATACGACGAACAAATTCCCTCGACATGTTTAAAGAAGCAACATGACGACGAGGAGAACCTTCGGGACTTCGAATGATCACTGTCCGTACTTGAACGATGTTTGTGGGCAAACAGACCGTTTCTTTTTTTTTTGTCCAGGACGATTCTTATCTGTTGCAGAAGCTCTTCTTGAAATTGAATTGCGAGATGGTACAGATTTCACCGCATAACTTTGAATTCGTTTTGAAAGTCTCTTTGCAATGTCGTGATCGATTCACGCTGAAAATAATGTTCCACGTAAAACGCGCGCTCCTTTTCACTATAGGATAGCATGATAACTGAAACTTGACAAAAACGAATCTCTCGTGTATATAAGCGCGGAACACGCGGTTCAGGTTGTAGCTAAAGTATAGATAATTGTAATGTAATCAGTTAATGTGTTTGTGTGTATACGTGTTTTATGTATTATATTATATATTTACTTACTCGGACGATGGCTTGTTGTAGTTCGTATCCAAGGTGGTTGAATAATTCGATGATTCCTTGTCTTGTTGATAATCTGTTTTAATTTTTATTTCGTCTTCTTTAATTTCTTTATTAACATTTAAAGCACTTGTTGAAGCAACGTTATTCATCGTTACGATTTACTCAACTGATGGTTATTTGACGGTGACTGGTCTTTCATATGAGTTGTTTGTATATTTAGTTGTATGTTATAAAACTGGTTGGGCTATTTATAGATTGGTTATATCCATTTATGGTAATGTTGTTGTTTATCACTATATGTTAAGTTATTCTGTATACATCCAGTATCCGGGTCCGGTATATATATGTAGGTGAAAGGCAAGGACATTAAACGAAATGAGAATCCGATCCGTTTTTTTTTTGTCGATGTATTGTGGTCCTTAAAAATCAATCCGGTCCACCAGTTGTTTAACAACTGGGATTCTTTAAGAATCAAAAACAAAACAGTCCGTGTTCTCTGGGTCACGCTATATATATATATATAATATATATATAATATATATATAATATATATATAATATATATATATATATATATATATATATAAAATATATATATATATATAAAATATATATATATATATAATATATATATATATATATATATAATATACATATGTTTAATTTTAAAGATTTCATCGATGAAATTTCACAAATACTCCGATAATATTATCCGGTTATAAGTTTTCACTGGACACATCTAATTGTGTAGTACGAACTTCTGCTGCTAGCGTTGTACATTATACTTTTTTCGTGGAATTATATATAATTGGCGTGTGAATTATATCCGAATATAGAATTTTAAGTAATAGTCCTTTGTGCTCTGTCGAGAAATGATTAAATATTTAAGAGGACTTATTATACGGTAGCCAAAGACCTTTTATATTGAAGGCAGGTTAAATTTATCTACGTATTTATAGGAAACAGGTTAATATAGTATAAACATCGTTATTGACTAAAACGAAAACCACCTCCTTGTCAGTTTTCTCGTTCGATGGAAAAATTACTTCCGTGTAGTAATCGAACGTTAAAGATAAAAATATCACACGCGGATTACGTACATAACGCACGGAATTAACTTAATTATCACGGCGTACTTTCCCGATAAACCTTCGCTGTAGAGTTACACAAATCGACGAATTGAATATTGGACTCATCACTGAAAATGTTTCTGTTTTTAAAATTGGGTTTTGTTTTCATTTTTTTTTTTTTTAAATATTTGTTATTAATCCTTTTTCATCGATTTTGGCAAAAAAAAAAATTTAATGCGCAATTTGAATTATTTTTCTTAGTAAAACGACATACGTACAGTATAATTGATGTACATTGCAAAATACTACACAAATAAACATCTGCTATTACCCAATTAAAATAAAACCGTACTTTATTTTTTTTTTTTTTTTTTTTATAACGGGGTTGCCCTTACAGCTTATCCAACGTGATATTATAATTACTAACTCATATAAACTCGGACAACTTCTCTAGAAATATCGCTATGTCCGGGAGGGAACAGATGCAGATTCTCAATACAAAGAAGGGACAATACGTTATAAGAAGGACAAGACTCGGTAATTTAAGGTACAGTTCAGAGCGTAATATTATTAAAGAAGGACATTACACGTGATCAGAATTGCAAACTGCACGACCAGCATGTAGAGGTCAATAAGGATCTAAGCTGCATAAGGAACAGTCGGTCCTTTCTATAATGCACGTTTCATGAACCGAAAAATATCAAAATTATTAACAATCCAAAAAGAGACGTAAAATTTTAGCCCTAATTTTTCTCCCCGCATTCAACATATAAATTTACGATATGCTCCGTACACATCAGTTATTTCAATGTTTACATGAATTAATGTTTATACGGTCTTTACAATATTTGTAGCGCTCTCTCTCTCTCTCTCTCTATCCGGTGAAGGTAACGAAGAACACTTTCTCTTATTATCCGTAGTATATGTTGATCTAAAGCTCGTCTTTTCATATTGTTCACGATCAATTTTTCATTAATAATCTGCGGTTAATTCTGTTATTTTTTTTCTCTCTCTCTCTCTCTGATTGACGGTGTATATAACGAAGGAATCTACGGATCCGTAAAACATAAGGCAAACGATTCGTGTTTCTCGTCAGATCGTGCGAGGTTGAAACATGTACCGAATTAACCGTATTTTCTTCGTCTTTCTGTTTTGATTCTGTTTCGTGTTCTTCCGAAAGTTCTACAAATTCATGGATCAGCAACAGAAAATCATCTATCCAATTCGCTTAATTGGTCATCTTCCTTCGATAATCTACGAATTGTTGCAACTCGTAATTATCCGTATTTTGTTTCACAATGCTACAATTATTATAAAAAGAAACGAATGAAATTGCAAAACGGAACTGAAAACAACAGACACAACAGCCCACGGATTAGTAAGAAGAAGAACTTTATTCATAAATAATAAACATATTTACAAAAACATGGTAAATATATATATATATATATATATATATATATATATATATATATATATATATATATATATATATATATATAACAGTGTAAACGTCCCGGAAAGTGCGTAAAAAGCGTCTTTAAAGTTAGTGCTTAAAATAAAATTACGAGAATATAAAATAAGTTATATAAAAGAAAAAAATAATATTTAATACACGGGGAAAAAATTACAAAAAAAAAACAAAACAAAAAACTACGCAATATATTTCATTATGGAAATAACATGCACATAAAAAAAAATAAATATACAATATACATATAATATAAAACACATATAACTATATATATATATATATATATATATATATATATATATATATATATATATATATGCATCATTGTCGATGGGAAGTAAGCTGCTGACGAATTTGAAAAATCGCGACGGAAATATCCTTACAGACAAAACTGAACTATCCAAAGAGGTCGGAAGATTCTATACAGATCTCTATGACACAAAAGTTAATCCTACAATGAAAGATAAATTAACAATAAATGAGGATAAGGGAAACCTGCCGGATATAACAATAAGTGAAATCAAATACGCTTTAAAGAAAATGAAAAATAACAAAGCTAGCGGGCCGGATGGTATAGTCCCAGAAATGATTAAAGAAGGAAATGAGGAGATTTTTGGATTTGCTGAAAAATCTGTTCAACAAATGTTTAAAAGAGAACTCTATCCCGCGACTGTGGAACGAAGCAGATGTTATCCTAATACACAAAAATGGTGATACAGCTAGTCTAGAAAATTACAGGCCAATTAGCTTATTATCACATATGTACAAACTTTATATAAGTATTATTACAAATCGAATGACGAAACAAATAGATTACTGCCAACCGTGCGAGCAAGCGGGCTTTAGATCCGGTTTCAGCACGCATGATCACATTCACACTATGAGGATTTTAATATCTAAATGCAAAGAATACAACATGGAATTGCACATGGCGTTCATCGATTATCATAAAGCGTTTGATACCGTGGAAACATGGACAGTGTTGAAGGCGCTTGAAGAAAATGGTATAGATGATGAATACATCAACATAATTAAAAATATTTATAATTCGCCAATGATGCGAGTACAGCTGGTGGAAAAAACAAATAAAATACCGTTAAAGAGAGGCGTCAGACAAGGAGACACAATATCTCCGAAGTTATTTATAGCAGCCTTAGAACGTATGTTCAAAAATTTGTCTTGGGAGTCTAAAGGTGTGAATATTGATGGGAAGAAAATTAGTCACTTGCGTTTTGCCGATGACATTGTGTTGATTAGTAATAATGTTGGTACCTTACAGGAAATGATAACTGACCTACATAACTGTTCTAAAAAAGCAGGATTAACCATCAGTATTAATAAAACGAAGATCATGACAAATACACCTCAAAAGTTATAAATAAAACTAGATGACCAGATACTGGAACAGGTCAATGAATATATATACCTAGGTCAAATTATTACCACACAGAAAGAAACAATGCGTAAAGAAATTAAAAGGCGAACGCATCTATCGTGGATAGCTTTTGGGAAGTTGAGTAATGTCCTCAAAAATAAAGATATACCTAACAGCTTGAAGAAGAAAGTATACGAACAGTGCATCCTTCCAGTGCTTACATACGAAACGGAAACATGGAGCCTAACGAAGTATGTTGTTAAGAAACTTGCAGTGACACAGAGAGCCCACGAAAGATTAATATTGGGCATCAAGATATCAGACCAGAAAACCAACACGTGGATAAGACAGCAGACTAAATTGTCAGATGTAGTCGGACGTGTAGCGCAGTTGAAATGGAATTGGGCAGGTCATGTAGCAAGAAGAAACGATGATAGGTGGACGAAACGAATAACAGAATGGCTTCCAAGAAAAGGACGCAGAAGTCGCGGTCGGCCGGATACAAGGTGGCAGGACGATATACATAGATCAGCCGGTGTGAAATGGATAAACGAGGCCCAAGATCGCTACAGGTGGAAACAAAAGGGGAACGCTTACATCCAGCAGTGGATTGATATAAGCGCATCGTGATCGTGATATACAATACATACAATATATACAATATATACAATATTAAGTACTTGGTAGCATCTGATCATAAATGATAGATTCACGAGTCATTAGTCGCCGGTGTTTGTATTCAATGTTATTTATGACTGGTATATCAGATAATTTACACGTTTCGTAAAATTGTTTAGATCTTCCTAAAATCTGTTCTTAAATATAGGGAAGGTTTCTATCGTGCATTAATGGTATTCGCGACTCGGTTTATTTTGGCATTATTCTTAAACAGTGATTTTGTATTTTTTGTTATATTCGTCTCGCTGGCCGAACACCATACAGGAGGAGCAGCGTAACAATTTAGGTGGAATAATTATATATAAGAATTTTAATCGATCAGTATGTGATTTTCTATTGCAGATTGGAAAAAGCGCACAAGTTTTTTGTTGCTTATGAAATGAATATGGATTGAAATAGAACTAACGACTAGACGCGTTAGGCCTACATTTTTTTTTTTTTTGTTTTTTTTTTTTTTAATCTATATCCTAGGTGGATAGTAAGTAGCACTGTTATCGGATGAATCGAATATTAATAGAAGGCCGTCCAACAACAGCCATTCTTTATTCGATGAACATTAGTTAAGATCGCCTACATAGCTCCACTTGCGTCAGTCTTTTCAGACGCTGAAAATGAGCGCTCCTTGAGATCGGCTGCCAGTGGATTTACATGTAATCGCTGAATATATCTCTGACGTGTGGATTTTGAGAGTTTCCATTACAGTCGGCATAGGTCCGTATGAAGCACGTCACTACGAACATAGCACGGCGGAGCACCCACAATGATGCGCAAGACGTTTGCCTGAAAACGCTGAAGTATTTTTATGCGCGAATCGCTGCCTGTTCCCCAGATTTCTATTCCGTAGGTCCGTATTGGTTTTAAAACGACTTTATACGGTAGAAGTTTATTTTCTACCGACGGTGATGAGTATTTATTCATCAACCAGCTCTCATAACTTCTCAGTTTCCGATTCAGGTTGTTTCCGTTTGGCCAGAATAATGATCTTTCCAAGTCAAACGTTGATCTAAATGCAGTCATAAATATTTTACTTTATCTACTGTTGGAATCGTCATTGGTTCGTCACATTTGCAAATTTTTTATTTAACGTAAAAAGGAGGTGATTAGACTTAGACTTTCATTAACTGTAATCTTCCGCAGTTTAAACCACTTCTCCAAAATCGGCAAACTGTACAAATATCGCATACACGTGGCTAAAACTGCTCGCTGATGTTTATTAATTACATTGTGCCGGACGTACGCGAGCGCCTCTCAAATTTATATTAATAGGAAATAATTTCAACAAAATAAATGCCGAAGGTTTGTCCGATCTAACCCGTGTAACTACGAAAAGTTTCAACCATGGTCGTAAAATACGTACAAGTAAGAACGAATATAATCGGAATTTCTACAATGGTGAGTAGAATATTGTACTATAGTAGTTCTTCAACTGGAAACGAACGCGATTCAAGAACGAAAATAATAAAGTTAGCGGTCGAAACTTTTTTTTCTCTCTTAAATTATCCAGACAGAAAAAAAGGGGGGGGGGAAATCAACGAAAATGTCGTTCCCAGAAATAAACGGGTTAAAATTTACTACAAAAACCAGAGACAATTTTTAGACGTTTGTCTCTCTAGCAATTTTTACTACGGACAAATTTTCGGAAAACCGAATTAAGTCTTCCACACTATCGACAGAAACGCTCGAAGGAAACTTTAAATACTTACGTGTCTATGTTTCTTCGAACGAGTTCGCAGTTGCGTCGATAAAATCGAAAATTATTAAGAAAAACGTTTTGGTTCTCGGGGCGCAGTATTTTTAGATATTTTTCAAGTCTTAACGTTTCGCACGAAGGACTGCTTTATAAAATTTAAAAAAAAAAAATTCTACCCTAACAATATGTACGAGCTAATTTCTTCTTATTTAAACGAACGATTTTTCCAAGTAAAAATTCAGACAGAAGATTCTAAATTATACCCGGTAGTGTTCTGAGGCCGCTGTTTTACACGCTTTATACAGTCGATCTTCCGGCTACAAAACAAACACGCTAACTGCTACTTTTGCCGATAATACCGCTGTGTTAGCTTCCGATACTTGCGAAAACTTTGCCGCTGTGCACAATTCCCTAGATTAGACATATATAACTGGACACAAAAATGTGCAAAATAAGCATAAATGAAAACGAATCAAAACATAAAAACAAACACGCTGCTTTAATTACGCTAAACCATAATCGAATACCGATACTGCGCGAGACCAAATATTTTAGAATCGATCAGACAGCATATAAAAAAAAAAAAAAAAAAAAAAAAAAAAAAAAAGGGGCATTACAATCTTAATAGCTTCCGTTATATTGACTTATTGGAAGAAACTCGACGTTCTACGATAGACAATAAATTAATCTATAAAGCGATTAAACCAACTCGTTGTTACAGCGCACAGTTGTTCAAAAACCGTTAACATAAAAATAACTGAAAGATGTCAAAACGAATTATAATAACGAATGCGTCCTGGTTCATAGACTTTTTCATAGAGACTTAAACGTTCCTACTGTAACACTGTATAAGTTAGACGATATGCACTTGCTCGTCGCGAGGACAGATTACACAGGTGTTCAAAGACGAAGCAATTATTATACTAGACAACCTATATAACGCAAGAAGGCTGAGAAGCTTAATATGCTTTATGGCGCTATCATTTTAGTCATTTCTTCTGAAGCTTCTGTCACCGGATGGATAATCTCTTCACTTTATATATCTCTCCTATATCAAAATTACTGAATAGTCCGGGAGGACTAGTTGTAATTACAACAAAAAAATAAAAATAATATATATATATATATATATATCTATGTCTTAATATCAAATCCATATATATATATATATATATATATATATATATATATATATATATATATATATATATATATATATATATATATATATGTGTGTATGTATGTATTATATTATAAAAATGTTATTTGCCCGTATAAGTAAATTTCGCGTTTTACGTAATTTAATTTAAATAAATACATAAATAATTCTTTTATTAAATAATTAAAATACAGTCGATAAATATCAATTATAAATATATCGTGTACCGGAACTCTACCACGATAGCTTACAACATTTTATTAATTCAGTTTTTTTTTTTGTTTATTTATTTTTTTTTAATTGGGCTTCAGTCTAATAACCAAAATTACCCGTTGTGCGCATTTCTAAAAATTCAAAAATAAAAAAAATTCAAAAAAGAAAGGAAGAAAAAAGAAAAAAAACGACTTCCTAATTTTAGAAATAAAGACGTAGGTGGCCAGAGCCGTGAGGATATCGTCGTTACTCAGGGCCAATAAGTAGGCAACCGAGTAGAGGGGGATAAATATTTAATTGTAAAATTTTCTCGATAAAGGACCTCAGGTATACAAATCACAAGCAAAAATCACATGATTCTATATTTCCCGCATGCACTGGGCAGTATACAGACGGAGTGTGAGATTGATAGAGTACAAATGGCTAGGAAGGCAATTGTGGTTGGAACGAGGTCTGACCAGGATTGAAAAGAACATTCGAGCTGAGGGATTCGAGAATGCATGTGGAATGGAGGTTAGGTTGGATGGATCTATAAAAGTTAAATCGTCTTTTACCAATACACTTCCATCGATGAAGAAAGTCTGCTCGAGCGGATGTTACTAAACAGGAGGAGGGAACCTTCGGAATGAGAATGCTCTGCAATGCCCCAAGTTTTGATCGGAATTTAGGTAACAAACAAAAAATATATTATAACGCGGTAGAAAAATGAAAAAAAAAAAACCGCAAACGAACAAAGAGAAACGTAATATTAGATAACGTTCGAACTAACGATTAAATATTTGAAAATAATTTAATATAACATCGCGCTGATAATTAGGATAATTAGGCGGATATTACAATAAATTATGTTTAATACGTCTATGCTTATATTTTGTATACGTAAACATTAACCGCCTAGGGTAATAGTAATGACACATATTAACGAGATGATAAACTCATTATATACGTCATTTGTCGAAAAAATTCGCTCGATATGTTAAGAATGTATATTAACACGACCAGGTAATTTCGTAATATCACGCGTATAATCTGTTCTTATAGTATACGCATCTAAGGTACCTGTTCTAGATGAGTTGTAATTTATTATAACTAGCGTTCGATACCGAAATGTCAAACAGGGGTACGTGGCGGACGTATTATTCTATAAATAATAAGTTTATCGAGTGTATCGAGGAATGATTTTTCTATTAAATACGAGATATATATATGAAACAAACGGATTTATTAGCATTAATATATAGTTAGTTTAGTGATGGTTAAGTTTGTTATCGGAAACAACGTCTAAATATCGAATATAATCTATTACGTATAAATTAACGGTAATATTTATATAACGATAACTTATATATTTGGTATACGTTTAACTAGCCAGATGTAATTTACTAATGAAATTTATTTTTTTGCAAAAACATGTACTTATAAAACCGATTTTAAAATTAATTCTTCGTCAAAATTGATCGTATTATTTAACGAATTATATTACTACTTTTGTGTTTTATAACTTGCAATTTTTCCTAATAATTTTTCGTTTTCTCTCTCTCTTTTTTTTTTTAAATTTATATTCTATGTGTAAAATTTTCTATACGTTACATTTCCTACGTTTTATGTCTACAGTATTTTCCATAAAGTAACTTATCGTTATTTTCATTTTTTAAGTGTTCTCTCTGTCTGTTATTTACTTCGTCTCGCCGCGCAATTTACTCTGTACAGATTTTTGTACAAACTTGTTCGCTTTCATTTTATCGTTGCTAGTTAATTTAAAACAGCTATATTATTATTTATCGCTATATGTACTTTTTCATGATTTTTTAATAATTCATAAATGTATTATTTTCCTATATATATATATTTAATTGATCCTAAATAATCATCATTTTATTTTTTTATTTTTTCGGTTTGTTTCATAATTGATCTATTATATTCGGATTGTATCTGTTACGGCTATTTGCTTTAATAATATTATTTTCTTCATTAAGTTTGCCTTTGTTGTAAATTAAACTAATTTCTTAAGCTAGCTAATTTCTGTGCTTTAGCATGAAAGGAATCGTTCGTTATTATTACATCTGTTTTATGTCTATATATATATATATATATATATATATATATATATCTGGTATATTATTGTTTTTGTCGATTTTTAAAGCTAAGAAATGTTGTATTTTTATTGTCTATTTCTACTGTAAATCGAATATTCCGATTACAGTTTTTAAATCTATTACAAATTTATTTAATTCGGCGGTTTTTATAACATGTTATTCTAAATAATTAATACATCATCTACATGATCTTATCTAAAATTTCATGTTGTTTAAAACAAACAATTCTTTAGATATTATGTTTTCTAGTTTATTCGCATATACATATATATATATATATATATATATATATATATATATATATATATATATATATATATAAGTATAAACATATATATATATATAATGCTAAAATAGGCGATGAACGAGAGAACCCGTCGTCAACCGTTCTTCTTGTTTGTAATATTTATCGTTAAATTTAAAACAGTTTCTGTTTGATAGAATGTTTAATAATTTTAAAAAATTATTTTTAAACTCACCGTTACTCATTTTGTTATTTTCTATATTTACTTAATCCGTTCGTGTTATATATATATATATATATATTATTTATTATATTTTTATTCTAGGACGCTCGATTACAAAAGTCATTTGCGTCCAAAAAAAAATTATTTTCAACTCATAACGCTATTTGTTTAGTTTTTTAAATCGGTTATTTTTAGAAAGTACATTACTGGCTGTATTACATCTTAATCGTCCTGTAGTGCTTCGCTTATATCTAGTCCAGTTTTATCGACCACTGATTACGTTTGTTCGAATTTCGGACATTCTGTAATAATGACATGTTCTACGGTAAGAGCTGAACCTTGACGAAACTTGCCTGTTGCCGATGACGTATTCCTCTCGATTTGTGATGACCCGTGCGTTAACCTAATCGGGCTCGTCTCTTCGTGTCTGTTCGGTACGACGTCGTCCGCTGTTTCTGTTCGCCGTTTGATTTTCCGTAATTTGTTCTGTGTTAATCTCGACCGCGACTCTTATCGAACAAGATTTATCGCGAATTTTAATTGCTTATCCGTGATACGGGAATTATAGTCCGTGGAGTTCTGCCGTGGTGGGTATCAGTAGTCTTGACGTGGTACAATCAATCGTTGTTCAATTACCGCGTGAAATGTTTACAACGTAATACTAATGCTTCGTTATTTTCACGTCGATTTGTTTTCTAAGTTTGAAGTGAAAAGTTTTATAATAGTTTCCTTATATTGTTATACATATTAACCATATCTAGAGTGACGTATGTATAGCCTCGTTATTACGTTTTTGTCGATTTCAAACTTATTAATTTAATTCTATATTATTTTCGAACATCGAGCGTTAAATGGCGGTTCAAATTCGCAATTAGTTTCATATTGTATTTTGTAATTATTTTAGAAACAAAATGAGCATTGATATACAATTAACTAACGTTCTAATTCGATCGTTGTTAATCTCGCCTAGTTTAATTAACCCCGATTGAATGATTCATTTGTATATGCCCAATTGAAATTGTTGAAATAACCGATGAACCAATCTATATTCCTTTTTCCATTGATTTCTTTGCTGATATATTCATTAAATCTCGACAACGGATTTACTAGTTAAATGCGTATCAATTATATAAGTATAAAAAATATTAGCGTTAATTACATATATATATATATATATCCCGTCAAGTTTATCCTTATATTAAGCGATAGTATTTTAAAAGGACTTATTAAATAGTAGTCTAGTAAATAATTAATCTCGGCTTTCTATTAGAATCAACGTAAAACCGAAGATCTCTCAAGCCGTATTCTACGTCGACGATAAGCTTCTGTTATTTGCCTACTGTTCTTCACTATTACTACTTTTAATATTTGATTCTGGTACAACATAATCAACATCCTATACAGGTCGAAAGGTTACTCAGCGCAAACAGTTAATTCTTCTCTAGAAAGACTGCCCTCTTTTTTTTTATGCGAATCTCCCTACTTTTTTTTTCCCCTTACATTTTATCCCGTCATTTCAAGTACGCTTCCGAGCATTCTCTTTTGAATAATTTTCGGCTTTTCTTCAGCGCGCCCGGATCACTTGCACACAAGTACACATGTATAAATACACCTTAAAAGAGTACTACTTATTGTATTATATTATACGTGTCTAATCGACGACTTTACCTGCCCTTTTGGGGGGATATTAGTTAATGTGTATATATCTAAAAGCTCATCAATCATCCGGTAATCTAGGTGACACCCCGCACATCCGTTGTATACTTACTCGTTCGAGATATATTTAAAATAATAATGATAATAACGCTAATAATAATAATACTAATAAAAGTAATACTTATTCTACTGCGACGACTGATAATAATAATTATAATAATAATTTTAAAAATAATAATACTATTATTATTAATAATAATAATAATAATAATAATAATAATAATAATAATAATAAATAATAATAATAGTAAAATTGGATAAAATAGAAATGAAAAATAAAAAGAAATAGCGTCTCAGAATTAATAACGCACTAGGCTGGGAAAAGTAAGTAAGAATGCGAGTAAAAGAGACAGTTAATAACGACAAACACCGGTAGGGCGGAAAGAGATAAAACATTTTTATTACCATACCTCACTGGCGTATAAAATCAGACGGCATCATCCGAAGGAATATTTATTAATTTTACACCATCGACCTTATGCTGTGCATACGGTATGCGATGTATGCGGAGAGTTTTTTTCTCGGCGATCCGCGTTTTACATACCAAATTTTTCCTCTTGGGTACGTCTTCGACAATGGCAAAATTTATAAGGAAACCGGGCGAAATTCACTTTTCTATTTTTATTTATTTTATTTTTTATTTTTCCACCCCCCCTCCACGGTTAAGTCCATCAGGGAAAAACAAAAACCGCTAACAAATATCCCAGGAATCGGTCGTTCAAAATAGACGCGAAGAATTTATCTTTGTAACTTCTTTTTAAGAAACAAACTCGACACTTCGGTTTTTACTGCTTCTTGGCCGGATTTAAAATTTCCATTCTACCGAGACGGATGATACTTCATTTTTTATTCGATCCTTTTAGCGGTGTTGGTTGAAAAAAACTGACGAAGATTTAGAGGCATTACCTCTATTTCGGATTTTTACAGTACCGGACATTGGATAATCTGACGAATTTATATATATATATATATATATATATATATATATATATATATATATATATATATATATTTGATATTTTTTTTTGAGAATTAACATTTCAGAATGACCGTTTTCGGCTAATTCTTAAACCATCATTGGTGAAGAATTCACAAGAACGGCGTTTAGTAACATTTTAATTAATGGTGACAATCTATATATAATAATATATCTTAATTTTTGTTCTAATGTAAAAATATATCGGTGGAAAATTAATTCAGTTAAATTCGATCGAATTAGGATCGTAATCATAATGGCGATCGTGGCATTTTTTTAATAAAAGACAGCGTGCAATGAATCAAATGATATTTCTCTTTTTTCCTGGCTGCGTCTGTAGTTGCCGTTTCCCAAAATCCGGTTGTTATCATTTCCATTCTTTTTATTCTTACTGGCGGTTTTCCTTCGATCTTGCCGTGCATTGCGAGCAAAACTATTCCTCCTTCCCCGATCTTGTGTACCACATACTTCATTTTGTTTTTCAGTATATCTTCTATCAGCGTCGTGTTCTTGATTTTCTCCGGAATATTTTCGTGTTCGTTATTTCCGCCGGTATCCTCCGCATTATGATAAACAACGTTTCCAAGCGCCCGACTGGATACGGCTCAACCGCTTTCGAACTGGTCGTGGAAGATGTAGCCACATGCTCGTAAATTGGGACTTCAAACGTGATCCGTTATGCGACTACGGACTAAAAAGAAACCAAACAATGGGTCGTATCCTCAACACGTGCCCACGAAGAGCCTTCAGTGGCGACTGGGAAGAAATTCGGACAGTATCGGACGATGGCTGGAAAATCTAGATCTGAACGTCTAAGCAGAAATATATATATATATATATATATATATATATATATATATATATATATATATATATATATATATGATGTTTGCTACCCGACGACATACGATATAATAAAAAAGTTACGCACTTTTTTTTTTTTTTTGCACTTTTTTTTTTTTTTGCCGGGATACCTAAAGAGTCGCATTTAAGATTCACGAAATCTGAAGCGCCTTAAATAAAATTTTATTTTTTTCACCCAGATTTGTGATATCGTCGAAATAAATAATACCCGAGTTATAAACATTTTCTGATAGAACATAAATAGTAACAATGATGATAGTTACAATAAAAAACGACAACAGATATATCGCCATACTGTATGTACAAAGAGAATTTATGGGAATTTTATTGCATATTTATTTATTTATTTAATGAAGCCACGCAACAGCTAACAGCCAATTATAGTGTAGGCTTATAAATAAAATAATACAATTAATATTTTTTTCTGAATTATAAAATTAAAAGTAAAAAAAATAAAATACAAAAAAAATACATTGAACGCATTCACCAGCCTCACACCCATTAAACACACCGGAAAAACTACACGCATTCACAAGTCTCACACTCATTAAAACATACATCATTCAGATCCCATTCACACAATCTTACTCGAAATAAACGGACGAATAATATACGAGGTGTCTAGCGGTCAACCTTTACTTTTCGCTCGGGTTTCAGTCGATAGTTCGGATTTTAGTCCGGTCTATCGTTATTATATCGAAATCACCGTAACGATTGTTGATACTGCGGTGGTCATTTTAATCAAGGACGGAATAATATCGGGGGAATAGATTATCCAGATGGAAAAGGGACGATATATTATACGGAGGTGTAATACACGGAGAACTTAGCAAAAAAAGATAAAGCTCAGAACGCGCAGGCGCCACAGCATTAAAAAAAAAACATGATCGGGATTGCAGACTGCCTGTTCAATAAGATGCATTCGAAAAAAAAAACGGTCGTACAATAAATAATGTCCAAATCGGCAATCTATTGACAAGTAGAATTCTCTTGCAACTAATCTCAAAGAAATAGAACCACGAGAGTCTGGGAGAGACGGTTGAAGTTGATTGAGTGGTGATTGACTAACTCAGTGAACATCGGTTCCTAATGATGCCTACGTTCTAGCTAAATAAAGCGAATGATATTTTTGTGCTAAGGAGAGTTCTACGCCACTAGATGAACACGTGTTCAGCCAATCAGTAAACAAATTCGTCGTTTGGAATACCTCTATGACCGGGCATCCACAAACAAATACTCCCGCACGTTCTAAACTATTTTAAGCTTTAGCAAGAGTAGTCCAATTAATGTATCTGACACATTCCGTTTATTTTCTACAGCCATAACTATACGCTTTTTGTTTAATTATAAGGTAATTTCCGCGAATATTTAAGTCTAGTAAAATTGATAAGGCTTCACTGAAGTATTCTTTAAATTTAATACGTATTAAATAAAATGTTGCCAATTTTCTTAAAATTTTGATTCCAATTTACATGTAAAGCGATTATTTAGGTTGCCTGCTGCGAAAACAAGCAGGTAGCCTGGACAGAAAATGTATAGAATGGATTCCACTGGAAAAGGAAAATCAAAAGACCGAAAAGACGGTGGAAAGATGATATTGTCAAATATGTGGTGACTAGTTGCATGCGGAAAGCAAGAGGTAGAACGATTTGGAAACAAATGAGTGCTGGATATATATTTTAAAGTTAAAGGAAAAAACAGAAGGGAATTTTTCTCAAGTTGCAATTTTATTATTATTTAATTTTGATCATTGCGCATATGTATTTTTGGTGTATTCAAATGAAATAAAGGCTATTCATTTCATTCATATATATATTTAAGCAATATTTTTTGGTCGAGAATATTAATAACGATACTCTTAATCGAATCGAATTTATTTAGCGCTTTTAAATAAATAAATAAATAACTATTTGTTTATAAGAACATATTGGGGTAATTATTAAATAAAGTTAAGCGCCACTATTCTCGAACGTACGGGTAAAATATATTAAATAAAGGTCTAGAACTTAGACACGCGTATATATATATAATAATAAATCAATTAAGAGAAATTAAAATAAAAAATATAAATTAAATTCAAGTCAGAATTATACATCGATCAAATTAATGCTGCTATCGTTGTTATTTTTATAACGACCATTATTACGTCGATAGCCGTAATAATCTGAGGCGGAGTTGACAAGCCGATGAATATGGACGAGTTTACCAAATTATTATGCACAAACACATACATATATATATATATATACACGTGTGTGTGTGGTGTGGGTATGTATTAATATAAAGACCAGATGTTTTTCGCTGATACGAATGAATTTCTGATATTTGGTCATAATAATAATTTGATTTAATTGAAAGTGACGTACCGCTAGTATGTGTCTCTATATGCAGCTGAACAAAATCGTAAGCAGAAAATGACGTACATAAAGTGAAAATACGTGTAACAGACGTAGAAAGAGATAAGAACGAATACGAAATAGTCGACACGGTTAAAATTCGAACTTTCATTTTCGTCCTGTTCTTTCTTCCTGGAAAATCTACATATTTGCTATTGAAATTAGATTTTAAACTACTCCGAATTTGTCAAAATCAATCCATCGGTCTGAAATCAATCTTAATGGTAAATCATGAAACGGTCGTTGGATACAAGCGATATTCAATATTTCGAGAAAACGAAGTAGACGTTCCTCCTCGTTATCAGAACTATGTGCCTGCATTGCCGCCGAGAATCTGACTGAATGTCAAAGAGATAAAACCAAAACCCGTTCGTCAACTGTTAACTATACATCCGTGATCATGGACGACGCCAAGACCCACCATGAAGGCCGCCTCGTAAATGTCATCAGTTATCTTGTAACTGTCCCCTAAGTGTTAAGTGTGTAATAAATAAAATCACCCTTTTTAACTAGTCCGTTCATACTGCTTCAAAAAGAAGACAATTAGGAGTTTAATGTGTTAGAAAAGGAAAATAAACAATTATTTTCACGGTGTGTACGACCGCGGGCAACAAGGCTCAGGCCAAGGCCCTTTTCGATCGAAGAATAATTTATGAGTTAGTCCTTAAACAATAAACAATCTAGACCACTCTCTATCTGTTCGACGGTCGTGCGTATAGAAACCCTTTTAATTTTCCTACATTATATCTCTCTCATTTATCACGTTTGGGTACAGAAATAAGTATTAACAAATGTTGCAGAGAATGCTGTCTGTTGTTTCAATCTTCCTTCTCACTTGAAGCTTCTCTCTCAATCATTCGTAACGACTTACAAGCGTGTGATTTTTTGTGACGCGATATTTGAAAACGTCCGGAAACGGTACTTGTTTTATATATACGTATAGATATGTATTTTTTATTTAGATACGAAAATATTCAATAAAATGAGTGTGTATATATATATATATATATATATATATATATATATATATATATATATATATATAAAACGACGACCGTCTGTCCTATACTCACCACGAAATAAAACAATCAATCAATTTAAAAATAAAACATATATATTTAAATATTCATTTCTGATTGCTTAAACTCAAAAGAGAAATCGGAAGGTTTCGCCGAAGCATCATGGTACGAGCGCGTATTATTTACAAATAGCGATAAAATATAGTCACTGTCAGATTGCTTTAAGTATCTATTCTTTATTTTATACTTGTAAATTTGTGATCTTAAATTTCAATTTATATTTGTGTCTTTATTTTTTAAATCTTTATTTTTATTTTCATTTGAATGTCACTTGATAATGGCGTAATTGCCGAAAAGCTTCGTGCTTTTTCCAAAAAATAAACGTTAAGTGATTTTAACTAAATTTTAGAATTAAATTAAAAAATAAATCTTATTGACATTTAACTCGATTTTTTATATAATTAAAATCTAATTTCTTATCTTAAATAATTCACAATACGATTAATGACAATTTAAATAATAACTTAAATTTGAAATTAATATGTTTTGACGCTTGCCAACCTTCCCTACCGACACTTGCACATATTCAAAGTAAACCGAAGAAAGTTTAAAAGACGCAGGCATTTATGTTAATGCCTCTCCTAACGCCTGCAATTCTCTTCTTCCGACACCTTCACATCTATATATTAATCTGAAGTAAGTTTACAGACATTTATTTGCATGTCTCTCTCTTAACGCCTTCAAAATCTTACCATCTGACACCTGCACATCGATGAAAGTAATATATAGTATTATAAAAAAATTTGCAGGCGTTTAAAAATAAATAGTTTAACGCCTTTCCTAAACATATTTTGAATTTACATAATGGTTGCATTGATTTATTCGATTATAGTATAATACCGTAGTTTGTGTTACCCGTCTACAGCATACAGACCTCTGAACTAGGTTAACTGCGTATGTGATTCCAATGATGCGGTTATTATTGTGTAATCGATCGCCGCATTTTAATAGATAGTGAAGAAAGGTTGTTAATGGTTGCCTTGTGAGGAAACATTATAAACAACAGAAAAAAAGAAAGCAGTCGGAAGACTCAAAGTCAATCAGTGTTGTTGTTCGCCATAAGAGGACCAGTTTTGCCATCAAAATGCTAATAGCATTTAATATATATATATATATATATATATATATATATATATATATATATGAGTAAATACTAAATAGTAACCGAAATTTAGCTATATATATATATATATATATGTACAAAGTCATCTACAAGGTGGGGGTTAGAGTTTCAGCTTTTTCCATTTCCATGCTAGTAGCATTGGGGGATACTTCACATCTCTCATGTGATTTTGGCATTGATGATGAAACTGGTGAATGAACACAGGGTAAACAAATGACTTTTTGCATCTTCCTATTGTTTTCTTCTTTTTCTGCTTTTTTTTTCTTCACAATGCAACCATTAACAACATTTCGACACCTCTTACTGCATTGTTCTTTTCCAAGAAATTGTTACTCGAATGATTATCAAGTGCAATCGATTACACAATAATAATCCTATCGTTGGAATCACACAACCAGTTATCCTTAGTTCAGAGGTCTGAATTAGGTAACACAAAACTTCTCAGTATTAGAACCATTACGTAAATTCGAAATATGCTTAGCAGAGGCTTTAAGGATATTTATTTTTCAGCGCCTGAAAATTTTGAGAATACTCAATATTACTTTAGGAATGTGCAGGTGTCGAGGCGTCGGATGAGAGATGAAAATAAATGTCTGCAAATTTTAAACTTATTTCAAATAATTATAGAGATGTGCAGCTGTTGAAAGGAGATATATATATAGTACTAATGTTCCATTATCATTAGATTGGTCCAGGATTACTCAAACTACTCTTCCCAATGAAGCAAATATCGGGGTGATTCGTTATTGCTTTCTCTGCTTCTTTACTTTTCATTTAAAACCGATTTTTGTTGAATTGGTTAAGGGTGGTTTGGTCATGCCAATCTTTTCTTCCGACACCTTCACACTGCTAAAGTAATCATAGTATTCTCAATATTTGCAGGAGTTTAAAATAAATATTTTTAATACCTCTCTTGACACCTGCACGTATTTCTTCTGACACCTGCATATCTTTTTAAGTAATCGTAAGTATTCAAAAAATTCGCAGGCGTTTAAAAATAGATATTTTAACATCTCTCCTAATGCCTGTAAATTTCCCGTTCCGACACCAAAACTTCAATAAAGTAATCCTAAGTTTAAAATTTGCAGGCTTTTATTTTAATACTTCTCTTATCGCCTGCAAATCTCCCATTCCGACACCTGCACATCTCCCGAAGTAATATTAAATATTATCAAAATTTGCAGGCATTTAAAAATAAATATTTTAACGCCTCTCCTAAGCTGGTTTTTAATTTACGCAATGATTGCACTGAATTCGTCGTATTAGTTCTGATATCGGTTTAATCCGATTTATAATATCAAATTTATCTGAATATTTTCATCGCTAATTATATAATATACGTATATATCCAGCCATATGTGGTTATATGTGTGTGTGCGTATATGTACTGTTTTGCATAACCTTGGAAGAGTGGAGGTGATTATGTGAATTCTGTAACGAGTAAAAGTAAAATATATGGGAGGACTTTTTTTATTTATTTACTATACATTTATTTTTCTTCTCTTACACACAGTAAACTCTTTAGGATATTTTTCTCACTGTAAGACCAACCGGATGGTTAAAATATTTAATTTCGACGGTGTTGTTTTTACGATTTTATCGTTGCCTCCGTTGATAGTTGTGACAGCTCAACACGCCTGAGTAGTGAGGGTGTTTGGTCCCGTTCACACGGATCCTCAATTATTGACACTCTATGTATACATTCCGTAGTAGGATCATGGCCCAAGTAGCTACCAAGACCTACTATGAACGCTGCTTCATCAGCTGTTATGTAACCGTCTTCTAAGTGTTAATTGTAGAATAAATAAAATCATTCTCGATATTAGACCATTTGACTATTCCGTTTGTACTGTTACAAAAGAAGACGATTAGGCGTTGAATGGGTTAGAAAAGGAAAAGAAATAATTCTTTTCACGGTGTGTCCGTATGCTCGTAATTACATCAAACATACTTAGTATTGCAACACACACTATCGCATTTCTACTGAAAAATTACAAAATGTGGCTAAAACAGGGTTTAGTTCTATAAAAGTTATAGTTGTATGAAATGCTGCATTCCTTACGGTTAATATTCTGTTTATTTCATTATTTCCTGAAATATCAGCTTCTCTAATACGTATATATTAATGCGGCCCAGGATTACTAATTATAGTTCCGCGTGTACAAAGTAATATTTTAGTAAGCCATTGCCAGGGAACGGAAAGAGCAGTCGATGTTCGAGTTCTCGAGTTTGCATGTTGAAGTGAGGATCCTTATCGGCTAAGTGGTTGTTCATAATTTTCTTCAGAACCCCTAGTAACGAAACTTCAGAATTTGTCAAGTTGAGAGTTATAATAAGAAGTAACGGTATACGTTAATACCGTACCCACGTCTCCGTTAGATTCGGTAAGAGTTGAAGCGATAGTAGTAGTAAATATTGGCTGCGATTGTGTATCTCTTATTGTTTTAATTCAGCAAGAGTCGCGGCAAAATGCCTTAAATGAAATAGTGGAAGATTCGTGCGAATATTTTAATATTTTCAGGACATGATAGAAGTAGAGTAAAATATTGGGTTAACAGAATTTTCCGTTATTCGATATGCCTTGGGCTAGGGACAATAGACGTATTATATATAGAGGTAAATGTGTGACAGTCGGGACGGAAGGAATAATAATTTTATAGAGCAAATTGTCGTGAACTCATCATCGACATTACTCGCGTACATCTTATAAACATCACACGTATTTACTCACATCTATATATATATATATATATCACATGGGCAGGTTGGACGGATTAGTAAAATAAAATAAATTCGATTAAGAATGCCATTGTGTACGAAACTGAAAAATAAAAAATAAATTACGATATTCGCATAATCGTCATCGTCCTATCATAATAAAATTAATATTTAATTTATTAATTTAAAAAATTAAATAAAAATTTAAATAAATAAACGATGAATATTACGAATATCCAATATTTCGTTAGCGAGCGACAAACATGCCTTATTAACATTATTACAATTACTCTATTATACTTACATTATATATATATATATATATATATATATATATATATATATATATATATATATATATATATATATGAGTGTGTATATATAAGTACATAATGTATAAACTAAAGATTTTTCGAGCGGAATTAAATTTCATAAAATTGATATTTACGATAAGATATTCATTATCGAATTATTATATAACGACTAAACTTCGTAAATATGGGCAAAATTTGAAGCAGGATAATATTATTAAACGAAACACGCAACATTTACCAAACTACTACTAGTAACAGCGGTTGTAGTATGGATAAAAATTAAATAATCTATAACCGTGGTAACTTTACATACACTCTACTAACTGTAACCTAATATGTATATATATATATATATATATGCGCATAATGTATATACGCGTTAACTCCGATAGAGTACCGTATCACCACTACTGTGACCATTTGTTGAAATAAAAGACTTAATCGACAAATTAAAAGAAAAATATGATAAAATATCGAACATTTCGTACGCACGTTTTGATAAAATCTTCCATCTCTTACGGTATCTATATAGATATACGCGTGCCATAATATATCATCGTAATCATTCCTCCCCCGAAACGTTAACCCTTTGGGTAACCTGGGTCGTTCGTTCTTTTATCATTGCATTGCAACAGTAAATCGGGTATGTTAGAATGTTCAGCGTGTAACGGCGCTTTTCTAGAGTTACTCAAAAACTATATTTTTCTTCTTTTAATTCAGTCGTAAGACTGGTCTTTTTCCCGTGATGATATTTTTCCCATGTTCCCGATTTTCCGCGTTTTTTTTTTACCTCCTTATAACTAGCGAGCCTTCTCGTAGTAAGGTTACTACGAATGATTTTCCGTGTGTTCCACTTCTTCGTTCACCTTGAAAAACATCTCGAAGTATTCCTGCATGTCTTATAACATGGCCAACGTTAACCGCCTTATTAATCCCATCCTGTTTCGTTTATCCGTAATTTCTCTATCAAAAACTATATATCGTACGTATTATTCGAGCGGCGATGTTAACGCTAATTAGCACGCTAATTTCGTATTTAGCACTTTATGTATTTCGTAAGTAGTTTTCATTAATTTAGGAACAGCAAAATTAAAGCGATAAAGTTGAATAAAAATTACGCTCTTTGATCATCTAAGTTAATTTTTTTGCATTGTCACTAATTTCGAATAAATGAAAGTGTTCAGACGGTAAAATTAGTGATTTTAAATAGCAAGAAGTTACTTTAAAAATTGTTTTTTTCCCCCCCCCTTAGTTACACTGTTTCTGTATATATACCAATTTTTTAATTTCATACTTTAAACGACTTTAGTTCGTATTATGATTTTAATTAAAACTTTTTAATTTTACAGCGGAAGGTTCAGTTTCTAAATCGCACTGTGTATCTGCCGCCTGTAAACATATATATATATATATTATATATATATTATATATATATATATATATATATATATATATATATATATATACCGGTGTAAGTCTGCAAATTATACATAAGAAGTGTCGCTGCGATACTGATAATTCGAACACGTCTGATACGTTGCATAAGCACACCCTCCCCAATGCGTTATTCCAATAAGTTCGAGTTGGTTGCGATAAAAAAAGCGAAATATAAATAAAATGTTCAGCGGAGAAGTATTTAGATAATAAAGAGGATAATTCAATTTACAACATTTTACGGGGATTTTTTTTATTTCATTTTTTAATCATCTCAGTTACGTTATTAAAAATAAGTTTTTTTGCCATTAGAAGATTGATAAATTAATTTCGTACTGATTTAACCTAAACCATTTTGCTATTAATATCATTTTGCGTCGGATTCTGAAGCGTACTCGCGAGAACCGACGAGAAGTAACCACACCGACAACGCGACGTTCTTCGACGCTAGTCGCGAATCGATTAGAAGGTGGTGTGCAAAAGAAAAATTTCTAATTAATTTCGCGAATGGCCGTATAATTCTAATCTGTTTTCTATCGTTATTAATAGGTAACCGCGAGCCTTTCGTGAAATTAAACTTTTCCTCTTCGTCGTAAATAGCGAAGCTTATACAGGAGGTTTAGTTACAGCGGCGGCTTGATTGAAAGTAATTAAACTTCCCCTAGCCGTATAACGGACGCAGGAGGAAGATTTCGATTTAGCGGTTTGATTAAACCTACTAACGTTAAAGGCGACCGTCGACGACGGAACCGTATTAGAAATCCGGTCTTCGTCTCGTTCGATCTCGTTTCATTCGACTCTGTTTAGAAAGGTTCGAAACTATTACTATCGCGGTAAGACTGTTTTAATCGCTATAAAACGGAATGCTGCTCGTAAGAAAGCAGACCCATAATAAAGTGGCATAAGGGCAAAAACAATAATTTTACAAGGCATTTAAATTTTTTTTTCGCGCTAATTGTATTATAATACCCTAGACGGGGTGTGTAATTAAATTACGGGTACGAATTATATAAATCATCGGGTAGATTTCTATAAATGAGCCCTAAAACGAAACGAAATAAAAATCAAGTATATCGCATTACTACACCCGCTCCCGGACAAATTATCCGCTTTTGCAAAATACGTCGTTTTTCTAGAATAATTCTTCAACTTTTTCTCCTCAACCCTAAGGGTTTGGTGGAGAAAGTTACATCAAATGAATCCTGTTGCCGGCCATATTATTTATTTCTCGATATCTCCTCCCGCTTCTAACATCATCCACATATACTTTTTCCGGCGTCTTCCTCTTCCTGGTCTTCCTTGATTATATTTGCGATCCATCTTGAATGTCTTAGTTCAATCATTCTATTTCTTCTAGTATCTATTTCCGTAATAATATTTCTATTTTCTTTCGCTATTTTTAACACTCGTTCGTTTTTTCTCCGTCCATTTTATTCTTAACATTCTTCTCCAAATATCTCGAACGTTTCCATTTTTATATATATATATATATATATATATATATATATATATGTACGCTTTAGACATAAGTTTTCGCTCCGTATGGAGCAACGCTTCGGATGAATAAAATGCTTTCTAGTTTCCAGTCAGATTGTTTCCGGATGTTAGTAGGCTTTTCTTACCTATGAAAGTATTCATTGCTTGCGTTATGCTCTTATGTCTATTTCATTTCTTCCATATGCTGTTACGATACTCCCCGAGTATGTAAATTGTTTTACCCGAGTTATTCTAATTCCATCGAGTTCTATCGTTATTATTTGATTTCTCGAGAACAGCTCGTTACCTTTGTCTTAATTTTGTTTATTTTCATTTTACACCGTTTTCGGTTAAGTTTTCATTTTACACCGTTTTCGGTTAAGGGCTCGTCCATTGTTTTCAGTTTTTTTTTTTTTTTTGTAAATCTTTTTCATTTTGCGAAATTTACACTTGTGCATATTGATAATATTTATTATTAACGACGTTTTTTTTTTTTTTTGTTTTCGTTGTCGCAAATATTCTATTAGAAAAACGTCATATTCTACAAATAGGACGCGTAATTTTACTAATCGTTTTTAGAGGAACAATATCCGAAATCCTCATTGTGGCTGTTTTCTATCGCGAAAATTGACTTACGTCTTTTCATCAACAAGCACATAGACAACTACAATCTATAACATTACCGAGTAATGCGTCTCACTTATCCATGGATAAGTGACGAAAAACACTACAAAGTGATGACTATTGGCGATGTAAAATTCGTCTAAAGAACTCACGTTGTGAATAGTGATTTTTTTATAATAAAAAAATCAATCGAAAAATTAGTTAAATCAATTAACATTTATTTTCTTGTGAAAAAAATAATTACTTAAAAATTTTTGACGGCGACGGTGAAACTATATTCCATGAAATTTTTATTCCGCTTGTCTGTTCTGTTCATTTTTCGAATTCTTGAAATTGAATATATAAACATCGATATATTTGTTTACCGATTTTGTTTTTTTTTTCTTTTCGGCATTTACGCCATTATCGAGTGAACAAAAAGAAAATTGTTCTTTTGAAAAATCATAATTTTAAAAGTACAAATTAAAAATAATTACTTAAAAATTTTTGACGGCGACGGTGAAACTATATTCCATGAAATTTTTATTCCCCTTGTCTGTTCTGTTTATTTTTTGAATTCTTTAAATTGAATATATAAACATCGATATATTTGTTTACCGATTTTGTTTTTTTTTTCTTTTCGGCATTTACGCCATTATCGAGTGAACAAAAAGAAAATTGTTCTTTTGAAAAATCATAATTTTAAAAGTACAAATTAAAAATAATTACTTAAAAATTTTTGACGGCGACGGTGAAACTATATTCCATGAAATATTTATTCCCCTTGTCTGTTCTGTTTATTTTTTGAATTCTTGAAATTGAATATATAAACATCGATATATTTGTTTACCGATTTTGTTTTTTTTTTCTTTTCGGCATTTACGCCATTATCGAGTGAACAAAAAGAAAATTGTTCTTTTGAAAAATCATAATTTTAAAAGTACAAATTAAAAATAATTACTTAAAAATTTTTGACGGCGACGGTGAAACTATATTCCATGAAATTTTTATTCCGCTTGTCTGTTCTGTTTATTTTTTGAATTCTTGAAATTGAATATATAAACATCGATATATCTGTTTACCGATTTTGTTTTTTTTTTCTTTTTGGCATTTACACCATTATCGAGTGAACGAAAAGAAAATTGTTCTTTTGAAAAATCATAATTTTAAAAGTACAAATTAAAAATAATTACTTAAAAATTTTTGACGGCGACGGTGAAACTATATTCCATGAAATTTTTATTCCCCTTGTCTGTTCTGTTTATTTTTTGAATTCTTTAAATTGAATATACAGTAGAATCCGCTTAATGTGAAGCCGGATATTGTTATCATTCGGTTAATGTTATCAAAATGCTTCGGTCCCGATTTCTTGTCCTTTTTACACACAAATTTCCCCCTTTTATGTGATCAAGACGTCGTTTATTGTTATCGCAATCAGAGCAGGTTTTTCAATAAATCTCGTTTCTTATCTTCTTTCATTGAATGTGTACCTACAATTATGCATATAACGAAGTTGATAACAAATCGTCTTCGTATACAGTTGTTTCATCGCTTTCCTTATGATAATGTCGTCGAAACCAAAACGTCGCGATTGCAGTGTTTCGGAAAAAGTAAACATTTTACGAAAGTATGACGCGCTTGTACCCATATCTCAACGTGAAGCAGCATCAAAATTAGGAATTTCGCAACCGCTATTATGTAAAATTTTGAAGTCGAGAGAAGAATTGGAAACTGCGACGATATGCAACGGGAACACTTCGCGTAAAAGAAAACGATTCGGTAAAGATGAACAAGTTGAAACAGCTTTGGTTGGATGGTTCGATCAGGTACGTGACAAGAACGCGTCAGTTAACGGTCCGATTTTACGTGCAAAAGCGGAAAGTTTAGCGAAACAGTTAGGCAAAGAAGATTTCGTTGCTACAGAAGGCTGGTTTCGTAGATCAACTTAGTTTATAGAAAGCCGTGCGGCGAACAAGCTGACGCTGATGTTTCTGCGGCTGAGTCGTGGATCAAAGATGTTTGGCCTACCTTAATTGATCAGTATTCTCCTGATGACATATTTAACGCTGATGAAACCGGGATTTACTACCGAGCACTGCCTGAAACCACGTACGTGTTCAAAAATGAAGCGTTGAAGGGGTTTAAAGTAGCCAAAGATAGAATTACAGTGCTATGCTGCTGCAGTATGTCCGGTGAAAAAGAAGAACTGCTGGTTATCGGTAAGAGTAAAAATCCAAGATGCTTCAAGAACGTAAAAAACCTACCAGTTTCATATTCGGCTAATAAGAATGCCTGGATGACGTTGGAAATTTTTAAAGAATGGTTGGTGCAATGGGACCGACGCTTAAATCGAAACATTCTTTTGCTGGTGGACAACTGTACAGCTCATAATGTCGACCTAACTTTACGCCACATTAAAATTGTTTTTATGCCGCCGAATACCACCTCATTAATTCAGCCGTTAGATCAAGGCGTAATTAGGACCCTAAAGGCGTACTATCGCAACGAAATGAGACAACGAGTTTTGGAACAGATCGAAGGCAACATGCAAGGCTTATCGGCGGCCGAATTAAGTACGAAAACTGATCTTCTATCAGCTCTCCATCTCTTGAAGCATGGCTGGGATTCAGTTACTAAATTAACAATTTCTAACTGCTTCAAAAAAGGAGGATTCGTTCCAAAATCAGAACAGGTCGAAGTGCTTTGTGAACTCCCTTTTCCCGATGACTTGTTGCAAGTCGAATTTGAAGAATGGCTCGATATTGATTCCAATTTGACTACTGCTGCTCCTGTGACTGAAAAAGATGTATGCGACAACATTTTAAATCACGACGACGAAGAGCTTTCATCATCAGAGGAGGAAATGGAAAATGAAAATAGTGTACCCTCTCACAAAGAAGTTATAGATGCCCTCGCAACCATTCGACGATTTGTGCAGTGCAGAGGCACTGTTGATAATTTCAATGATACTTATGCGTCAGAAAAACTTGTTAAAAATTTACTCGTTCAGAATTTGAAACAAAGTTCTTTGACACGTTACCTTCCGAAGGGTAAGTAATGCCTAATCATATTAACCTACGTATCTATTTTATCAAACGCACTTTGTGGTATGTACTTCAAAGCTAGAATCAAGTATGTGATATATGTACGTGCAATAAAAAAAATTTTTTCAACTCGATTTTTTTTTCGCTTAATGTTATCAGCCGCTTAATGTTATCGATATCCCCTCGGACATTTGCGATCACATTAAGCGGATTTTACTGTATAAACATCGATATATTTGTTTACCGATTTTGTTTTTTTTTTTCTTTTCGGCATTTACGCCATTATCGAGTGAACAAAAAGAAAATTGTTCTTTTGAAAAATCATAATTTTAAAAGTACAAATTAAAAATAATTACTTAAAAATTTTTGACGGCGACGGTGAAACTATATTCCATGAAATTTTTAATCCCCTTGTCTGTTCTGTTTATTTTTTGAATTCTTTAAATTGAATATATAAACATCGATATATTTGTTTACCGATTTTGTTTTTTTTTTCTTTTCGGCATTTACGCCATTATCGAGTGAACAAAAAGAAAATTGTTCTTTTGAAAAATCATAATTTTAAAAGTACAAATTAAAAATAATTACTTAAAAATTTTTGACGGCGACGGTGAAACTATATTCCATGAAATTTTTATTCCGCTTGTCTGTTCTGTTTATTTTTTGAATTCTTGAAATTGAATATATAAACATCGATATATCTGTTTACCGATTTTGTTTTTTTTTTCTTTTTGGCATTTACACCATTATCGAGTGAACGAAAAGAAAATTGTTCTTTTGAAAAATCATAATTTTAAAAGTACAAATTAAAAATAATTACTTAAAAATTTTTGACGGCGATGGTGAAACTATATTCCATGAAATTTTTATTCCGCTTGTCTGTTCTGTTTATTTTTTGAATTCTTTAAATTGAATATATAAACATCGATATATTTGTTTACCGATTTTGTTTTTTTTTTCTTTTCGGCATTTACGCCATTATCGAGTGAACAAAAAGAAAATTGTTCTTTTGAAAAATCATAATTTTAAAAGTACAAATTAAAAATAATTACTTAAAAATTTTTGACGGCGACGGTGAAACTATATTCCATGAAATATTTATTCCCCTTGTCTGTTCTGTTTATTTTTTGAATTCTTTAAATTGAATATATAAACATCGATATATTTGTTTACCGATTTTGTTTTTTTTTTCTTTTCGGCATTTACGCCATTATCGAGTGAACAAAAAGAAAATTGTTCTTTTGAAAAATCATAATTTTAAAAGTACAAATTAAAAATAATTACTTAAAAATTTTTGACGGCGACGGTGAAACTATATTCCATGAAATTTTTATTCCGCTTGTCTGTTCTGTTTATTTTTTGAATTCTTGAAATTGAATATATAAACATCGATATATTTGTTTACCGATTTTGTTTTTTTTTTCTTTTCGGCATTTACGCCATTATCGAGTGAACAAAAAGAAAATTGTTCTTTTGAAAAATCATAATTTTAAAAGTACAAATTAAAAATAATTACTTAAAAATTTTTGACGGCGACGGTGAAACTATATTCCATGAAATTTTTATTCCCCTTGTCTGTTCTGTTTATTTTTTGAATTCTTTAAATTGAATATATAAACATCGATATATTTGTTTACCGATTTTGTTTTTTTTTTTCTTTTCGGCATTTACGCCATTATCGAGTGAACAAAAAGAAAATTGTTCTTTTGAAAAATCATAATTTTAAAAGTACAAATTAAAAATAATTACTTAAAAATTTTTGACGGCGACGGTGAAACTATATTCCATGAAATATTTATTCCCCTTGTCTGTTCTGTTTATTTTTTGAATTCTTGAAATTGAATATATAAACATCGATATATTTGTTTACCGATTTTGTTTTTTTTTTCTTTTCGGCATTTACGCCATTATCGAGTGAACAAAAAGAAAATTGTTCTTTTGAAAAATCATAATTTTAAAAGTACAAATTAAAAATAATTACTTAAAAATTTTTGACGGCGACGGTGAAACTATATTCCATGAAATTTTTATTCCGCTTGTCTGTTCTGTTTATTTTTTGAATTCTTGAAATTGAATATATAAACATCGATATATTTGTTTACCGATTTTGTTTTTTTTTCCTTTTCGGCATTTACGCCATTATCGAGTGAACAAAAAGAAAATTGTTCTTTTGAAAAATCATAATTTTAAAAGTACAAATTAAAAATAATTACTTAAAAATTTTTGACGGCGACGGTGAAACTATATTCCATGAAATTTTTATTCCCCTTGTCTGTTCTGTTTATTTTTTGAATTCTTGAAATTGAATATATAAACATCGATATATTTGTTTACCGATTTTGTTTTTTTTTTCTTTTCGGCATTTACACCATTATCGAGTGAACGAAAAGAAAATTGTTCTTTTGAAAAATCATAATTTTAAAAGTACAAATTAAAAATAATTACTTAAAAATTTTTGACGGCGACGGTGAAACTATATTCCATGACATTTTTATTCCCCTTGTCTGTTCTGTTTATTTTTTGAATTCTTGAAATTGAATATATAAACATCGATATATTTGTTTACGATTTTTTTTTTTTATTAATTTCTTTTTCGATATTGTTTTTGAGATTCTGCAAAAGTTGTATACTGATGGAATTTTAAATTTTCATTTACTGTCGCAATGTACGATATCCAAAAGTCAAATACAAAATATAAAAATATACAAACACAACAATTATTAAAAAAAACAACACAATTTTACAAGTAAAATGAAAAATAAGTATTCGAAATATCTTCCTTTTGTTCACTTGATAATGGCGTAAACGCCGAAAAGCTTTGTGTTTTTCACGGAGAAAATAAATGTTAGTGATTTAACTAACTTTTCAATTGATTATATATATATATATATATATATATATATATATATATATATATATATATATATATATATACATATATATATATATATATGTATATAAGTAAAAAACAAATGACATGATATCTACGAAACTTCGAATATAGGAGAATATAAGTATCAGCGTGTGAAAAAGGAAACATAGGACTGTAAGTGACGAATTTTCCTTTTTCTTGTTTTTTTTTTGTTTTTTTTTTTTTGTTTTTTATAATGGTTCTACAGAATATGCGTCGACAGTTTTCTTCTCGATAAATCGATATCGTCGTTTGAATTCAAACATTTCAATACTTCATCTTCAAAATTTATTCAATTTATCGGATTACATCCTATATTAGCCTCTTCGCCATACCCATCCCTGCGATACAGATCAGATTGCCGATGAAAATCACCTATTTTTCAGCTGCAGTTATTGCAGAATGTATCAATCGAAATTCCTGTCACGTATTGTAAGCCAAGCAATACCTCTGCCAACTAGACTTAGATGTCTGCTCAGCTCACGGAATAATAGCGTATACACGCTTATATTTGATTACGTATTATGTAATATAAACATTTAGTAAGACATGTCCGTTCGTTGGATGAAATCACGAAAGCCCATTAAAAGAAGGAAAATTGAGAAGCACATTATGACCCAAGGTGTTAACTTACAGATTTTTTCAATTAAATCTAATTACTATGATCAAAAAAAAAAAAAAATCTATATTCGAACATAAACGTAATAAAAGAAGTTCATCATTTAGTAATCAAAAAATATATATATATATATATATACATATATATATATATATATATTCACCATAACGATAGAACTTGTGCATCAGGTTCGATTATTGGATTTTTTTCGAAACCAATAAATCGCTATTTAAACAAAGACAACTGATTACTCCAAAAGTACACGCCATTCTGATAGGTTACATGCAGGCTCTCAGGTAACTCTTACGCGCGTAACAGCTGATGGTGATTTAATTCGACGGTTGCACATTGCGCGATCAGTTAATGGTTAATGCGATAAATAGCTCAATAAACAAAGGAGCGAATATAAAATTTATAAAACAATAACGTTAGCCTCTAAAGAAGAATGAAAAATTTTTGCCTATCATAAAAATTCATTAAATTTATAATATATTTAAAATTCTTCGTCGAAATTTATCGTTGAATTTAATAAATAATTTTTATCAGTTTCGTTCGTTATTATTTACATTTTTTTTCTAATTTCCTCTTCTTATCGTGTTTTTATAGACGCAAAATTTTATAATTTCCATTAATATCATCGATTTTATGTTTTAATTCTTTACAACGTTTCGTTAATAACGACTTTTAAATTAAGTATTTTCTTAATAATTTTAATAAATTGTTTATATATTTTTTCATATTTTACGATAATTGCTTAATGGGCGAAAAGCTTCATTTGTGGTCTTTACATTCCTCACTGTTTAAATTATACATATATATATATATATATATATATATATATATATATATATATATATATATATATATATATATATATATATATATATACGAATTGTTTGCGTTATTAGCAATTATTTAACGTTCAGTATTAACCCGCAAATAGAATCCTATATGTTAAGAAAGTATAGTATTCAGGATAAAATTTTACAATTACATTGGCTTTTTGTTGGCTTCGTTAATGCCAATCAAGTGGTCTGCTCCAATATTTACGTTCATTCGTTCTTCGGAATTATTAATTTTTTTTTTAATATCCCGGTTTACATTTTTTTTTTTTTTTTTTTTAAAGGTTTAGATTCAAATACAGGATGGAAAACTGAACCACGGGGGGAAAAAATAAATAAGACCAAAATGGTAAATCGAAAATTTAAAATTCTATTTCGGTGGAAAATTCTCAAAGTGGTTTATGTATACGGAGTAAATACGTGATATATACATATATAATATAATGTAGAATTGGCAGGCTAGCTAGCCGGAAATGTGCGTTGTACGTTATCGTTTTGTGTGTCAGAACTGACGGGAAAGGGTGTTGTAAGTTCTATCCTTTTTGCTAGAATAAAGGATAATGTAACTTTTATCTTTTTCGCCAGAATAAAGGATGATCGCGCATTATTTACGGTTAGAAGAAATGTATAATTAATGATTTACAACGTCGACACGAAGTAGCGGGAAAAAATTTGAAAAAAAATAAAACACAGAGAAAAAACAAAGACGGTGAAAAAGCAACAGTAGAAACGGTGAAATGGAAAAACTAACGATGGAAAACGACGACAAATAAAACTGGACCGGCTACAACAGGAAACCGATGGATTATTCGAATTTTGCGAGCAGGTGGTAGATATAACAACACATTTCAGTTGGTTAGAGTGGTAAAATAGAACTGTAGTAATAATAATAATAGTGAAGTAAAATCAATTTATCCTCGCAATAAAAATACAATGAGCTTACAACGCTCTGATTACATTGTTTAATGATGGGGAACGGGGGCGGTAATAAATAATTCGCAATACATATATATATATATATATATATATATATATATATATATATATATATATATATACATTTTCAAACACGGATATGTGTATAATTTAAATATAGGTATGTGCATATTTAAAAAATAATTTCTTACTATCAATACATATTTCGTCAAGCATATTTGCTCGTCGACGAATCTTAATATAATTTATACCTAAAATAAGTTGTTTTGTTTATATATATATATATATTTGCGTAAGATAATATTTTTTTTTTCATTCACACTTGCAATTATACGTTTAAGATTTTAAATAGAATGTACTCCGCTAACTTCCTTACATGTTTATTTCACATTAACACACACACACACACACATTTATACTTGGATTCTCATTTTAGAGTTTTTCCTATATTGTTTATCTTTTTTTAATTATTAAAATTGTTCTCGTTTTCAATATTTCCTTCTTGTTGTAGCTTTATCTTTTACTTCTCCGCTTTCCATTTAACATTTTATTCGGTACGCGTTTTAAAGGCTTCGGAATAATATAATCGTCCATTCGCTCTCCACATTTCGTCCTTATTGCCGATAGCTGATACGTGTTTGTATTTTAGTTATAATCTGGTATTTCTTGCTAATTCTGTTAAATTTTGTTTTGTTAAATGTTGCCGTCATTTTATGTATAAATCCGTCTGTTCTATTAAATCGACAGTCAGACTTTATTCAAAAACAAACATGTTCCAACCTTCTCAAATCGTAATGGAAATAATCGATTATTTAATAGTATCGTCTAAACTTGCGTGCCTTGTAGACTACTGGGACAGTTTGATTTAACAGCACACAAAAACATTATCGCCTCTTTACCGTCAGATACAAGAGCTGAGAACGGACCTAAAACGTTTTCCTAAAAACAAGTTGTAAGAAATTTAATAAACTAAAATACGAGTAACTCGAAGTAATAAAACTAGATATTAATAATTGTAATAACAGAGACACCCTATACTGCAAAAATCATTACCTTTCATCCCTTATCGGACAATGTTAAAAGCCCACTGAAATAACTTCAGCAGACTGGTGAAATGAAGAATTACAAATGCTCGAAGAAAAAACAAACAATATCTCAGACGTCAAAGTCCGAAATAAAAAATCCGGCTAAACTTTTCTACATTAATTCAGTCCTAAATGTTCCTCAATGAAACTATAAAAAACTTATATAATTAAAACAAAATATGACTATTTAGAAGGACATGATTTATCAGCGCGCGTGGGAAACCATATAAAATTATTTTTGCTAAAAACTACTCCTATAGGCGAGATTAAATTAATCAACTCCTCTCTACGGACGATCAAAAGTGCAGCGTCTTTCTTCAATACTTTCTTCCAGAGAAAACGGATAAGATCGGGTGGTGTTATACAAAAGATAACATTCGTTATAGAAATTTACATCTGAAAATTGATTAATATAGCGGGCTTGGAAATTTATTTAGAGATCAGTAACGCTTATTAGTATTTATCGTTTTTGTGAGTCTTCCATAGCGGATTTCAACAATGACGTAAACTTTTACATCAAACTGGAACCGTAGGCTATGTCACTGGTGATTTTAATAGCGATTTACTCGATGATAGAGCTGAAAGTAATGAATATTTATTATATTCGTACGGTTTTATGGTTAATGAGCCTACTTTTTTTGGACGTTCTAGAACTCGCCGATCCTGCCTTGATCACATCTTTGTACGAGGATGGCATATCTTCAGTTGACGTTAAATATTTACTTAAACGTGTAAATTTTTCTGATCATGCCGGTATTTGTTCAACAATATCTGTCTCACCCAAACGTTTCACAGATTCCAGTAATGTAAACCCTTTTTTCGATAAACAACTGTTTAGCAGATATTTACAAACATTAAATTTGTCTTATTTGTATTTTAGTCGTGCATCTATAGATGAGATCAGTTCACGTCCAAAATCTCGGAAACACTTTCTAAAAGTAGATATGCTCTGAATTCAACATCCTCCCCGGAAGCGGTCTCCTTGGGTTACGTCGGAAATTGTTCGGTTGCGCGGCGAAAAAAATTCTGCTTATAAGTTAACTCTGCGTTTTCCGTTCGATGAAGAATTAAAAAGAAAATTCGAGCTAGTATCTAAAAGAATGCAAGGTCTTGTCGGGTATGCCAAAAAAGATTATTATTCTCTCTTATTGGATAAGTGTAGTAATAATTCGCGTAATTACTGGAAAATCGCTAATAAAATTATAGGTAATAAAAAATCCGGAATTAAAAAATATTGATGCGGTCAAAGTGTCTGTAGCGGGTAGCGAAAAGTTAATAGCAAATGAATTTAATAATTATTTTAATGTTAGCGCGTGTAATTTGCTCAATAAATCTAAGCATCGGACTTGCTCCTCAACGCCCCCTACTGGTAGAAATTCGAACTCTTTCGCATTTTTAGGTCTTACATCAGCCGATGTAACAGCTGCTATTATGTCATCATCCAATAGTTATTCATTTGGACAAATTATTCTTGACATTAATCAAGGATGGAATTTTTTATCGAACCATTAACTTTTTTATATAATGCATCTATTACATCGGGAAAGTTTCCGGACGTTTTAAAGGTTGGCGTGATTACACCTGTATTTAAATCGGGGAATAAGGCGGAAGTGTCGAATTATCGGCCAATCAGCATCCTTTCTACCTTATCTAAAATCGTTGAAAAGTATGTTAAAAGAATTATTCGAAATTTTTGGGAAGAAAACAATTTTTTTAGTAAAAATCAATTTGGATTTTTGCAGGGCGACTGATGATGCTCTTTTCCAGCATGTCTCGCATATTGCAGACTGTCTAGAGGAGGGTAGATCAGCTGTGGCGGTATACTTTGATTTTCAAAAAGCATTTGATACGGTTGATCATACGATTTTGCTTGATAATTTGTACGCTTGTGGGATACGTGGTTTTATGATGCATGATTGGTTTAAATCTTACTTGATAAACGGAACATACATTAAAGTAAACGGTATCTATAGTGATACTATAATATCTTATTATGGGGTACCGCAGGGTAGTATTTTAGAGGCCCTTATCTCTTCCTAATCTATGTTAACGATTTATGTAACTTAAATATCAATGGACGTATATTTTCAGTTATGCCGACGATACTGCACTGGTGGTGAATTCCCGTTATATAAAAGTGATGCAGTCTTTAGTCTAAGTAGATGTGATAGTTTGCGATGGATTAATAATAACGAAATTAGTGTTAAACATACCTAAAACTAAGTATCTAATTTACAGTTTTCAACTGCAATATGAAATTTCTGATAATTTCCAGATTCTTGTAGATGATACCTACCAGAAGAGAGTTCATAAATACTTGGGAATATCGATGGATAATAAGCTTAGTTGGGCTGCTCACGCTCGTTACTTAGTAAGCTTAGAAGGTTAAACTATTTATTTTATTATCTAAATCAATACCTGACAGAACGGCATCTCCGTCATTTATACGTTGCAATTTATCAGCCGGCTCTGGCATATGAAATTGTTCATTTGGAAGGAGTGGGCCGAATGTATATTTCCCCATTGCAGACTCTACGGAATATTTTATCTAAGAATTTATTTAAATACAGTTCAATTTTGACGGTGGAACAGTTGTACGTCAGTTGCTGTTGTATTTAAAAACACATTTAAAATATCGGTTAAAGATGGTGTAACGCGGAGTGCGTTTTCGGAATATGCTAAACTGCCAAATTACAATAAATACCATACAAGAATGCAGGCATATGGGTGCTAAGTTATTCAATGAACTGCCTGCATCTGTTAATGAAAAATTATTATTAATAAAATACGTTACAACGGCAGGTGAGTTAGCCTCTCTCTAATTGTTTCAATAAGTTTCAGAATTGTTAGCATTTTATTAAAAAGTTGGGGGCTTTGTTTACTTTGTTTATTGATAACGTGTGTTGTGACACTGCGTTGAAGATGTTTTTAGGTATATAGGTATTCAAAGGTTATTTCCATTTCCGAGTAATATCGTCTCAAGGATTAGTGTGTTAAAAAAAAGAATCTAGGTATTCCATACTTCCAGTTTATTTTGCAAGTCTTTATGTCTGTGTATTTTACGTTGAATTATCAGTATTCTAAGCAGGTTAAGGTTGTTATCATGAGTTTAGTCGTGTTTATTAGCCCCAATTTAAGTTCGTCCCACTTGTAAACCAAAACTTGTTGTAGCAGTCGATTAAGTATATTAAATATTTTATTTTTAGTTTATTCTTCATCTTCTTCTTCTTCATCAGCTATTTTCAATCCACTGCTGGATGTAGCCCTCTCGAAGTTCCTTCCATTTTTTCCTGTCGGCCGCTTTACTTGCCCAATCTTTTCGAAATTTATTTATATCGTCAACTCAACGTGTTAGTGGTCTGCCTATTCTACGATTTCCGTCTGGAGTCCACATTGTCGCTTTATTTGCCAAGAGTTCCTGGTGTCTTACCAGATGACCAGCCCATCTCCATTTTGATTCCTTTATACTTAGTATTATATCCTTTATTCTTGTTGTTTCTCTAAGCCATTTATTTTCTTTCTTGTCTTTCAGTGTTATGCCAATCATTTTCCTTTCGATTCTTCTTTGCGCTACTCTTAGCCTTTCCTCCATTGCTACTGTTGTATTCCACGTTTCACTCCCATAGGTCATTACCGGGAGCACGCATTGATTAAACGTTTTTCTTTTCAGACTTA
Organism: Coronaproctus castanopsis; assembly: GCA_032883995.1. Lineage (NCBI taxonomy): Eukaryota > Metazoa > Arthropoda > Insecta > Hemiptera > Monophlebidae > Coronaproctus > Coronaproctus castanopsis. The sequence goes on along the minus strand of CM065054.1, from coordinate 79,397,953 downwards.
CAGGAATCTCCTTATTTTGTAAAATATTTTTCAGTTTTCCGCAAGCTAGGGCGGTCATTTTGATTCTTCTCATTATTTCCTCCTCTATTCTATTGTCGCCTTTTATAATCTGTCCTAAGTAATTGAACGATGTTACTTCCTGTATTTTCGTCTGATCTATCTTTAGTTTATACGGCATTGTAAATCTTACTGAATATAAATAATTTTATTTTTGGCTTATACAACATTGTCAATGTCTGAATCAGTGAACTTTATTTCATAATTAATAACTCGCATGTGTAAAACTAGACTAATGACTCAGCACTCGACAATGTATGTTACTATTATATTTAATATTACTACTCTTAATTTGCATAAGGTAGTTTGCACGCTGCTATTCAGGTTGAAATTTCCCGCTACTCGCGCAGGTATGCGCATAGCGGACATTGTATTATATCATATTTATTTACAAGAATTTGTGTATATAAAGGGGCAAAGGACTATTTTAAAAAAAAAAAACAAAAAAAAAACAGAAAAATTAATGATAAATGATATACTTAATCAACATATAATGGTTCTAAATTCATATTTCAAGTCCTTTGCGAGTGTACTTATATTTAAGGGCAACAGCCAGGATGACAAAACATAGTCCCAGCTATTACCGTGCAATATGTCATATTAAGAAAAAATAGCAAAATTAAACTTAATTGCCACATTATATATTAGGTTCACTTTAGTTAAATTATATCGCAAAAGTAGCTGCTTACATTTAGCGTAAGTAGGTATAAATTAAGATACAAGATTTAAATATTAAGAACACTGTATAAAAAATCGTCATTGTATATTATTACTATTATTATAATATTATTAAACATAAGTGTAAGGACCAGTTAATAAGATTTACCATATATACATACATGCACAAACGTACACATATACACATATAAACGCGCATGTATTAAGAGGATTGATTAGGCGCTGGCAGGCTCAAATTTAATTTCCTTTTCATAATAATATGAAAATATTCTAACAAATGATCAGCATTTTTTACATTTAGAACTAAAGGTAAGTTTTCATTAATTTGGTATTTATTCCTTATTTCGTTAAAGGCACAGCATTTGAAGATAGTATGATGTATATTATCAATTTCTTTGAGATCACAGTACTGGCAATAAGGTGAAGAGGTCAATTTAAACCCGATGTAAATACTCTCCGAAATTACCACGCCCAGACAAAATCTGCGCATTAAAAAAAGTAATTTCAAAGTTGTGTAATTTAGACCTATAATTAATGTTTGGAATGAAAATGTTTTCCTACCAGTAGTTTCCAGTTCCCAACGCAGTTGCCAAATGTCGAATAATTTATGTTTAAGATAGGTTTTCAATGTATTAACTGGTGGTGTGGGCCAACATCAGAGATTAATTGTTTTGAAAAAATTTTAAGGATCTAACTAGATTAAGATTAAGCGTAATTCTGTATTCACTTAGAATGGCTCTTCCAATAAGAAATAAATCCAGAGGTAAGATATTTGCAATAACACATGCCGCTGAAGAGGGGGCAGTTTTGTACATATTCAATAAATATTTCCTTTGATTTTTGACGACAGTCGTAAGAATCCTATGATTAATATAAATATGTGCACCATATCCAAATATAGACTGGATCAGTCCTTTATATAAAACAATACGCTCTTTGTGTCGAAGTCCATACTTATTGGGAATTAAACTACGGAGTTTATCATAAATTTTTATGCATTTACGATTTAAATAATCCAAATGTGAAAGAAATTTTAATTTATGATCTAAATTTATACCAAGGTATTTTATTTTGCTGGTAATTTGAATAGGTTGGCCGGAAATTGGTGTAATTTCTTTAAAATCGATTACCTTCTTTAGGCTACCAAATATGATAGGCTTCACACTTATCCACAGAGACCTAATTCAGCTATAATGTCTTCGAGTTTTTTACATACTGTAGATACTTTTTTAACATTTGTGTAATGCTTGATGCGAAACAAAATGCATAGATCATCTGCATAAGATATTAAAGTGCAGTCAATGTTAAGTATATTACAAAAAAAAGTTCAATATCTTTATGTACTTTAGAATATAGAATGTTCCAAAGTGTTGGTCCAAGGACAGAGCCTTGAGGAACACCACAGGACACCGTTGTAGTAGATGAAGCTGAGTTAATTTTAAGGCAAAGCGATCTTGAAAATAACTTATTATTACGTTTATTATGGATGGATTAACTTCATTATCTTGTAGAATATGAACAATAGATGACCATTTACAATTATCAAAAACACCTTTTATATCAAAAGAAATAACAAAAGGTGTACATCCAGCAGTTAAACAGTCTCTAATAGAGGAAACAAGCTTATAGACTGCACCTTCTGCAGAATGAGAATGTCTAAATCCGAATTGATTTCGATGTAAAATTTGTTTTTTCATAATTTCTGTGGTTAGAAATAGGTTTATAACTTTTTCATAGACTTTCCCACATGAGTTAAGTAAAGATATTGGGCGGTAGGCTGTAATATCTGTTGGTGTTCTGCCAGGTTTTTGTATTAAAACAAGATCAGCAATCTTCTAGAGTGTGGCGAAAAATTCTAACTCGAGACATTTATTAATAATGGTAAAAAATAAATTAGGAAAATGAATATTAATTTGTTTAAGTATTTTGTTTGTGATCCTGTCGCTCCCAGTAGCTTTCTTGTTACAAAGAGATTTAAAAACTTGATTTAGGGTATCTCGGCACACATGAAGTCTATCAAGAGCAGTGGAATAAGCTGAGTTAATTTTACAGTCTATCTTTAATGGGAAAAAATGATCCAAGAAAGCAACGCACTTTTATCGCCTGTGATTTTATTATGTTGCAGCGTGATTTCAGGAATGGTAAACTGTTTGTTTTTCCCAGATAAAAATTTATAAGGTTTACCCCAAGCACTGGATTCTGTGATGAAACGTTTATATGAATTCAATTTAGCTTGCATAATTGATTTTTTGTAATTTCTGTTTAAGATTTTTAAGATAGCGTTAGTGATCATAAGCTTCAAGGGTTTTTTGTTTTATTTTTAATTTTCCTAATTTTATTTATTTGAACTTTAAGTTTTTGAAGATCCTGCGACCACCAGTTATTTATATTCGGTGTAACACATTTCGATGTATTACTATTAATAAGATAGGAGTTCAGAGAAGTAATAATAATATCAAAATTGTGAGCAGTTTCACATGAATTAACATTCACTAGCATCTTACTGATAACATCATTATCCAATAATAAGTTTAGATATATCTGCTTTAAGGATCGCAGGTTTATTTCCCTCGATAGCACCATCACTAAATTTCGTAATTTAAAACGGTGTCTTTACAATGAAAGCCAACAAAGTTTTACACAAATTCCGATACAATAATTAAATCCGAAAATTCGATGATAAAAACACTATACTACAATTTCGATACTTGCCGAAAGCTTTTATAGGTAAAGTATGCACCAATTTACGGGGTATAACGGAATTATTATAATCAGTATTAAGCTCATTATCTACATATTACTTGTGTGTATGTATCTAAAACGTTTATGCATATAGGTATGTAGGTATACATATGTTTCATGTATATATGATGAATGTATATGTGTGCGTATGTTTTATATCTATATGTGTATATGAGTATAATGTATGTATATGTATACGTATGTATAGAATTTTTCCATTTTGTTACTAAATAAATAAATAAATTTAAACTTGAGTTATTATTATTATTATTATTATCGTTATTATTACCGTTATTATTATTATTATTATAATCGTTATTATCATTATTATTGTTTTTGTTTTTATTATTTATGGTTTTATTGATGCTTTATTAATTTGTTTAGGCATAACAAAGTCCTATTACTAGTAATAACAGTAATAATGGCGTCTAGTAATAATTCTCGACGATGACGATAATAGTGACCATATCAAAATGGTAATAGTAACGAGATTCGGTTTCATTCTCGTCGCGTTAACGCATAGAGTAAATATAGCCTCCAATTTTCAGTCGAAGCTATTAAAAGCGGGTATAAGGGAAATATTTTTCTAGTTTCGAAATAAATTATGTCCCGCTCCATAACCCTATCCGATGGCGTTTAGTCTGTAGCGCTTTATTCGAGATGCGAATTCCTTTGAATGCGGTAGGTATCGTATTTTGAAAAAAAAAAAGAAAAGTTACCTTCGTCTCGCGTTTATTATCAGTTCCAGGGATGAAACAAAAAACGAGAAACTTAAAATTTCGGTTACCAGTAGTAACTTTAAACGATGAAATAATTTTTACGATATGCAACATTCCGATCGAATAAAAGGATAACAATAAAAGGCCCGTAAAAGCTCTTCAATTCACACAGAATCATGTATATATATATATATATATATATATATATATGTATAAATTTTAGAAGGGCGAACTTCAAATATACATACATCCGCACATGTATGTATATTACATGTATATGTGTACACATTTATATATATATATATATATATATATATATATATATATATATATATCTATATATATATATATATATATATATATATATATAGTGACGGGTAATTTATTAACATTTTTAATTAAAAGAAGAAACATACCAACAAATATGTTATTAAGGTAAACTGACCATAGTTAACCTTTACATTCGTACTAATTTTCGTAGCAGTCTTCAAATATATAATATTTATATATATATATGTATGTGTGACATTTATATATATATATATATATATATATATATATATATATATATGTATATATATATATATATATATATGTATATATATATATATATATATATATATAGTCGTGGAATTGTCTAGTGGATAGAGCACGGTTTTCCATATGGTAAGTATGGAGTTCGAGTACGATCGTCGACGCAAAAATTATCATCAGAAAAATTGCATATATATAAATAATTGTAATATTATAAGGCATTGGCAATGCACCACGCACAACACCGTATGCGCGTTTAGTAATAATATAGTTTACAAGTACAAAAACACGCGCGGGCTGCTTTGTTTCATTGTGAGAACATAGCCGGTTACAATCAGTTCTCTCGGGTGAGTTTGTCTATCTACGCTAACGTCATATTACGATTGCCTTGTACACTGTTTGCACTATACAACAAAATATGAATTGGATAAGCAGTCGCCTGTCTCCGATACGGACACCGCACTTAATGATGATATGCGTATATATTAGATTTATATAATTTTTATTCGTTAGCTGGCTACATTTGCGGATGACACTGCACTGCTCTCGACACACACGGATCCGAAGATAGCTCTAGTCGTAACCTACAGAAAGCTCTTACTAAGGCGGGGATATGGTTTAAAAAATGGAAAATTGGAATTAATGAAAACAAATCTGTCAACATCTATTTTACCAACAGAAAAGTTACACCCCTCCCCCCGTCAGGATTAATAGCACCGATCTGCCAGTGCGATCAACGGTCAAGTACTTAGGATTACACCTGGATAGCCGATTAACATGGAAACATCACGTACAGATGAAGAAAGAAGAATTAGATATTCCAGTTAAAAAAAATGTACCGGCTGATAAGGAGAAACAGTGTACTATAGCGACAGATAATAAACGTTTAATATATACGGTAGTTCTAAGGCCTGTCAGGAAATCTAACGTCGAGGTATAAATTATGTGGCCGAGGTCATAAAACTTCACGCTAAAAGACACGCAAGAAGACTCGATAGCCACCCGAATACTTTTGCTAGAGGATTGCTTGATACCACCGGTGACATAAGGAGACACTAAAACGTCAGAGACCGCAGGATCTCGTTTAGGGTCATCGTAATCGGGTAGGTATCACTGGATACTTGTCCCCTCATGCTCAATTCTTTTGAACGTACCGCTAAATGTCCTCGGTGGACAGCTGGCAGTATTATAAATAATAATAAAAAAAAAAAAAAAAATTGTTAGGTTCCAACAAGCTGAAGAAATATTAAACCCACATACATTCAAACTTCGGAATAAATACGTATATATGTATATATATATATATATACGTGTGTTGTGTATATTGGAAAAACTTTACCATAATGAACCGTCGTTTTTTTTCTCCTTCAAATTGTTTGTCGTCTTTTTTGTATAGAACTTCGGTGATTCTAAGTAAAAATAACTTTTTTTTTTGATTTTTCTTTTTCGAAAGAAAACAATTTCTAACAAACATTTCTTGTAAATTGCCCTACACTCTTTGTCGTGGTCGTTTGCCATTTTCGGCTATATGTGAATGACGAAAAATACCAACTATGGAAAACCGACTCGTATAAATAGATAATTGAATAGTCCGCACTTTCTACTCTATCCTCTTTCTCTACCAACTTCTCTATTCATGACGCTCTATCGTGCTTCCATATGTGCTAAACTGGTTTAGTTCGTGACAGTCTGTATTGGAAAGTTTTACACTGTTGATTTTTCTTTACGTTGCTGTTATTTAGAGATTCCGTTGAATTCGGTCGACTAAATACTACGTACGTCTTAATAAACGTAAACGAATTGCATTCGAAGAACAAAGCGACGGCCGCTGTGGTTTATTATCTTTTTTTAACGCGTACGTAATTTATATCCGTAATTTCTTTCATCGTCACCATCATCATCATTGTCGTATTGTTCGTTACTGTGAACGTCGTGTACGTTTATTTTTACGTACAAAATGAGGCATTCAAGGCACCATTTATATGCAACGCAGACGGGCATGCATATATTGTTATACCCGCTGTCTTCTACTCGATAATTAAGAATTAAATAAACGATGAACACCGTCTACGTCGCGTGTTGGTTTCGAACCCTCCGACCGTCGAGTTGACAGTCGAGCACTCTAGCAACTATACCACCGCGACACACTTTAGAAAGAATAATTCTATTATTACGCTTAAATTTTAAGCCGAAGTTACATGAGCAATTAATGGAAAAATTCTTAACGGAAAGATTAAGCGTTGCAACGCGAAGAACGAACGTAAAAGATACGATAGGAAGAATTGTTGGAAATGAAGCTCCTAATGAGACGAGGACTTCATTACTAGCGCGTTAGATGACATTATTTGATTAATAGGCATTTTTTACTTCGTATAAACGATGCAAATTCCAGAATAAAAATTATCCTGGCTGGTGTACCGCGGGAAAGTATTCTCGGGTCTTATTTATTCTTACTATTCATAAACGACCTCCTAAAAAATAATAATTAAGAAATTGCTTTGTACGCAGATGACACTGCCATATATTGTTTACACTATCCGAAACTGATGGTTTCCAAAAATGAAACTCTTATTTTAAGAAATGGAAAATTAAAATAAACATAAGCAAAACGCAGGCTATATTATTTACTAAAAGAACATCTTTCGCGCCAGAATCTCTCGTAATAAATAATGAACGCCTTTAACAATTTGCCCACTTTACAGCGGAAACTGTTGTCCCTACGCATTCCGGGGCATTGCTGCCACTTCATTAGTAGACTATTTTCGCAACGCCACATTCTAATAAGTACATTGTCCACCAGATACTATCGAGTGGTATACAATACATCAGGGTTCTTCTCTTAGTTTCGATGCGTTTTAATTTATATATTTCAGAACCGGCACATATACCTTCGTATTCTAAAACTCTCCTCTATGCCGATGATATTACGGTATTTATTTCCAATACAACATATTTTCCGACGCCGCGTGTAACATTAATTTAATTGAACGAATTCTGTATAATTTGGAGTTAACTCTAAGTGCACAGAAAAGCGGCAGTGGTTTTTACATACAGGTATTACAATAACTCCTCTATCTCAACAGAAAATGGTGTTATTCCCTTTTGCAAATCAATTCGGTATTTGGGTATTACGTTGGATACACGTTTAACGTTTAACATGGCGGCCACATGTTGATAATCTTATAAAAACTATTAATCGCGCAGTGAACATCTAACGTAATTTATACAATACTCGTTGGAGAGGTGATCCATTCATACTGTTAACTCTTTATAGATTGTTAATTTTCGATCTAAAATGGAGTATGGGTGTGTTTTTTATGGATCAGCATCTGAATCATTATTAAATAAGCTTGATCGGATGCAAAATGGGTGTGTGAGGCTATGTATTGTACTCCGATACCGGCTTTGATGGCAGAGTGTTAAGATTCCTTTAAGTTTGGACGGAGTTATTTAGCACTAAAGCTCTTGATCAGTAGAATGAATATAGATTTACGTTACATAGTTTGTTCTACCGACTTTATTCCAACTGGCGGTTTTCAAATAACAAGATGCCCCAGCTGGCTTCAGTTATACCTAGGTTGGAAGAATTTCAGGACTATGCGAATTCATATACCCATCCGATTTATGTTACCGTATTCATATAATTTTGCCAGTAAAATAACATTTTAATAACAAGAACTACGTTCTCTGGCCTCCGCCACCGTGCTACATTTAATAATATTATCGCTGAAAATTTTCCTACGCACATCCTCGTTTATACAGATGGATCGAAGTCCTCTTAATACTAGCATGGCGTACAAATGATCTGATCTCTGTTCCGCATTTACAGCTGAGTGTGTGGCTGTATTTTTTTCCTTGTCGTCCTTAATTGATGCGAATCTTCCAGGCAATCATCTCGTTGTCACCGACTCGCAAATATTTTAAAGGCTATATTGAAAGCAAAGTGAAGGTGTCGGATTCATTGATTTCATTCATCATGATGAAATTTAATCAGCTGGAAAACTTGAGTATATTTGTGTCTTTCTTGCGGGTACCATCGAGGAATCCCCCCGGCAATGAAATTGTAGATACACTAGCTAAAGGGGTTTCTTCTAATGCGGTAGTCTTCAGTTTCAACGCGTCATACATTTTATACAGTCGGAACATAAAAAACTGTGGGAACAGACGTATATAGAGTGTATGTCGCCTCTTACTGCGTACTATCAGCTGCAGCCGTCTCTCCCTAGGTTCCCACAGTTCTACTTTTTTTAAAAACATTAAGCGGAGAGGAATTTTACTTATCAGCAGATTGCGATTATTAGCCGAACCGACTGTTCCTTATGCAGCTTAGAGAAAATCCGTATTGCCCTCTACATGCTGGTCGTGCAGTCTGCAACCCTGATCACGTGTAATGCCCTTCTTTAACAACATTACGCTCTGAACTGTATCTTAAATTACTGCACGCGTCAATGGCCCTCCTTATAACGTATTGTCCCTTCTGCATATTGAGAATCTACCCATTAAAAAAAAAAAAAAAAAAAAAAAAATAACTTACCCGTACACTGGAAAACCTATATTAAATATCTAGGTGTAATTTTGAATAAAAGACTACTTTACCCTGTGTTTAGTAAAAAATCTTCTGTTAACACGCTCAACAAATTAATAATATATAAAATGATTATTATACGCGTGCTAACCTTTCCAAGTTACAGCGATTTCAGAATCAGTATTGCGGAATAATACTTAAATTACCGATATATTCTAGAATAGATCTTACGCGCACGACTCTGAATTTACCTATTCCGAAGTAATAAATCAGCGTACAATAAATTTTTTCGACGGCAGCAAATATTCTCAATAATCAGTCAAATAGGGGACTACGACGGAACTAGTTTGCAGTTAAAATATAAGAAATATAAGCGCAAGAGGATCAAACATATACTAATGTATCATCTCTCATATTTGTAACCTATATAATATTTACTTCATTCTATCTCGAACATATGTAGTCGTGTAATTAGTATACAGGTTTTGGTTGTGATCTGTAATCTATTATATTGTATTATTGTATACGGGGTTATCGTGGTATATGCAGTAAGAAATCTGTTTTCGGGATGAGAAATTTTTTTTTTATTATGTACTTTTATGTTATATAGTTAATTCTGTTTTTCGAAATACACTTTTTTTTTTTTTTTTATTTATCTATTTATTTATATATTTAGATAATCGGCAATTTTGTAAAAAGACCGAATGAACGTATTGCTGCAAATGACGGTCGTCTGAACGATAAAACGATTGCAAGCTAATTTCTCGTTTTCCCACTTTTAAACAAAATTCCATTCGAAAATTGTTGTAGTTTTCGAGTTATTCAGAAAACAAAACGGTCTGTCTTCTCTCGGTCGTCCTGTATAAAATTCTCAATTAGCTCGAAGATATATCCTCGTTCAGTATAACACAGCGTACACGAGCGCATCGAAGACCGAGTTATAATCCCGGAGTCGTTTTAAAATTTGGAAGAAGATATACCGTCACGACGATAATACGATAGAAAAAGCAACGAATGGGAAAGACGATAAGTGGAAAGGAACAGTTATTTTACGACGTCCAAATCCTTAAAAGAGAACACGGCCTTTGAAATATTTTTGCGGTTAAACTGTTCGTACATCTTAATTACTTACAGCCGCCGGTCGGTTACGTTCCCTTTCTTCGTTTCCACGACAAACGACGATAATATTAGACGAGGTAGGACGTCAGTTAATAATAATAACAATGTCAACAATAATAATAATAATAATAATAATAGTCATATCAATAATAATAACTAAATTTGCATACACATAACGGGTAGATTTTAAATTTTCGGCTGGCGGATCTTGTTTTTTGTTGCATCTATCTCACATTGATAATATTCCGTCTCCCTCTGATGCAAGTTCTAATAGACTATATATAATCCCCACGAACATATGCCGTATACATATATATATATATATATATATATATATATATATATATATGCGGGTACATTTTTATTCGCTAAAATAGTCGTTCACACCTTTCACTGAATTAATTTTCTATCATTCGTGCCAAAAAGCAAGTATCGTATATATATATATATATATTACAATATACACGTTTAACACATACGCACATACGTATATACGAATATATTAGTTTAATGTGTATTTAATTCGATTCTAAACCGAGCAAGAGTAGAATATGGTCTCTCACCATCGATGAAAGAAAAACGAAATTTATGATAATAAGTCGCCAGAAACAACTGTTAGCAAAAATATTAATTAACGGCAAAGAAATCGAGCGGGTACGAGAATTTAAATATACCTGGGCAGCATTATAACAAACAAGGTAGACTCGGAGACAGAAATCAGACGCAGAATTATATATGCAAAAATTGCTCTTTTCAAAGACTAAGCACTTTATTAACTAATCGATCAATCGATATAAGAATCAAGCAAAGAATACTGAAGTGTTATATGTTCACGGTCGTTCTATTATACGGCGCAGAGGCTGGAACATACGCAGCCAAGTCTTTCAAATATCGAGCAGCATGCGAAATGCGGTTCCACCGTAAAATGTTACGTATACACCGGATGTGTGGAAATTAAGTAACGACGAAGTACTGAGGAGAAGTTATATACAGAAAGATATCTAGTAGAAGAAATAAAGAAACGAAAAAGAAGTTATTTTTGTCGTATAATTAGAGGATATGAGCTGTTAAAGCTAATAATTCAAGGAAGAATATAGAGGGTTTGAGAGGACCCGGAAGAAAGAAAACGACGTGGTTACAAAATATAAATTCAATGGACGGGGCTTGAAAGTATTGAACAGCCGATGCGGGCTGCCGAAAATGGAAGTAATGCGTAAGACACATGAAGAACAAGAAGAAATTACGGGAGTACGCGAATTTTGCCGGATGGAATACAGTGGTGTCCGGTTGGTATATAAGCAAACGATCCGGGTTTTAACACTTAATTGCGGACAACCGGTCAGACAAGAAACGGAGATTGCAGACAGCACATATCAGTCGACAAATCCGATTATGTAAAAAAAATAACAGATGAATAGCACTGAGAACGGAGCAAGTCGAAAAATGAATGATAAACTTTCCATACGTGTCTAATATGCAAGACGTCTCGATATGTATGGAAGGTAGAAGACGCTTTTGTCAAAGCTGTGTTTGGTCCAAAAATATACGTTAAAAATCCATTGCACGTTTTTACGCAAATTTTATGTCTTAAATATTTTAAATTTTTTACGTTTAATCAACAATAGTCAACAAAATATTATAATTAAAAATAATATTTAATCACAGATATATATATATATATATATATATGATTATTATTTATCGATCTCGGCCAACGAGGAAAAACAACGAAATCAGGCGCTGAAATTCTTCTTTCTTCTCCGATATTGTTTCATTTTCTCACTGTGTAACTGTTTTCTTTGTTCACTCCATTTGACACCAGTTTTTTCTTCGGTTGACATTCTTTTTGATTTAGTTCCTTCAACCTGTTGTCTTTTTTGCCTTCTTTTTCTTCCAGAACTGTTTCATTTTTAAGCTATGATCTTCTTTCTGTTTTTCGCACCATTTTTTTCTCGTGTTCGTTCTGTTGGTTTCCAGAAAGTTATGAAATTCCTTAATTTTTCTCCGCAGTTGGTTCCTATCTTGAATATCTTTATCCGAAATCTTCATTTGTTTCGTATCTTTCTTAGTTTCTTGAAACCATCTAAGTCTTGTTTTACAGTTTCTGTCAAAGACTTAAATATCTCTTTAGTCAGCCTTTTTGCCTCCATTCTCTTAACGTGCGCATAAAATATAATTCTCCTCTTTTTCATGCATTCTGTAATCTTCTCTGCTTTTTCATATATATCTCCGCGTTACTTTTAAGAAATATCTTTCCCTTCACAATGTTAGGGTCAAGTTCTTTCTTATAATTTTTCTCTCGTTTTTCTGAATCGTTTCTAATTCTTTTCCCACCTTGAGTATAAGGCATTCTGATGCGTATAAACACTCTGGTCTGATGACCGTGTTATAATGAAGCAATTTTGTATTCATAGAGAGCGTTCTTTTATTATAAATATTTCTTGTTAGCTTAAATGCTAGTTCCATTTACTCTTGCTGCGATAGCTTCCTTGTCTAAACCATTTGCTTGGATTACTTCCCTCGAGTATTTGAAATTGGCAGCCTTTTTAATTTTACCATACCTTGTATTCATAAATGTAGGTGCATCCTTTACATTTGTTAAGTATTCAGTCTTTTCAAACGCTAACGATCAAAATCGTACAGAAAGACGGACCACCCTTACATCGATAGGATGAGTAAATTATTGCCTACGGATCCCCTTCGATCGATACGACGATATATATATATATATATATATATATATATATATATATATATATATATATATATAATATATATATATATATATATATATATGCGCGCACTCGTTCACCTTATTTTGAACATTCACCAGCTGTAGAAAATAAAATCTTTTATCTTTTTTCTCTCCTTCTCTCTATATAATATAATATATATATATATATGAATATGTACGCAGGTACATATGTATACATATATGAATATATACATATAAATATATGTAAAATAAAGAATTTTAAATAATAGTAAGATTATGCGGATCTTACATCATGATCGCCATGTTATAGAGAAATTAATAAACTATACGAAAATCTAATTCTCTCTCCTATCGTATGGAAGAAATTACGGCACGTCAATTTATATTGAATTTTTTTTTCAAGTTTTTAATGTAAAATTTTAAACGTTTATTATTATATTTTTTAGTTGGTGGTATACACGATTTATTTTAATTATTCAAATAATTGTGATCACCTTTAGTTATTTACATAGAGATGAACGCAATTGTATTTCTCAAAACGCTATTATTTAAGTAATCAACCTATATGTTACTATTAAATATTTCTTTGTAGGTAAATAACTTTTAAATATCCTATTTCTTATTATTATTTCCACGTAGAAAGATTTCACAAACATGAATAAAATTCGAACATATTATACATGTAAAATATTTACGACACGTAAAACAATTATCACTATATGACGTAAATGTATATATATATATATATATATATATATATATTATATATATATATATATATTGCGACGCCACACTCACACCGTCTACCAATACATATAAGGGGGTTCATGTGGGCGTCATCGTATTATATTATAAAATCTTATCTTTTGCAAATAGTCACGTTCGTCCTATCTACCTGTACGTCATGTGATATGTATATGTATACATGTGTATACGCTACTACTATCCCTCGCGACTCGTTATTTAATATATCATTATTATCCTCATACGTATTTTTTTAAATCTTCGTAGTTTATTATTATAAATTTGAATTTGAATATTTTAATTACTAAATTTTACTTTTATGCCTTTACGGCCCACCCAATGTGATTTTGCATAGGTTCTTACGTGTATATATCGCCGATTTTTTTCTTGCGTTGTTTACCACATTTACGATCGGATTACTCGTTAATCCAATCTGTTAGTTCACGTTATCTTCGTAATATTATACATCTAAAATATATTTGTGTTCAAAATTAATAACATCCCCGCTCTGAAGAAGAAACGGTCGAAAATATGAAGTTCCTACTATACTATCAATAAATTTCCGTTCAATAACCAGAGTTTAGACTACTTAATCGAGATCTAGCCGTCAATAAGAAGTGTTATACTATGCCGTTTACGCATATGCGAAAATTTCTCATCCTTATTTACTAAATAAATAGCCCTATTACATAATGCTCTGTCCTCTTATCCATTAAAACCATATTCCGGTAGATTATATGAAATTCAACCGATTCCGCTATATACCTAGCCCATTAAACGAAATCCTCGAGGATAATGAACAAAAGATCCAGCTCCTATTTTAGATTTCTAAAACTATCCTACATGATATTTAATTACTTACAGTTCGTGTTTTTCTCGCGTTACTTATTTCACGCGTTCTTATAATATACCATCGTGAACAACACATACTTTTATCACTATTAACCCTTAACTAGTCGCGCTCTAAGTGCAACAGTTAGGCGAATTACAACACCACAATCGTTCAAATACGGTAAGAGAAATGACCTTTGCATGTAACCCATCAACATACATTTGTAATATTCAGTTGTATTTTTAAATAGCGATTTATTTGTTACAAAAAATTAAATAATCGTATTGCACAAAACGCGCGTCCAGTTATTTAAGTATATTCTATTGTTAAGGTAAAAATACATTTTGATTACTTAAATGGTGAAAACTTATTTTATTACATTTATGTTCAAATATTTCTTTGTCGATAATAATTAGATTTATTTAAAAAAAAAAAAAAAAGTGTAAGTCTACATTATGCAATTAATCTTCGGTTGTAACATGCTTTTCGTTTATATTTTCACGCAATAAACGGAACAAATTTAGAAATGAAGACGAAGTATAGGGATGTTTGAATTCTAATGACAATATCTATTTTTTCGACTCTGAAGATAAAAGCTTTCGACGCAGATTCTATGGAATCACTACAAACAACAAAAGAGGAACGTGTCATTCTGATCGCGGGAGAAAAATAACGAAGAATATCGCCGGCTACAATTATTCTTATGTGCCCAAGACCATATTGTGGAAAGAATTTATAAATGGGAACGTCAGTGTTAATTCTATTAGTAGTAATTCTCAACATTAATTAAAAAAATTGCAATCTGGCTGACGTAGCTAATAGGCAACTGGCATGTGAATTATAATGACAGGATGGGAGATGTCATTCAACAACGACGCTATGAACTATCTCTCCGATCATTGAAACCGGAGTGGGGGGGGGGAGGCCGAAGGGTGTGCGATAGTTTAATCTGCGAGATTCATTGAAATTATCTAATAAAACTACTGCCAACTGGTTAGGGTGACCCTCTAACCTGTGCAAGTATTTTTAAAAATATCTCTAATTTTTTTACGTTTAATCAACAATAGTCAACGAAATATTATAATTTAAAATAATATTTAATCACCTTTTGTATACATATATATATATATATGTATATGTATGTTTGTATGAAAATTCCATAAATTATATTTCAAACTTCGTAAAACGTTTTTATTAATATACTTTTTTCAATTAATTTTACTTTAAACTTATTAATAGGTATATATTTTTTTTTAATGTACCCGAACGTCACGATCAAAATGAGCGTTTGTCTGTGACAATGTGGTTAAAGGTTCATATAATATCGCTATCTCTTAAAGCAAAAAGTCCAGAACCAAGCGTTATGTGTTTTTACATTCGGTCTACCGGCTAAATAGATGTACCACCGTTTTCCGGTTTTTAGGTGGCTGTTAAATTTTAAACGATTTGACGGAGATATCGCTGTTTGCTACTTTTTAAAATTTTAAATTATTGCAATTTCTGCCCTATTTGTGATATCGATGTGAAGCAAAGCTTAGAACGATTTCGATAATATAAGCTATGAATTGCGCGAATTTTAATCATTATTGCTTTAATCGATTTTGAGTTAAATCGGAGCAAAGAGACAGACAAAAATTTTTAAAAATATACGTTCTGTTTATGTGTGACAAAAATAGCCAAAAATGCAGTGATTACGATGGAAATATTCGCAAATCACAGACACTAGAGTTTTATATATTTGTATAGATATAGGTATAGAAGTATAGATAAAGTAGTGATCGAGTAAAATATAACGTTTAAGAAACTGGTTGACTAACGATCAGTTATAAAAGAAAGCACCTAGTAAATGATCTCGTTTTTTTTTCCAATTTGGGCGTCTTATTTTCAAATGTACACTTTTCAGAAAATTTGTTCGTTCGTACGGAGCTAAGAGTTCGAATATCCACTAGAGATTCGTGACGTTACGCACACCGTGTCCATTAGTGTTATTTTTTATTCGAAGAGAAGATTTTGCAAATAATCGACAGTTTGAAGTTCCCCCACACATTCGCACGAGGAATTCAAGCCATTTATCCGACGTATATATATATATATATATATATATATATATATATATATATATATATATAGGTCCGCTTTGTTCCGAATCTAATAGATCCATTCCCGGAGGTTGTCTGATAGCATGTTATACTAGATGCGCGTTAACGGTTTTACTCCTTGTCCATTCTTCTTTCTTTCCTTACAGTTTCTTGACGTGTTCTTCGTATATACCGCCATTTTCTAAGGGGTTGGCTGTCTAGATTTCACACTTCTCTTATTGGCTAACTACAACTCCAATGCATTTCTGAATATAAAAAATAGATATAGTATGATAAAATTGCACACAGGAGGGAGAGAGAGATCCGTTCACGTAATATTTAACGTTCGAGCGAGAAAAAATACTAATACTCAGCTAACAATAGCGTTATCGTAGTAAAAGTCCCGGTACAGTATAAATAATAAACGGATTCTTAGTGTTATATTTAAAATTTCGAAAGTTTTCTTCCGGAGCATTTTGTAATTAAGCGAAAAGTTTTTAGCGGCGTCGGCTCGAAGTTAAAGTCGCTTTTAGGCCGTTTTCTAATTCACGGACCCGGTAACCTTTGCCTCGGTTCGGCAGTCATCTCTAATTGGTAAAGTTCTACAGTAAGCTATTTGTAGAATTTATAGGAAAAATATTTTCGGACATACACAAAAACACATTTATATACATATATGTATGTATGTGAGTTCGTTTAAAACTGATTTATAAATTGTATACATGTATATATTATATATATATATATATATATAGACTTTTACTACCGTTGTATAAGAGAGCGTTTTTCCTGGAATGGAAAATTAGAAATTTACTGATAAACGAAAAACTCCGAAGAAGAAAAAGAAGAAAAAATGAAGGTTTCCAAGAAAAACAATAGTAGTTGTTGGAGTTGAGAATTTAAATACGCATTGTTCTCAGCGCATAACAAAAGAGAAGAGACAGCGTAAATAGGGTGAATGAAGGAACAAGTTTATTTATTCTGTAACCATAGGTAGTCGCGACGACAAAGCAGACTGATAGACGACGGAATAAATCAGGAGAAATATATATATACATATATATATATATATATATATATATATATATATATATATATATATAAATAACCCATACATACACACGTACGAACCCTTACATATCTGTCATATAGTACTTAAAGTAACGAACGGAATTTAACGAAAAACAAAAAAATACCAGGTAATAAACAATAAAAATATACGTGGTAAAGCGAATCTACCGACGTATAATGGAATTTATAAAAGATGGATGTAACAGTAACGCATGCAGGAAGAAACTTCCTGGCTTGAACAAAGTGGTAAAAGAATGTAGTGAAAGAGATAATAAAAGTTAATCCAACAGGCCCGGAGAGTTAAACGCCAAACCTTATCGTTCGAATTAACCGCTGTACCGTGAAATGGCCGTTTTTAAGTGGTAATAAAAGTAGTAGAGGTAGTAATTTAGTAGTAGTAGTAATAGTTGCAGAATATAGTGTTAGCGCTATAGTCGAATATTAATAGTAATAATATGGCAGCGGCTGAATGAGAAGCAGTAATAGTTAGTAGCACTATAGTAGAATAATAGTAGTAGTAATACGGCTGTAGCTGAAAGAGGGGCAGTAATAGTAGTAGTATTGGTAATAACAGCAGCAATAGTAGTGAAGAAATTCGTTTATATATATGTGTGTGTCTGTGTTTTTTGCGTATATATTTGTACCTTTTCCTAACTTTTACCTACTTCTATATCAAGGAGTCGTTCCCTGTCATTTTTACAATATATATATATATATATATATATATATATATATATATATATATTAGATGAAAGGTGTATATTTTTATATTTCTTGCGCGTATAAATCCATTTAAACGCTGCGATTGACGTTGTAATAACCTAAACTCTTCGTATAATAAAAACAGTCCAGAGTCTTCAGAGACATAGGTGAAAAAATTATCATTTTTGTTAAATTTTTTTAATATCAAAAGATCCACGGCTACTTTTCAATTATCCATATTTACCTAATGTTCTTGATGGGGGAATGGTGTGGGGAAATACAAAATTCCGCAAAAAAACTCTGTGCCTCAGGACACCAGGAAGAAGTGAAACTTAAAGACGCTTTCTCAAAAAGACACTTATTTAATAAACGTTCACAAACGGAACACTCTCCGCCATGTCTTGACACGACGATGACCCCAAATGTTTTCATTCTGAAATCTATATCGCGCATACAATCGCTTGTGCAGCGAAGTTTTTAACGATATACGCTTAACAATTTGTTGCGTGTTCATACTCCTTCTTTTGCGCTTGCGCGCACTGCTATTCATTATTTCGTTCAAATCTTCACTGCATATGTGTATAAGCCTTTGTCTTGCTCGCTTTATGGGTTAAATCCTCCCCATATAATGCGCCAATAGAAGTTTTACTTCAAAAGTAATTAGTTAAGAATAATTTTTGAATTCTGACGATATTCGCTTTATTCATTTTTGCGCCTCTTAATGCTATTTCTAAATATGTATACAAAGATATACACACACATGTGTATATACGTATATATTATTTAAATTGCAATTTGGCTTATGTAGCCAATAAGCAACGGGGATATAGGTCATGACAGGATGGGAGATGTCACTCAGCAATGACACTCTGAACTATCTCTCCAATTATTCAAACCGATGGTGAAGGCATCAAGGTTTGCGATAGTTTAATCTGCGTGATCACATGATCTAATAAATCTACCGCCAAACTAGTTAGGGTGATCCTGTAACCTGTGCAAGTATTACTGCTATCCTGAACTATTTTGCGCACATTTGACACTTTTAGGTTTCGATAAAAATTATCGTTTTTCGTATATATATAAGCACTGGCTATTATCTTTAGTATATTTTTGATTTGAATCTGGTTCGATATTGATTATGTCTCCCTCCCCGAGTGATATACCATATGTCCCCGCACACCAACTTAATAACTGCCCTGTATAGCAGTAATTTCTATTTTAGAGATAATTCGGAAGTTTCGCCCAAGATCCAGTACATATTACGTCCACATACCCAAGTATCGGAGTTTATTTTCCTGTAGAATCGGACTTCAGATTAACAGGTGAACATATGTTCCGCCTAGTAGTAAATGTAACTTGTACTGACTTGGATGAGTTAATTTTAACCTTTCATTGTCGTGTTCTCGTGTCCAGGTCGTTCAAACCGTGCTACAATTTTTCTTCTCGCAAATAATGCTGTATCATCGGCAAATGCCGCCATCTCCACAGATGTATTTACCGGGAAGTCGAACAGATATATGAAGAAAAGGATTGGTCCTAAAACTGAACCCTGTGGAACCTCAACCTTGACAAGATAAAATTTTGATGCGTCGCTACCGAATTTAATTTGAAAAAATCTATGTAACAGGAATGAGGATCGTACCGTGTAGTAGGGATGTGCTCGAGTGCGTAACCTTTCATGCCATACACGATCGAAGGCCTGACTGACATCCAGAAAGGCTGTAGAACAATACTGCTGCTTTTCAAAATAATTACCGATGCATTTTTACGCCCTATGAACTTGCTCTATTGTAGAATGGCCAGGACGAAACCCAAACTGGTAGTTTGGAATCGTAATCTGTAGCTGTTTTGTTAATTCGGACAGCAGTGATTTTTCGAATAGTTTTGATACTGTCGGTAGGAGGCTAATAGGTCGATATGACGAAGCATCATTAGTAAGTTTTCCTGGCTTTGGCATCATAGTTATTTGAACGATTTTCCATTGTGATGGATAGTATGCCAACCGTATAATGGCGTTTAATATTGTTGTTAATAGTACTATATTTTTTCCTAGTAGGAATTTAAGCATCTTTCCAGTGATTAGGTCGTAGTCTGGAGCTTTGTGCATTGATAAATTACCCATAATCACCCTCTTCATCTGGGACGGAGAAAATGGTTTTATTGAAAGAGATAGATGTGACTTAAAAATTCCCTCCTTCTCAAGATCGCCGTGCCCATTCGCAATTATGTTTCCCCAAGGATCGAATCACTATCTGTGGCCTCTTAAGAGGTTTAGTTGCCTTCCACAATAAATGATCGTCATTTTTAGTGCCCATGTTGGAAAGAATTGATCTTAAATTGTCATAATGTATTTAATTTTTCGGTTATTTTATTAAGATCACTTTTGTGAATCAGATACCTTGATCTTTGTCACAGTTTTTTAATTTTTGTTTGGGAAATAATATTTCTCTCTTTCTCTCTCTCTCTCTCTCTCTCTCTCTATATATATATATATATATATATATATATATATATATATAATATATATATATAATATATATATAATCAAATATATAAATGTATATAAATATATACAGGTTAACTATTTCGTGCGACGTGAATACAATTGATTTCGGTTACTTTCACAATGTCGTCTCTTCGTCTAGTCTGTTGCTTGCGATGATTAATCGGCCACCAATTCAACATACGTTTGGCACGTCTATTGTCATCTAGTCCGGCAGTATGTCCTGCCCATTTCCATTTTGTTTAGCTGCGTTTTCCAGTGCATCCACTAATTTTGTTTTGTCGTCAAATCCGTGCAATGTTCTTGCGATCAAGGTGTCTAATATTAAGCGTGACACTTTCGTGCGTCGTTTGATTTTTTCTATATTTGTTTGTTACGAACGACCGCGTTGTGATGATTAGAACGTTAATACAAAATTATGAAAAGTATAATCTTGAACTATGTATACGACCTTTG
The DNA here is from genome assembly GCA_032883995.1 of Coronaproctus castanopsis. NCBI lineage: Eukaryota > Metazoa > Arthropoda > Insecta > Hemiptera > Monophlebidae > Coronaproctus > Coronaproctus castanopsis. The sequence goes on along the minus strand of CM065054.1, from coordinate 79,376,477 downwards.
TTGTTTTGTGAAAAAACTTCAATATACCCCTCGAGAGAATCGACGACTACATATACATTAATATTGTCAAGTAAATGTGAGAATGAACATCAATGAAGGTTAAATATGCGAAAATACGGATGACGCACCATTGAAAAGAGGCGTAAAACAAGGTGATTCCGTATCACCAAAATTATTTATTACAGCTTTCGGAATGTGTAACTCGGTGGGCATCGCAATAAACGTTGTGAAATTAAAACACTTGGTTTTGCTGATGACGTGATTTTAATAGACGGTAATACAGACGAATTACAATTAATGCTGACAGAACTGAACGCGCACTTCGAAAAGTTCTTACCTAGATAAAACGAAGATAATGACGAATACAACAGAAAGTACAACAATATTTATAAATGGTGAAAAAATTGAAACTGTAACAAAATATGCGTATTTGACACAGGAAATTACTATGGAAAGTAAAATTTTTACACAATTGGAAACTAAAACGAGAACATCTCTTGCCGGATTATATTCGGGAAATAAGTGTCAGGATATGTAATATCTCCCGCATGAAGGCTTTCCCCAACGTCTTCAATCTGCCCTGTACTTTCTACAACTAATTTTTCCCAGCTACATTTGCTACATCATTGTGCCGACGCGTCATCGATCTTCCCTGTTACCTTTTTGTTTCTATAGGGCATCACTTTGAAGTAAAAAATTTGCCAAATCCTTCTATAAATAGTTTGTAGAAAAGAAGGCTAACCCGACATCCCATTACCATGCCGTCATTCTGTTTGTATATTTTCACGCTAAACTTAAATATATTATTATCAGTAGACAGCTCGATGAATTTCACGACATCGTCACTGACACCAAGTGTATTGATAATATTAACAGTAACGAGCGCAGTAGTGAAAAGTGATGCAACATCAAAACTTATCATTTCATCAGCACTTTCTAGTTTTAACTCGCTTGTGCATTGAACAAAATGTTCACAATTTTTAATATTTGAAATACCACCTCTCCGATCGATCCTTTCAATTGTCCAACGATATAACCTTTCAAAAAATAAGTTGTACTATTTATTGACGAGACAGTTGGTCTCAATGAATATTTTTTTTTTGAAGTTTTGCAAAACCCGTACAATTAGGAATTATAGGGCCTCGTGGAAGCAATTTACGTCTTAAATCATGATTAATATTAGCACTTTTTAATACTTTTTCAACTTTCATTAGAATAAGTTGTACTATTTATTGACGAGACAGTTGGTCTCAATGAATATTTTTTTTTTTGAAGTTTTGCAGACCCGTGCAATTAGGAATTATAGGGCCTCGTGGAAGCAATTTACGTCTTAGATCATGATTAATATTAGCACTTTTTAATACTTTTTCAACTTTCATTAGAATCTTTCTTCAATTTAGCATATGGATCATTTGTAATCAATTTCATAAGTTTTTCATTACAATCATTTGTCTTAATAAAAACAACTGAATTACCTTTGTCTGTTTTGAATACTAAAATCTCCTTATCTCTTATTTATTCTTTAAATAAATTGTAACTTGATCGAAGTAGTATGCACTTAGGTGTGGCTTGCTCTGTTTTACAATAATTGCCACGGTCTTGTCTAACCTCATCAGCTATTATACTAGTAATAATTTACGGTGTTTTTCTTGGCGTAAAATTCAGTTCTCTGCTTAAAACTTTTCCTAATTCCTTATCCGCAGGTGCATTTCAGATTAATATTATTTTCTTTCTCGGAAGCTGTCGAAACAATTTTACTTTTAAACTGAAGCTGCCCTCGCTTCATATATAAATTATCATAATTTTTTATTTGTTTGTCCTTCCTTAATATTAAAACTCTATTAGATAATTTGCTTATGATTCTATCCACAAATTTACAGTTCTCGAGATTCGCATAATATTTTATCTCTCATTCCAGTCTAAAACAATTCTGATTCGTTTGAGCAATATCATTTCGGATACGTCTTATTTCATTAATAAGCAATTTATGCCGAAAATCTTTAATTAATTTAAGATTCTTACTTCTAGCTGAATGATGTTTTACTTGAATGAATGCTGGTTGTAAACCGTGAATCTCTTTCAAATGGTTATAGTAACTTACTTTTCTTAGTACGTTCGTTACTTAGCCAAAGTTTTGTGTATCTCATCTTGTTTGAATCAACAACGCATAAATACCAACAAGAACAAGCGTGAAATATCTGGACTTACGCTTGGATAGCTGACTAACATATCGAAATCTAAATATGAAGAGGAAAAAATTACGATATACATATTAAAAAATTATTCCGGTTAATCGGCAGAAATAGCGTAATCTCTTTTGACAACAAACATTTTATCTTCACTGCCATTCTAAGGCTTGTATGGGGTGCATTTGTAGGGCTATGCAAAGCCGGGTAAGACTTATACAGACTGGCTAAAAGAAAATTCTTCGGCTAATAGTAGATCATTCA